>JAECWU010000521.1:0-600000 GCA_018150985.1 Chymomyza costata | reverse complement strand
AGCCACCTCCTCCTCAACTTCTTTGGAAGCGCGCAGCTGTAAGCCTTCATGAATGTGGCGTACACAGCGTATAAAAGCAGCATAGTCTTGTGTATGACTTAGAGCCAGGATAAGCGGTTGCCTAAAGAGCATTGGCATATAGTAGGCACGATTTTTCTCCATTATCTTGGCTGCCTCACCAATCTGGTGTGTTACCAGAGCGGAGTAGACTGCCGATGTGACTGCAGTGGAATGTGTTACACCAGCATCGCGCAAAACAGTAACAACGCGTTCCCAATTCTTTTCCTTTAGATTGGGTATGACATAATCGCGAACGGTTTCAGAGTTGGGGAGCAAAGCAAACTCCTGTTGCATGCGACGTACAATATCCAAGACTTGATTCGATTCCGCAGAGCAAATTAAAGGCCAAAAATAATGCTGACGTATGGGCAATCCCGCGCTCTTCATTTCCTGAAGAAGCGGCAAAGCATTATTTATAGCGCCCGTCGACAAACCCGCCTCGGTGGCAATAGTCAGTGCCTTAGGATTGAGACCCTCCGACTGCAGTGTCTTGCAAATAGTAAGAATTTTATCCACTGGACGATTTGCTTTAACCAGCTGACGTATAAAGAAGTAGCCTACATCGACAGGCTCGCCGTTAACGCGTGAAGAACGTGGCATGAGGCGAAGGATTTTCAAGCCCTCATCTTCAAAGCCCTTGTTTACCAAACGTAGTATAATGTTCACTGCATCCTGATTAAATCCAGGTGATTTGCGTACTTTGCTCAAAATGCTGTCGATCTTATCACCATTGCCGTGAACTGTCAGAGTGTAAACAGTGTCTAGCAAATCTTTGTCTAGTAAAATAATTTCCTTTTGGTCGCATTCGGCTAGAGTTTCTTGCACAGCGGCAATATCGCCATGACGCGCAAAGGCACAGAGCAAAGTCGTAAACGTATCCGCGCTAGGTTCCAGTCCAGCCTGCTTCATGACGCTTAGAATGCCCTTGGCAGACTCCATATCGTTCGCCTGTCATGTATAGAGAGAAAATCGTTAAATATTGCTCTATTTTTATAAAATTCTTGTTTGAAAGCAGCGCTTACACATAGGCGGATTGGGTATATATGTATTATAAAAAATATGTATATTTTACCTGTGAGTGTCCCAGAATGAGCGAATTAAAAACATTCTCATTGACTGGCAGATTTTTGCCTCGCATGTATTCCAGTATTCTTGTAGCTCCATCAATATCACCCTGCTGGCAATAGCGTGCAATCAAACGTTGATAGGTCACACGATTTGGCTCAATGCCTTTAGCCTCGATCTCAGCCAGAAAATCGGTGGGTGCAAACGGATGCTCATTCTCCAGATAAACACGTAACAAAGCATTATAATGTGAAATATCCATAGGCACATTAAGAGCATTCAAAGTTTTCCAGATCTCCTGTACCAAGGCTGTGCGCACCTCGGGCAACTCCTCGGGCACCAAATTGCCGCAACAACGTATGACCAACAAAGATTGTGAACTTGTGGCCGTGCGTTGTGTGCGTATCTCATCGAGTACCTCTTCCAAATCTCTGCGTGAAATGCGTCCAATGCGACGCACATCCTGATCCAAACGTCGTATTTGTTTGTCAAGATTGAGTTCCGTCTTGGGCGCTGCATTACTGGCAAAGCCACTGAAAGAACAAAGATGAGGTTATGTAAACATTGTGCTGTTTTTGACATTTACTCTATGAAAGCAATAAACAAACACTGGCAATTTATATAAAAAGAACTTAAACAAGTATTTTAAAAAGTTTGGTTTTAATTTCCTCTGCTGATTTACAAAACTATCACATTGCGTAATGCCGGTGTGAAGTTTCTAGCTCTTACTTTTGGAATTGACCGCACATGCATGGGGCATTTTGCAAGAGATTCCCACTTTCACAGTCCCGCACTGAATTGACGACGACGTTGCGCGTGAAACCGGCAAAATATCGGAACAGTTTGCCCGTGCGTAGAATAGAAGCCATGTTGGGATTTTATTTTAATTAATAAAATCAACTTTTTATTATTAAAATCGCTCTCGCACAGACAGCGCACACGGTTGGTGCTCGAAGAGTGTTGGTAAATGTGCTCAGTTGCAGCAGTGCTGCAAAGAAGCCGCATAACTAATGCTATGTTTACACTGTCAAGCGCGCATGATGGCAAATTGACTGCTGTCAGCTAAAAACTGTTACACAAATAGTGTTTGCAGTTAAAATCTTTGGAACGATATAGTGCATTTGAAGCGCTTTTAATCTAGAAATCCATATAGGCCTAAAAATATATGCAACATTTTTCAAGCTTAGTTTCCGTTTTATCAATGCAAGTCTTTTAGCAGACTTTTGATATTTTATATGGTTTTTTTGTATCCGCTCACAGTGTTCGGCAGTTGATAGAGCAATCAGCTTGTCGGAGACATGCGATCAGAAAAAATGATCCGAGCAATGAATTGTGTAGGAAGCTGTAGAACCGAGGAAGAGGTAGCATTAGTAGAGTACTTCTTCTTTTCCTGTGAAGCTCTATGTAGACGCAGGAAAAAGCACCTGGGAAACTATTTCCTTCATAAGTATACTTACCTGGAGAAGGGTTTTAAATAGAGATCCGTGCAGTATCACAACGGGCCAGTCTAGGCCTAAGTGTGCTGGATTTTCAAGCTAGCTACCGCTATAACCTAACCTAACCTTGCATGTTGGAATTCAAAAATGTACTTTCATCGGACTATCGCGAATCAAAAAAGAGGGTTGTATGTTTATCTGTTCTGTCATAACTTCTAAGCCACTTATCATTATTTTAAAAAAGAGGTATGGTTGGAAGCGTCTTGTTTTTCCGCTGGTTATAGGCTATGTTACACATTAAATATGGCGCGCCCCAGCGGATCCATAAAACTAGAAAACACGAACATAAATGCGCTACTGTCGCCCTCTGTAGGGCATAAAGTTTTGAACTACAAAATTGAACTTTAGATTGTGCATTTTTGCCACGCGAGCTGCCCCTGTAAAAATTGGGCATTCACGAATGTTTTTGAGTTGAGAAGTTGTAAAGTTACGTAAAAACTCTGTCTAACTCTAGCGTAAACGCCATTTTAGATAGTTTATGAAAGTTTTTTTTTTCTTCCTTTCAGATTTGGTTAATATTTGTTGCCTCAAAGAAGTGCGCGTTTTTGGCTGCAGGAAGATATGGCAGAACTGGTTAAATGGTCTTTCAAGAGAAAAATCCTCCGACGTATCTTTGGACCGATAAATGTGGAAGGGGACACTGATCTAGTTCGGCGCATACAACTACAACGTCTGCGCTGGTTAGGTCATGTTGCGCGAATGGATGATAATGCTCCAGCCAAAAAGGTATTCGAGCGGAAATCACTGGAAGGTCGACTGCGACGGGGAAGCCCGCCTCTGCGATGGGAAGATGAGGCAACGGAGGATCTTCGTAGTCTTGGGATTGCCAAATGGCAAGCACAGGACAGAACCCGCTGGCGTAGGATAATTTCTGCGGCCAAGACAGATTGCAATGACCAAAATAGTAGTGGTAGGTTAAATTTTTGTACTGTAGCTACTTATTTGAAATAATGGACCAATCTTGATCAAACCGTAGTGACGACACGAAGAGAACTTATGGCGGTTGTAGTGCTTCAGGCATTTCAACAACATCTTTATAGCCTATAAAACTGTAGAACGTTTGGATCCGAGAACGCAAAAATGGAACGCTGTATTACCCATGAACTATGGGAGAAGTAATCTTGGCGTAGAAGTGTTGAACTATCGTCTCTATACAGTAGGCGGAAGAAGTGATAATTATTCAAGTTTGCGATCCCGAACGATCGAACACACTTATCAATGGAGTTATTCGGCTCAAGCGAATTGGTTTCATATGCCGTAGGAGGTGTTGGCTATGACAGCAACCGCTGCGTGTAGATATACATATGTATAATCCGTCTATAAATTCCTGGACAATTGTTTGCCCATTGGCAGTGGGATGTCATTCGCTTGGTTTTACTCTGCTTGGTTATTGTAACTATGCCGTGGGTGCTGTTATATCATCAAGATGCAGCTGCTCGGTCAGCATGGCCGATTGAGCTGTGGAAACTACTCCTATTGCCAACACAGACACGACCAAGACACGATTAAGATACGGCACAGACACGGCGAAAAATGGAGCTTATACGATACACCTAATTCTGTTACTATACGGTAGTTATAGTACGTTCCAGAAAAAAACGTGTAAAATGAACCGTCTAAAAGAAGATATGAAGTAAATCCTCAAGCTGCTATGAAAATAAATTAGAAAGGGGACTTCCCTAACTAAATTTATATTTTTCTTTCAAATTTCAAGCAAAATGCTTTTTTTAATCGTGCTAAATCGAATGAAATTGTAAAATGAACCGTCTAAAAGAAGATATGAAGTAAATCCTCAAGCTGCTATGAAAATAGATTAGAAAGGGGACTTCCCTAACTAAATTTAAACAGAATTGTGAGTATAAGAACTAAAACACGACGGAAAAGGGAGCTTAATTAAGACTCCAATAAATAAATAAATAATAAAGAGGAAAAGAATAATTTAAGAAGTTTTTTTTCAAAAATATTTTGACGAGTCAATACATTGCTAAAGGATTGAGATACATTTGAAAAAGATAAATTGATATAAGTTTTCGATTATATAACTTAATCAAGATAATCAAAAGGTGTTCTGTTATAACACATAATCTAATCTCTTCTTAAATAGCTTTAAAATAACAAATCTGCATTTTCATAAATATTCATTTTTTTTTATATATCGCATGCATTTTAAAAGTAAGAGACTTTCAGATTTCCAAAATTCTCTTAAATGCTCACTAAGAGCGTAAGCACATTTTTTGCAAGTTCTTGTTGTTGCTGTTTCTTGGTTTTTGCACTCCAGCAGCGCTGTCATTTCATCAGCGCCGTTGCTGCAATGGCTCTCGGCAGCGACAACGTCGACGACGTCGCTTTCTTTTGTCGCCGCCATCGCTGACTGCATTCATTTGCAAAAGTTACGAGTTACAGTTACGTTGCATCTCGCGGTCGGTTGAATTTTGTCGTCAACGTAGCATTTTGTTTGACGCTCCTTTTGCGCTGCTCCTTTTTCGCGAATTGACTTTGCAAAACGTTGACGTATTTGTGTTGTTGTTGTTGTTTTTGTCGGAGTTGTGTGTGCGCGAATAATTTCTTGTAGCCCGTTTGTAGCGTTTCGTCTGTTGCCCCCGCTGCATTTGTAAATGAATTTTTGCACAAACATGGTTGTTGTTGTTGTTGTTGTAGTTGTTGCTGCATTCCAAAGCTTAACGTCCGGTTTGCCTACAAGCTAATAAAATGAAATGCTTTTGAAAAGTGCTTGTCTAAATATTTAGTGAGTACTCGCCGGCCATTGCACTTTTTTTGCAAATGCGTTCACGATCACTAACGAAATTTTGCGTGGGTGGCGCATTTTTCAACACTGACAGCATCAAGTATTCGCAACGCTAAGGGCGCCGCCGTCGCTGCCGTCACTTGAAGAAAGATGATAAAATTCATTGTCGTCGATTACAGCACACAAATACACTCATACACGAACACACACACACTCACACATGCCAGCATACAATAAAGTTGCTTTATACGTGGAGCAAGTGCGCGCTGCATTACAACAACTGAGCGAGCATTGGGTGCAAAGCAAGAGAGCAGCAGCAGCAGCAGCAGCTGAAAATTGCAATGCATGCTCTCCTTACGTTCATGTACTGCCACGCAAAGCAGCGGCCGGCAACCCTGCGCAAGTGTACGCCAATTCGCAGTGTACGTGTGTGGGTATGTCAGTAGCGTAGATAGCTTTTAGTAACAAAGGGCTATTCATAACATAGGCTAACATATTTATTTTAAATCTTTTGAGAAAAACAATGCCATTAATTGTTTGGCTCTTAGAAACTGACAAATAATTAATTTTAGCATAAATTTAAACGCACTTGTTTATTTTAGCATTTTTTGTTAATATTCTTAGATGACCGTTTTATGTTACGTTTAGGAGGCGCACCTGAAATTTGAATTTTTTGAACAAAATTCCTTAACTCATCTTCTGGGTAGAACAAATTAGTAGAAAAATTGTCACGTAAAGAAATGAGTTATGCTGTGCGAGTAGATTATAAACGATTGTGGTACAAACAAATATTGGTTATAAAGTGTTGCTCAAAACTTAAAGTCGCTCAAAACTTAAAGTGCTAGATTCGATTTACAGTCCAGATTTTTTAAAATGTATTTTTAGTTACCATCAGTGAGTTGACAATCAGAAAAATTGATAAATAAAAGAAGACTGAGTCCAAGCAATCCGCAAAAGTACTAGTTTCTAACTTCCCATTATTATACTAGTCTATTCGGAATGTTAAAAATATGAAATCATTTCAGATCTCTTATGTCCAAACTATTGCCAACTAAGCGAATTGCCGGCAAGTCTTCATGGTTAGTCTATCTAGTTATCAGTCTATAAAGTTAAATTTATTATATGTATATTTTTTTTTAAATCCAATTTTACTTAAAAATGATTAAACGGATGAAACCTCACTTCTGTCATGAGTGCCCAAACTGCACATAAGTTTTTATTTTGTTTTGTTACATTTGCTTTATAGGCCATAATAATAATTATAATTTACATACAATTGTTTTGTTCAAAGTAAGCCAGTAGCCATTAGTCTATTTTATACACAGCTGAGATATAACAATTTTTGTATGTTTATAAAGCTGAGTTTGTTATTTACGAATATTTACAAAAACAATTTCATCATCTTTTTAAACAACTTAAGAAACAAAGGAACAGATAATGAAAAGTAACAGTAATGAAAACAGCTTAGCTATATTTACTGATACTAGGAGAGGTTGCTTCATTAATTGACGTTTTTCCATAGTTTTTAGGAGCAACTTACCAAAAAATAAGTCCTTAAATTTAAAAGAAAATTTCGTTGAGGAAGAAAAAAGAAAAAGCGTCATCACAACAAATATTTATAATTTCTTAAAGTTAGAAAAATTTAATTTTTGTGTAATCAGATTTCTAAAAAATAATAATTTTGTGCTTTCAGATGAATTCGATAAATGTAAGCTCAACTTTAGTCGTAACACAAAGTAGTATAGGTGAATACTAGATTGAGTTAGTTAAAAAATCAAAAGTTCTTTTCAAGCCGTGTACCGTCAAGGTTAAAATTGATTTGCCTTCAGAAGGATACTTAGCAGACCATAAGTTGTATTTCATCAACACCTCGCTTAGGGATATAGATAGTTCTGACAGTGTATCCGCCCACCAATATGATCTCGCAGCACTTTAGGGAAAATATTTTCTTATTTAAAATAATATTTAGCAAAACATGTCAGCTTTAAATTAAAATATTTTTTTTTAATACGCAAAAAAATATATTAAATTTTTTCAAAACAACTCTATTCCTCACTTTAGCAAACAATTTTCTGCATATGCCTACAATCAAAAACGCAAAATAAAATAATAATAATAATTATTAATTTTTGAAAAAAAATGTGCATTTAAAGATTATAACATATTTTTATTTTTGAATAAGAATTGTCATTTAAATATTATTTCATAATTTTTTTTTTTAAAGTCAGAAGATAAGAATTTCGCTTGATTTTTTTGATAAAAATTAAAAATAAAAATTTATCCTTTATCCGGATAGTCGTTTCCAAAATTATAAACGCCTTGGCTTTCACATTCATCCAAAGCACTTTTTTTGCTTTAATGTTTTTGAGCCCCATAACTCTTATTTGCGCTCCCTGATAAAAAGTTTTACTCAGGTCGTAAGGTGTTATGATATCCATTCCACTGTCGGGCCCAACAGTTAAAAGCTCTTAATGACGACCGATAATACTTAATTGTCAAGGTCCAGGTTTGATTTCGGCTGAAAATAAAGAAATAGTTAAAAAAGATTTGAGCCAATTTAGAGCATCTGCAAACGCACTTAGTATGTTAAAAGGCGCTAAAAATATTATAAATTAAATAAGTTGCAGGAGTCGGCACCCTTTGAACATCACCATCAGCACCATTTGATAATTTCATGTGTGACAATTAGTTCCAAAAATGAAGCATAATAAATAAAAAAAAATAGCAAATTATTATAGTATTTATTAAGAGCCCATTTAAAAACGAATATAGGTCTGACCCAAACGCATCTTTAATACCAAAATTTTGCTTAATTTTGAAATGACATCTTGCCCTTGAATATAAAATACGTGTTCTGTAAAAAACCAAGCTCAAAAGTTTTTGTTACATCATTTTTCGGATTTTTGTTTGATTTGGCTTAACGAGTTTATTTGCAAATTTGTTAAGATGCAATGATAACAAAACGAAAATTTTTTTTTTTTAATTTGATCATTTTAATTGGTAAGAAGGCGCAACAATTATTCATACACCAAAAAGCCAAGATTCAGAAGGATTTTCTTTTAAATTTTATCATAATTCTCATTGCTAAAGCGGATGGATATATGAATATTCTAAAAAGTTTTTTTAACTACTGTGAGTCGCAGTGTGTTTATTGATCCCCAAAAAATCCCTTACATCTACGCCACTGCTCTGTGCAATTGTCTGTTTACGCTGGTGTGCGTTGGCTGGATGCACTTGGTGCGATTCATTTGCTTTTATTAACATTTTAGCGGCCGCAGCAGTCGCAGTCGTCGCCCTGCGTTGGTGTGCTTGTTGTTGTTGTTGGTGTTGTTGCTGCTCTCCTCCTGCTGCTGCTGCTGGTGGGGTCTGGCATTGCGCTGCGCTCCATTGCGGCGCATTTTGCAATTGCATGAGCAAACGAGACCGAGCACAGCCGGGAAAAATGCCGACGTTCACTCAGATCGGCTTTAGTCGGCGTCGCAGCAAGTTTTGCAAAAAAATGGCAACTCTAGCCAGTGCACACAAACACACAAATGCACATATTATATACGTTAAATAAAAAGTTCTCTACCCTTTTGCCAGTATGGAGCGCGACTTTGAAATGTACGGAGCAGAGGCACGGCCACAAGTAATAACAAAAAAACGCTTTAAAAGTTTGAAATATTTAAACAAAAGTTGCAATTAAAAAACGTTAAACTAAAACAAAAAAAAAAAAAGTTAGACAGCAGTTAGTGTTGAGTAAGGCGTAAAAATAGTTACGTGAATGAAGTTGAAACTACTAAAAAAAAAGGAACTGGCTGCAAAAGCTTACATATAAAATTGTTAAATTAAAAAAAAAACGCTTAAATAAAACTATAAATACAAAAATGAAACGCCAAAGTCAAATTTTCAAGCCATAAAACGAATTTTTTCCGCATGATGATGACCTACGACAAAGGAAATGAAGTCATACTAATACACAGACACAACACACGTACACAGACACACACACACACACGCACAAGACCAAGTGCAGCTAGCGAGGGAATAAGTAAAACAGACAAAAAAAAAACCAGAGACAACAGCAACAACAACAACGAGCGGCTCCATGGCACAAGAAAGCGTCGCAATGGAAAAGCAACAACAACAACAACAGCGCCGACAACGACAGCAAAGACTTTGCTCGCTTGCACTCACTGCGCATGCACATGCACACCAATACCAGTGCAGTCTGCTTATTCGCACACATACGCGGCATTGCAGCACATATATATTCTGTCCATGTATTGGTGCGCTTTGTTCGCCTTTCGTCGTTGTCGTTGGGTGCAAAATATAATGTATATAAAACAGAAAGAAAATTAATGAGGAAAAATTTTTGTGCCCAAGCAAGCAATACAACGACGCATTTTTGTGCATAAAAAAAAAAAATATATATATATGTATATATATATATAGGTAAAAATAGAATATTATAATAAATACAAAAACTGTCTATATAAATATCAGTCCAGCATTTAAAAAATCACAAAATATTAACGTGCTACATATATAACATAATTTTTTGCTGTGTTGAGCTTGTGCGTGTGTGTTTTGATTTTTAAAAATAAAGTATTTTCTTTTCTTTAATTTTATTTTAAAATTGAAAAATACACGTCATCAGCTTTGTCAGTTGAATGCACTTTTTGTCGTACAACTCTGGGGCTTTCTCTGACGTTTTGCTGATAATGAAAATGATTTGCAATTGATTTTCCTTGTTTGAGCTTTATAATTATTGTAGTCATAAAGGGTAGCATTTTTTTATTTAATATTGTTTTGTTATCAAGTCTAAAAATATCAATTTTTGTTTGCTTGCCAAGATGACTATTCAAAATTTCTGTTTTTATGATTTGTTAGGAATTTTTCTTAAATTTGTATATTTTTTAAATTTTGTGTTTTATTGATTGTTTAATATTAGATACAAGAAAATGTGATTTATTTTTATATTTTTATAAAAATATTTGCAATATAATGTATTTTAATGTAGATTTCCATTTACTAATTTGTCCATTTGTTCCATTTTTCTAAGTACATAAAAAAAATTATTTTGAAAATAGGAATTAAACTTTTTCTTTTGAATTCCTGTTTGCAACATAATTTTGTTAATACTTTTAGTTAGTTAGTGTCCTATATCAGATTCCTAGTTAGAGCTAAGGGCCTCAGGGCCTTTAAGTGCTTAGACAATAATTGTGCCTTGTCCGAACATAATATTTTGAAATAAATAAAAAAAAATAATTTTAAATCGGTATTTTTAAAAAGAAGCATTTTTGAAAATAATATCGTTATTTCGTCCTTATTATTGTCTATTATTTTTTTTTTATTATTATTTATTATAAAGTTTTTGAAACAACTATAATAACCAGTTTCGTCCACAATTTACACTAAAAAAAAGTTATTTTTAAAAAAAACCAATATTAATTAATAAATATTTTGTGTTAAAAAATAAAAAAGATTTTCATTTTAGTTTCTTCCCGAAAAAAGATAAAAAAAAAAAAAGTTTAATATCAGTTTTTAATTTAAAAAGTATAAGTATAAAATTAAAAAAGTTTTTCTTAACGACAACTTCATATATTTTAACCAGTTTCGTTCCACTACTTTTACACTTAAAAAAAATATAGTTATTTTTTAAAATAAAAATGTCGACCTTAATATTTAATTTTGAGTAACTATTTTTATTGTAAAAAAAAAAAAAAAAGTTTTAAAATTTTATGTTTCTTTCGCTTCTGAAAAGAAGAGTAATTCAAAGGAGAAAAGTTTTATATCTGTTTTTAATTTAAAAAGTATAAATATAAAATTAAAAAAGTTTTTTTTGAAGACAACTTCATATATTTCAACCAATTTCGTTCAACTACTTTAACACTTAAAAAAAATGTTGTTATTAAAAAAAAAAATTTCCGACCTTAATATGTAATTTTGAGTAACTATTCTTATAGTCTTTTATTCCTTAAACTCCTTAAGGAGCATAGGGCCTCTGTAAAACATCTAAATCGTTTTCGGTTTTGTGACAATTGCTTCACTTCCCTCCAGGAACGTCCTGATTCTTCAGCTTCTTTCAGTCAGTTCTTATAGTAAGAAAATAAAAAAATTAGTTTTTCATATCTTATGTTTCTTTCTCTTGTAAAAAAAGAGTAATTTAAAGGAGAAAAGTTTAATATCAGTTTTTAATTTAAAAAGTATAAACAAATGCTTAAATCCATAAGATACATTTTTTGTTCATTGAGCGATAAAGTTCACAGCTGTTTACCAAAAATTAAAAATAATAATTAAAATTAAGCTGAGTTAGTCAAAATATATTATAATTTTTCTTTAAATTTTTTTCCTTCGATTTCTATGACTTTTATTTTATTTAAAAAAAGTCAATTTTTACAAAAATAAAAAAAAAAATTAAAGAAAACCTAAAAAAAAATAAAAATTCAGTTTATTAAAAATTTTCTTAAAAATTACTTTTTAAGCTTTTAAAGTTTTTATTTATTTTTAGTTCCTTATGGCTTCAAGTTACTTTATATTTAGATTTTTTTTAAGCTACAAGTTTATTTAATGAAAGCTCACTTGCACTTAGATTATAAAAAACTATTTTTTTTATTTAACAAATAGAACCATAAGTAGCTATTAACTTATCCTCAAGCCAAAAACTGAAGGTGGAAAAAGTAATAGTTGAGACTCGGTGCGGATCTAGGATTTGGTCTTGGGGGAGGTTCTTCACTTCGAAGTGTACCTATATATGAATAGCTCAACTGCCAAAACGATTAACTCCACTTTTTGAATTTTGCGAAATTAAAAAGTCAAAGTACTTGGGGATAATCCATAAACTACGTAACGCTGGTTTTCTGTCAAAATAGACACCCCCTACACCTTTTCACAGTGACAATATTTAGAAGTTTAGATCGACGCTTCGCCAGAGGCCCCCCCCCCAGCCACGAGTTTAGGAGATCCCTAAGATGCCAAATTTCATAATAAAATCCAAAAAAAAATCACCACTAAATACAAAAACAAAAAAACAAAACAAAATAATAATTAATTTATTTCTCAATTTTCTCAACTGTTTGTTTTATGGAGTTTATCAATTTGGCTTGTGAACCATTCATATATCACAGCTCGCAAAAGACTTTAAACCCATTTTCCCAACTTTTGGGTTGGATCCCTCCGCCCACACCGTGGATCTGTCCTGGTTGACACAGATCTTTCAAAACAGAAGAAATTATGCAATTGTAAGGTTGAGAACCGAAAATTATGCGTTCAGAGTCTTAAAAACTTAAAAACAAAAGCTCAAAATTTTTTTTTTAAATTAAATGTTTTATAACTTAAGTTAGTTTTTTTTAAATTTTAAAGGGGATTAAATTTTCAAGATACTTAAAATTTATTTAAGCATTCATATCTTCAGCAATTAGTTTAGGCTTTGGGCAAAATGTTGAAGAGAATTTTTTCAATTTTTGGAATACCCTACAAATAGTTAAAAAAATTTGTTGCCAAAAAACTTAAAAACAAAAACTTCAAAAGAGTTAGGCAAAAATTGTTATAACTTTATAAAATTTGTTTCAAGTTTCAAAGGTGATTCGACTTCAAGATACTAAAATTCTCCTAAACATTCACATGTTTTGCAATTAATTAAAAGTTTTTGGCAAAACAAACTACAACTCACACATTTGCATACAAACATATAAATATATGCAAACGTTTAAAGTTACTTTTAGTTAATTAACCTCAAAGTTCGATATTCGAGCTGCAAGTTTGTTAGAAGTTAAACATTTTAGATACTAAAGCAGGCATTTCTGTTTATATATTTTTGTAACCTTAAAGTAATGCTATTACAAGCCACAAAAAAATCGAAACAATTAAAGCTTTTACAAAAAAAATCTCACCATATTTTGCTAAAAAATTCAGTGCATTGAATAGATACACATGAAAGTAGTCCAAATAACCTACTCTAAAGCAATTACTCATCAGCATTTCCATAGAAATCAAAACATGCCACGCTACCATATATGTATACACACACACACAACTACATTGTCATATATAAACAATAGCCTTAATAGCCTTATATAAATAATAAATAATTAAAAAAAAACAAAAACTACACTACAAAAAAAAAAAAAAAATAATAGCAATGAATGGAAATTTGAGACTGCGCAGGCGTTGCATTTTTTTCAAGTGCACAGAACTAAAAACAAACAACTGTAAATTGCGCGTACCAAAAACAAAAAGAAAACAAAAAAAGCATGAACAAAATAACGGTGAACTAAAACTACAGCAATGCAAAAAGTGAGCGCACTCGGTTGCAATGTACGTCGTCCCTCTCGCTCCTTTCGTATTGTTCGTACGACGCCGTGTTAACGTTTTGTGCCGGGCAGAAAGGGATAGCAGCAGCTGTTTGGCGTCGCTTCAACATCAAAGGACAATAGTTCAAGTGCAAAGAGGATGCACGCAAAGTCAGTGACGGGCAATGCAAGGACGCGCAATTTGCTTTTGGACTTTTCCTACACTCAATTTTTGTGCTTTTGTGTGGTGAGTTTCAGCATATTACGTATACGCCATGTTGTGTTGTCATACAAGTATTATGGTCAAAACAGCCAAGTACTTGTGTTTCAATACAGCTGCAAGCTATATTTAAAAGTTAAACAATATCTACAATACTCTGCCCAGCGCCCTTGAACTAACATTCAGCAGTATAACTCATCTTTGATGCATTCGCTGAACCCAACAACTGCGCGTCTGACTTCCAAAGTTTCCCAACTCTGGATTTGTGAAACTTTACACTTCACTTCACTTGCTGCACAGCTGGAAGTCTGTCAAGGCGGGGGCAATCCCAATATCTGACATATGTCCCCAGTCAAGCAATTTCAATGTGCCATGGACTCATGTCCTTGCGCTAAGTGAACTCTGCACATTTTGACATTGATTTAGCTTGTGTATGTTTGTAGGTGTTGTTGGTTATTGGTTGCTGAGCTGTCTTGAACGTCATCGATGACATTTGCTTATGTCAGGCAATTTGATTTGATGCAAAAGCATAAAATATGGATGTGGATATGGATATAGATATGGATAAGGAAGAGGTTTTTTTTTTTCATTATAACGAGTATAAATAAACAAACAATTATTTGACATTTTGAGTGCAAAAAAATTCAATACCTTCTGGTTGGTGTCGAATAGTTCAGATAGTTATGGTATAGAAGTGGAAAATTTGTTGGGATTACGGAAAGAGATATATAAGGTTATGTTGAAAAGAAGCAAAGATTATATATATTATTAGATTATTATAATGAAATGTGTAAAACACTCAATACCTTCTTGTTGGTATCTAATAGTTCAGATAGTTAGGGTATAGATTTTGAAAATTTATTGGGATCCCGTGAATAGATATATAAGGTTATGTTGAAAAGAAGCAAAGATTATATATATTATTAGATTATTATAATGAAATCCAAATTTGTATAGTAATTTAAGTTGCTCGATAGGAAATCAATCTTTACCAACCTTTATATTTTTAAATTATACAGCAGAGCACAAGGAATAGCCTAGAACCAAAGTTTAAATAGATCGGCGAGTAAACGAGTGTGGCGTTTTTTTTTTATGGGAACTACAATATTGAATTGTCAAAAATGAAATTTTAATTTGGACTCGGTGATAATTTTAAATTAAGTTCCTTGGATCCCCTTAGGATTGAATTTTAAAATTTTTATACATCAAGTTAAGACACCCAAACCAGTCGTGGCAATCCAGTTTTTACGACAGTCCAAGCAGATCCTCGGCTCATATGATCTGAATAAGTTCAAGAAAATCTCCCACCTGGACAAGAAGTCCCTTAGGCTACTTACTGGGTTAGTTACGGGACACTGCAGGCTATGGAAACACCTGAGCATGATGGGCATCGTAGGTTCTAACACCTGTAGGTTCCGTGAATGAAGGAAGAATCCTACCAGCACACATACTTGGGGATCATCCATAAATTACGTGACGCTGATTTTCGTCAAAACAGACGACCTCCCCCCCCCCATGGGATGCAGTCACGGAATATTTTTGAAGATTTTCCATATGGTCGTGACGCTTCGCCAGACCCCTCCCCGCACACCCTGGAGCGTCACGTAGTTTATGGATGATCCCTTACGGAGTGTAACGCTCTTACCTGAAGAAGGGCATTCCCTCTTCGGCGATTACAGAATATCGATGCGCGACGTAACTGAACTAGAACTATCCCAGAATGATTAAATTTTTCTCTATAATTGGACTGGCCAAGGAGCTCTAGAGCTAGTAGAGAGCGCAATAGATCCTAAGGGTCGCAGTGCAGTTTTCCGCTTACGCTAAGACACCCAAAAAACTTGCAAATAAGCTCCTCAATAAAAATGGGAATAACTTGCGATTTCAAGACCAGCAATGCTGAAAGTCCTTGGATTAGATCCATTTACAGTTAAACATATAATATTTTTTTTCAAAAAACTTCTTAATCTAAAAACTATTTTTAGGCGCTAAAGAATTCTTTTGATGCAAGCTTTTATTGTTTATTTAAAATATTTTTTTAAATTTGTGACTCTAATTCGAAATAAAAATATTAACTGGAATGCAACACTTTTATTTAAGTCAAGTCCGCCTTATTTAATCCACCATTTTAAATATGCAAAACTTGAATCGAAACCGGATACATAAAAATCTTAACGATCAAAAGACTTTGAGAGAAAATCTGTTGTTTGGCTATGGCTTTTGGATAGCTTCGAGATGTTATTAAAGAAGTGTTTGGGGTAACTTGAAATTTGGTATCTATGTACAGCTAGAGAAAGCTAGAGGCACAAGAGTTGTCTTACATTGTCCCAAACTTTAATCGAATTCGTACAACAATCAGAAAAAACTTTAGATCTAAAATGCTATAATATAATAGTTTTTTGATAGCCTTGTGATGCTGCTAAAAAATTTTAGGGAAAGACAGTGTCTGATAAAGTAAGGTAAGACAGAAGGCGATTAAATGGGAAAATTTGAGAAAAAGGCAAGAGTAAAGGTTTTTTGAAAAGGCAGTGACTAAAAGGCATTTCTGTTTTTGACGATCGTCACCTTTTTTAAAGTTAACCCTCAGCTCTAGCATATATACCTATATGGTGCCCAGATGGAACAAAGGGCCTCATCGGTTTTCTTCTTTTACTTGCTTAATTTGGTTTCGTTAATCAGAGTTTTAAGATGGGTAGGTGATTGGCTCCGGGGCTGCCGGCCATGCCTTCAAGCTGGCAAGGGGGCGAGGTATTTCCTCCTCGCCGATGATAAGGTTATACCGACTATATTTGGACGTCAGAGCATCGTTTGTTTGAACAGCGGGGTGAAGGTGAGGTTAACAGTTGGGAAGGGATAGGCTATGTATTCGCATCACCAACCCCATTTGCCCACATACAGATGGTGTTTAGTTTGAGGGGGCCAAACCACTAGCATACCTCTCTTTAATTAAGTAGCTCTGAGAGAACTTTTTTTTTTTTAAATTCTGTGACGTACCCTCACGTTAATGAATCCTAAGTCCTATTATTTTAATTATTCTTTATTCATCATAATATTTATACATCATATTCAATCTAAGCTCAAAAAGACACTCTTTTTGTACAACCGCAGCTGATTTTCAGAGCAATTTCTAAGAGTATATACCAGGAAAAACAACAAGTGCTTGTTTCTATGGCTATTCCTAAAACAACTCATTATTTCTATTTAACTACTTGACTACAAAATTTCCATAAATGGATGGCATATGAAACCTAACACTCTCCAGCCATTAATAACTATAAAGTACATAAAACGCTAAAAGCTATTTCCATGAATTACGAAATAAAAGTTTAATGTCAATAAAAACTTAATAGTATAGATTGAATATTATGTAAAGTTTGGAAATTATGCGAAAATGAATTTGATAAAATGTTATAAAATAATAAACAAAAACGGAAAGACAATAAAAACACAAATTATAACAATGAATATAAACTTTTTTTGCAAACAAAGGCAGCGTAAAACATTTTCCAAATTGAATATTTAAGTAAATATATGAAAATGCAATGTGAAAAGTAAATACACACACACACACGCACACAAGCACATGCTTGTACACAAGAGACAAACACTCAAAAATGCTGAAGCAAAAGTCTGTAACTGTGCATGTACCCAAAGATATTATATCTATAGTATATAGTATATATAAGTACATAGGTAGGTGTATATCCGAGCTGTGGCTGCTGTGCCATCTGCAGCTACGTGTGTATGTGTGTTTGTGTGTGTGTGTGCTTGTGTATCTATCGAATGCATTTTACGCTTTAAAAGGAATTTTGTAGTTTTATGCATCGAGCCATCGAGCGTTGCCTCTATGCCTGCTTCTACTCTATATAGAGAGAGCTCTGCTCTTGGCTTCTCTGGGTCTGGTCTATGACTGTACTCGGTGCAAATGGCAGCGCCATGGCAACGACGTCATCGTCATCATCAGCGGCAGCCTCAGCATCATCATCATCAGCAACGTTGTCGTTGTCGCAGCCGACGACGACGACGACGACGCTGGAGACGACAACGACGATGACGACGACGTCGCCTATGCTCAGCTAGCAACAGAGCAGCGCCGCACAGCAATGGCGGCGGCACCATATATCTATGTATGTGTGTGTGCAAGTGTATGCATATCTCAAAGAGGAAGAGCAAAAACTAGCCACAACTACATTGAAAGCTGCCATGAGTCAAGTCCATATCATCATAGTCTTTGTGTATCTACTGATATTTTGCTGTTTTTTTTTTTGTGCTATCTGAATTGCACAAGCTGCATCTTATAGATAAACTAACTATTTGCGACAAAGAAATATAAGCTGCTTATTGCAACGTTAAGTTTTCTATAGCTATTTCAATTGGAAAATGTGTTGCTGTTGCTATAGAGTTGTTGCTTGCATAAATATTACGCATACGCAAAGCTGTCAACTAATTAGGCGTGAGCCGATAATACTCATTAATGGGATTAGGAATTTATTCAAGGCTGAAAAACAAGCAGCTTAGCAAAAATTCATTAAAAAAAAAAAGAAAAGCAAAGGAAGCTTAAATTAGTTTTTAAGTTATAATAGAGTTTTTGGCATTTTGGCCCAAAAAAGTGAATTTTTTTTTTATATGAAGTTTTGACATTTCGTGCGTAATGTTTGCATGCTGCGTATGGGCCTTAAACAAAAAAACAAATAAAAAACAAAAAAAAAAAAAAGAATGCATAGTTTATGGGAGACCTTCAGAATTTTATTTATTTACGAAAGAAACTTCAAGAAAAAGTTGGGTTTTTTTTTTGTAAATCTACGTGGCCTTTAGAGAACTTTGAGACTGATGAAAATCCCCCTTTCCCATTACTAGGCGAGGTACTTTTTTTTATTTTATTTTTTAATGTTTTTAGTAGAAATCAGTTATCTTTGTGTAACTTTAATCTCATATTGTTTGACGAGGTACTACTAGAGATGTTCAGTCTTGCAATGAAAGTTACAACGCAAGGAATTCAAAAGACCCTGACTTATCAAACTGCCCTTAAATACGCTAAATAGAATTGTCTTGAATTGTTTTGTTTAACCAATGTATACAAGCTTAAAAATCAACATTTTTTTTTGTTAGGTAATAATTCTTTTTTAAACTAGAGCTTACTATACGAATCGGGACTTTCGAAAAGTTATCAGAAGTTTTGTATTGTTTATATATTTAATCCATTTAATTCTTAGGAGGAACATAGGGCTGTTACAAAAAGTTTGTATTGTTTGAAACTATGTAAAAACTCGATTACTATAGAATCGGCAATTATTGGCTTCTGTTTTTTTTTAAAACTTCATCTGATGATGTTTTTTAAAGAAATAGTTCGTTGCAATCTTCGCCTATGGAAAGAAAGCTTGATTCGATAGACTTTTTATGCTTACGATTATAATCGAATAATTTCAATAATATATTTATTATGAATATGTTGGAAAAAACTTTATCTACTTTTTGTGATCTCCCAGATTTTTTTATTTTTAATGGCAGATAGGTAGATTGGTGAACAACATGAATGATAATGATAATACTTTATCTTACGTATCTGTAGATTGACTCTCAAGCTTTTGTAGTCTTCGAGATTAAGATTTTGGTATGGAGAACTAAATGGACAGTTTTGGCTATAACGCTACTCGATAGTCTATATATTTATAAATACGTCAATTCAGTGTGGTACCGATTGTGTTCGTATGTGTGCACGTATCGAGCTGAAATTACACTATGTAATAGCCACAACTCATACGGTGTGCACAATGTAAGTTTCACCTCGATACGTTGAAATCATGCAGTTAAAAACTCATACGAAACTTTAAAATGTATCTTGAAAGGGGGAATACCAACGACAGCAATTGCAACCCTTAAACAACAATTCACTTGACATTATTTCAATTGAGTTGTTCACATTTTTTTCTATATTTGATGGCATTAATTCCTTGTTGCAGTTGTTTTCAAGAAAAGTTTGAAATTTTGGATATCTATTGTTTAACTTAAGGTATTTGTGCAGTGCGAATTTAAGGTAAGCATTACAATAGTGAAAAGAATCTTTTGAGAGTAAATAAAACAAAAAAAAAATTGAAACAGAACAGTATCAAAGGAGCCATTGTCAACGTTCCTATTCCAGTTGCGCATCAGAGCAGCATGCAGGTCGCTGCCATTGAAGAGTATTGGAAACTCAGGCAGAACCGACCGTAGAATGAAAATGGGATGAACATTATGGAAATAAAGAATTGCAGGGTATACAATGGTCTGAATGATCTGTATTAAATTAAGAAGACTAGGGGTTGGCATGCAAAGAAACCAGGGGCGGAGCCCCCAATATAAATAATTTTGTTTTAATATCGATAGATAGAGCAAGTTAAAGTGGGATATGATGATGCGAGTTAATATTATCGGTTGCTAAGGGTAATTTTTTGTGCCACAAACATTGCGAAACTCTCTATTACTCTTGTGAGTACGGGCCTTAAAATATTCTCTAAGAAGCCTAGTCTAAAACATTTGAAAATTCTCTTAACTTAATAAAACAATTTTATCATATGTGTATATGGGATTATGTCCTAGCTGAATCGATCTGTACTCGGAACATCCACCATTTACTAATAAGCCCCGCTTTTATTTTCACCTCAAACCGAAAACCTTTTCTCAAGAAGCTTTTGAATCAAAACTTTTTTTTAAAGCCATAAAAAAATATTTTTATGATTATAATACTATTTAAATAACTATAAAATGTCTGAAAAAAATTAAATATAAACATTTTATTTACTCATTTTCGAGGTTCGCCCCAACCGCACCCTGTAACAAAAACTAAGCCAAAATTTTGAGCCCACAAACCGATACTTACAAAAAACTTTGTAGCTGCACAAAAACCAATTTAAAGCTTGAAAATTTTTGAAAATTTTTCTTTATAACAATTTTAGCTCAACTGCTGAGTTTCTTCAAGCAGACACTTAAGCACTTTGGTTTTATTTCAACAAATTACACATACGCCATGCAGTACCCAAAAAGCAGGCACATGCCATTGCACTAATGACTATTAGCTGCAATAAAGCCGCATTAGCTGGAATTCACTTGAAACCCTTGTTCCTTTGTAGTCTTCTAAATGATGCACTTGTCCAAGCGCTGTCCTTTTAGTTCTATACAATATATTGGACTCAGTTGCTTCAACTGTGTCAGGGATTTGCATGACAGCTTCCGTTGTTGCTCTGCTGGTTTACTTAGCATCTCATTCATTATTCAAAAGCTGCAGGTACTGCAATTTGTACAAACCCCGAAAGAACAAAATGCACGTAACCAACGACCCTTTGGACATTCATATATATTACCTTTTGACAAGGTAAATGGCTTAGTGGCAGTTTTTGGGCCGCTTCAATGCCTCTGCGCAGGCGCAGCAATACAAAAGAATAAGGACAATTAAGGGTTAAGATTAAGGTTACGTATAAACAGCGGGGCAGTGTTGATGCCTTCATGTCGTTATATCAGACCTGCATGTTGACCTAATTTTTTTTTTTGACAATTACAAGTTAAGGGTGCACTACACTTAACTGTACTCGTACAAACTGTAAAAATGCAGTTATTTGGGGTTTCAAAAATTTTCAGAGCATGTCAGAGAACAAAGAAAAAAAAAGCTGTAGCTAATTGAGTATAAGGCTTAGGCTATTGAATGAACAACACAGAAAAAATAAACCCACTCTAAGTGTAAAGTTTAACAATTGAAAAATGTTTAAGCGAGATACTAGATGGGTTCTATGAAAGCGAGAAAACGAGATGGAAACAACTTGTGCTATTCGGAATTGCAATTGCAATTGCAAATTGCTATGTCAAATGCATAGTAATGAATGTCATCCGTTCATTTAAATTATGTCATCACTGACACATATTTACACAGGCTGTTGCACATACACATACAGTAATAACAAATGTATATACGTATATGTACATATGTACTAAAAGCAGACAATTGTGTCTCATTAGACAGACAAGAGACGCCCAAGTGAAAACCGCAAAAGCTTTAAAATAGAACAGACTATGTCTGATTTCAATCAAATCACAATAAAGTTGTGCATTTTGTAGTATTTTTTACAATACTTTAAGGTATTTAATGCAAAATGTTGAGGTATATCTTCAGTATTTAGTGTTTTTTTTTTCATTGTTTTGTAGGTAGTTGGCATATCTTAAAATGTTGTTCGGCAATAACTTAAAAATTTTGTGATTTGCTAAATTATTTAAAATATTCACAACAATGTGGTATTATTTATTCATCACTTGCATTTAATATTTGGTATTTTTAAGTTTTTTTGACAGCAATAAAAATAAATTAAAGTTTTTGAAACTGCTTTTATAATTTTTAATTAATAACAATAAAGTTGTGAATTTTTGTTTACTTTGTGCAATTTTGCTACATTTAATGGTATTTTTGAATAGTTTTATAGTATTTGTCCAAAATTTTTTTGAGATATATAGTATTTTTGCTTCAATTAGTATAAATATTTTTTTTTTAATTTTTACGTTTTCCGGTAGTAATTAAAATTAAAAGCTTGTGTATTTAAATAATTCAGATATATTTTGCAGTATTATTTATTTAATAATTGCAAACACTGTTTGGTATTTTTGTCAGCTATAAGAAAAATGTAATATGACAACTTTGTAGAATTTTCGGTTTGATATTTTTAGATTTTTTTAAGATACAACACATAAAAATTAAAAAACAAAAAAAATTATTATAAAATATTTGGTATTTTTATAACTTTATTACTTTGCACTATTAAGTGGCATTTTTCCCAGCATTTTCTGGTATTTAGGCCTACTTTTTGACAATTTTTGGTATTTTTGAATGGACTTCTCGGGAATTACTTTCAAATATTGAAGTTTTTTTTTAATATTTTGTAAAAGAGTCAAACTGGATAATGTACTGGAAATATTATATTTGGTATTTTTATAACTATTACTTTGCACTTTGGTATTTTTCCAGCATTTTCTGGTATTTAGGCAATCTTTTTAACAGTTTTTGGTATTTTTGAATAGATTTCTTATGAATTACTAGCTGGATAAGCGACTGGAAACTGCCCCCAGTGTTTTTTTGCAGTTTCATGCATACGGCAAAAAAAGAAAATTTTGTCAAAATTTCAGTTCTTAAACTTAACTTAATTGTGACTAAACAACTGAACATTTGAGAACCATTTTTTTTAAATCTGAGTTGGCAACAGGGCTCTTTAAAAAAAAATATTAAAAATATTTTTCAACCAACATATTTAAAGAAAAAAAATAAGAATATTTCATTTTATTTTTTAAGTATGTGCCTTAAAAATGTCAATCACCATTTTTTTTTTTAAATACGTGTTTTCATACGTTCTTAATTTGGTGGAAATATGTATGAATAAAATCGATTTGGGGGAACAATGTTAAAAAATATACAGCAGAAATTTTTTTAATTTTTTTAGTTTTAAATGTATGAATTTGTTTTTAATTTATTTTTTTGTCAAAATATGGCAGAAATTATCATGTATTTTTAAAGTATTTAATAGAATACATACTTATTGTTTTTATAATGAAAAAAATAGATTTATTTTGTAGGTGATTATAAAAGTTTTAACATTGCTCGACAAACAATTTTTTAATTATTATATTGCATTAAATTATGGAATTTCAATAAAAATGTATGGGTTTACAATCAATACGAAAAATTAACCCAAATAAACCATTGGCAGTTTTAGAAATGCTACTTTATGATTTGCTTAAATATACTAATCATTCCTACAGAAAATATTTTTTAGTTTTTAAATTCATATTATTTTGTTTTATCCCTATTAACAAACTTTACAAAAATTAATCAACCATTTGTCATAGTATCTTTTATTTTTTGTAATATTAAAAAAACTTTTTTTTGGTATTTTTCAACTTTATTACTTTGCAATATTTTGTGGTATTTTTCAAAAATTTTTGGTATTCAGTATTTATTATTTTTTGACAGATCTTGGCCACTTTTTCAATATAATTCTTGGGAAACACTTTTAAATATTGCAGAATTTTTAATGTTTTGTAATATTTGCAAATTCTAATGGTTGTTGGTATGTGAAAAATGTTTTCAGGACAATATTTGGAGAAATTACAGACTTTTTATGATATTAAGTTATTTTTTTTTTTTTTTTTGTAAATATTTCGTAAATATTTGAAATCTTCAAATGGCTAAATTTCCGAATGCTATGACTCTTCTGTTATTCTATGAAATTTTCAGCTTTTTCGAACTGACTTCATGCGTCAGTTGGGGTTTAATTTAATTTTGTATAAAGAAATTAAGCCGGAACCAGAACCTCGCGGATTTGTATAGAGATCTGTAGCAAGAACTTTAAATCAAGCTTTATCAAATATGAGAGAATGTCAAATATGATCAAATCTAGACATGTGGACACATGGCCTGAAAAGAACTGTCAGGGTACTATCATAGTTTTCTAAGGCTTCAACCCACAAGAATGATCATTCATATCGGTTCTGCATTGGGAATACGTCTGCTCTAACCGCTCATAGAGTGTTATAAGGGCTATAATATTATTTCCAGTGCAAATTACTATCAAAACACTATTATTTCTCATAATTTGCAGTATTGAAAAATAAGTGCTCATAAGCATAGCTTTTTAGCAATATATTAATTATAGCATTTAATTTATTAATTCTGAGAAAATTACATAAATTTAATTAGCTGCATTCATTGAGTTATCTTTATACAGATCTCTAGTATAGACCTCTAGGTTAAGTATTGAATAAATACTTAAACACATATGCAAAATGTGGTCAAATTTTAACAGTTGTGTGAACTTTTTAAGTGTTGTGTAAGTAAATGTTTATACTTAAAATTAATTTTTGCCAACACTTTGTTGCTAGGCGTAAATTGTTGTAGTAAATATTTTTTCTCAGCCATTAATTTCAATTGTAGTTTTTGTTATTGCAGCTTTTTGACATTTATAACATTTGAGTGTAACTTTTGGTATTAAGCTTAACATTTTCATTTGTCTGAAAAACCAATAAAAGTATTTATAACCAATTATAATTAAATTTTTAATAGCCAATCTTTTTTTTTTTTTTGGTAAGTCAACGTTAAAATAAATGTTGAGCTCATAAATCAAGGCAAATAATTTTAGTTGGCGAACAATAAAATCCAATAAATTTTGAAAGCATAATGCAATTGATTAAAATTTATAACCGTAGAGTGCATAAAAGAGACAGCCGTTTGGCGGAGAGTGAGAGCGGATAAGCACTTGGTAATAACGGTAAAAGTTATTTGCAAAGAATTTGGCTAACAAACATGGGCGGAAGTTTGCAAGAAGTTGGCTTAAAGGCAAAGCGCGCGATGAAGCCAATTCAATGCAACACTGGACAACAACAGCAAGAACAACAACAACTGCAACAACTGGCGAACAAGTGCCACAAAACTTGTAGAAAGGGGCAAGCATTGAAATTGTTGCTGCTGCTGCTTCTTCTTCGTTTTTGGCCAGACTCCGTTGAACCTGCCATTTTGCCCGTTATTTTTGGTTGCATTGTTGTATTTTATGTAGTTGTTGCTGTTGTTGTTGCTACTCCGCTGCACTTGATGCGTCCAGTTAATTGCAAGCTGCAAAACTGTCGAACACAAACCGGTTCTTTCTTTTGTTATAAGCTAGCACGGGGCACTATATATACATATACATATATACAGCCATTTGATTCCGGTATTTTTTGCAAATAAGAGTAGTATTTGGTAGAATCGTTAAGGCTTTTGTTAGCGGCTCGTGAAGCCAGTGTTATATAACAGCTTTTGGAATTTGTTTAGTTTTCGATCTAACTCAAGGATACCTAGAATTTCGTGGTCCAAAATATTACATAAGTGTGATTAAGGCGTAAAATGTAATGAACTTGAACTTAAAATGTGGCCGAGAAGATTTCGCTAAAAAATTGAGAATCATGCTTATGCACGTACATTCAAAGATAAAAATAAAAATCAAAAAAAAAAAAAAAAAATGGCTTACGTGAAAGTCGGGCGCGGACGACTTTGGGATACCCTGTACCACCACATTGCAATTAAGTCCGACATATTGCTAAGACCTCCAAAAGATATTTTATTCGGTAAATTTGGCTACGATATTTTCATAAACAAACAGAAATCAGTCGAATTTTGCACCAAAAATTTTTTTTTGACCGATCGGTCCTATGGGGACTATATGCTATAGTCAACCGATTTTGATCACATTTGGTACAGTGCTTGGAGCTCTAAAAACCTTCCCTGTGCCAAATTTGGTAACGATAACTTCATAAACAAACGAATCACAACGAATTTTGCACAAAACACGTTTTTTTGACCGATTGGTCCTATGGGAGCTATATGATATAGTCATCCGATTTTGATCAAATTTGCTGCAGTGCTTGGGAACTCTAAAAAACTTCTAAACGCCAAATTTGGTTACGATATCTTCACAAACAAACGAAACACAACGAATTTTGTACAAAAAAACATTTTTTCGACCGATCGATCCTATGGGAGCTATATGATATAGTCAACCGATTTTGATAAAATTTGCTACAGTGCTGGGGGTCTCTAAAAAACTTCCGATTGCCAAATTTGGTTACAATATTTTCACAAACAAACGAAACACAACGAATTTTGTAAAAAAAACATTTTTTCGACCGATCGATCCTATGGGAGCTATATGATATAGTCAACCGATTTTGATAAAATTTGCTACAGTGCTGGGGGTCTCTAAAAAACTTCCGATTGCCAAATTTGGTTATGATATCTTCATAAACAAACGAATTATCCATCTAAAACTTTTACTTTTTTTCGAGGTCCTCTGAAACACCCCTATGGGAGCTATATAATGTAATCCCGATATTAAAAAATTACCATCTCTGAGATCTAGGCGTTCATATGGACAGACGGACATGGGTATATCGACTTTTCTAGTCACTCTGATCATACTTTAGGTAACTTTGGGGGGTCTCCGACGTCTCCTTCTGTACGTTACATACATTTTCGGCTTGCACAAACACAATATACCCTTTGTACCATACGGTACAGGGTATAAAAATAAAAAATAACTATAATAATGGAAGTTCATTTCTAGTAGTAGCCAGTAATTAGAAATATTGTCAAATTAGCGAAAGTCCTGAGTATATAACAAATATTAAGGCAAAATTCGCTCTGAATGTTCGTATTGCCATTTTATGAGAAATTTTAAGCAGACCGTAGACGCGTCTCGAGATATTCAAGGTCGGCGCACCCAAAAATCGGATTTAAAAAAAAAAATTGTTCCTCCTTAAAAACGTTTAAAATATTTTCGAATGAAAAATTCTTAGCAAATCGGTTTTTACCAGTATCTTGATATACATTTTCCCATATATATTATTATAATAAGCCAAACCTAGCTATGAATGTCCATTTTGACATTTGATGAGATTTTTTATGAAGATATTTAAGATCAAAGGTTCAGGCTCAAAATTTTTGTCCATAAAATATTTTCAATTGACATTTTTTTCCTTAACATTATAAATAGATTATTAATTAGTAAACATTTTGACAGCTTTATGTATATTGTAGAAGCCCTATATACACTAGGGTGGCCATTTTTGCAATTTCTCACGATTTTAATAACGCCACCCCCTAAAAAGTTTCCTTATTACCTATATGTAGCGCCTGTTGCTTGACCTATTTTAGGGACCATCAAAAACATGGGGATCACCTTTAAATTTTACAGAGGTGGCGTTATTGATATCGACGGTTTAAAAATCCTCAATACCAGCAGCGGCCACCCTAATATACACGCATCGGTACATGCTTTAAAAAAATATAAAATTTAATTTCGCATGACTAAAATATATATAGATTTAATACAAAATTCTTCTGCACAATATAGTTTTTTGAATCTTTAATAAGCTCTAAGCATAAATTAAGTTTTTATCGACGTTTTTTCAGACAATGGAGACGAATTTTGAGTTTATTTGATTTCTGCATCACAAAGGGTTTACGAACAGGCAGTGCGTTTTGGGAAACTCTAAACAGAGTTGAAAATCGAATAAAAGTTCACTGCTACTCTCACCAAGCAGTCCAAGCAGTTTTCCTATTGCCCTATTGGCAAAATATGAAAACTCTTGTCAATTGCTCCTCACAAAGTAGAACAGCTCTTGTTTTGAAAAAAAAACTAAATTTAAATTATCTACCGGAAAAAATAATCAGGTTTTAAAAATATATTTATATATTCAAAACTAGATGACAGAATAAAAATCAATAATACCCAGACGTGTCTTTATGTCTTTTGTGTGAATATGGAAAGTCAACCTTAAGCCGAAATTCAAAATAAAAATGAGATCTATGGGTTTTCGTAGTTTTTTTACTTTTAAACGATTTTCGAAAAAAGGAGTCTTTAATTTTTGGCCATACATCAGGCTCAATAACTAAAGGGTGTTTTTTTTAGTGTTACACAAGTTTGAATCATAATAAAACAAAGAAATATATTTTTAATATCAATGAAACGGGCTTTATTGGATGGAAAATTTTATGACATTAATGTTTAAATATGTTTTCGGTCATGTGGCCGCCAAGGCTGGAGCGTACAAGGCGTAATTTGGAACACCAATTTTCACAAATTTTCGCAGCATTTGCGGTCGTATTTCGGGCTACCTGACATAACCGCGCCTGCCATAACCGCGAACTATTTTTGTCATAAGCGCTACTTATGAAATATTAGTGAAATAAGCGCGACTTTCTTAATTTTAATTTTGTCGTAAGCGCGACACCTAATTTCAGAAAAAATAGCAGTCGCGGTAATGTCAAAAATTTTCGTTATAAGCGCGACGTCCAAAAATTGAAAAATTTGCGTTCGCGCTTATAACGAAATTTTTTGACATTACCGCGACTGCTTTTATTTTAAAAATGCGGTGTCGCGCTTATGACAATTTATTTTGTTATTAGCGCGACAGCTAAATTTATAAAATATCAAAATTTAAATTGGTAGTTCAATGAAGGAAAATCACAATATACGATGTGTATTGGACATTGGTCGCTATTCGCTATTATAACAAATAAAAATGACATTACCGCGACAAATAAAAATCCATTTATTTGGTGACGCGGTAATGGCAATTTGTTTTGCCATAAGCGCGACACTTGAAAACGTGATTTGTAATGTTCGCCCTTATAACAAAAAAAATTGTCATAGCCGCGACACCAAAAAATAATTTTTTCAGCTGTCGCGGTAATGTCATTTTTGTTTGTAATAATAGCGAATGGGCTAAGGAAATGTTCTGCCACAAACGCGAATTCGCGGTTATGACAAAAATAAAAGACGTTCGCGGTATTGTCATTTTTTTTTGTCATAACCGCGAATCCCATACAAAACTCAGTTTCGCTCTTATGACAAAAATAGTTCGCGGTTATGGCAGGCGCGGTTATGGCAGTACACCGTATTTCGTCAATAACTCTTCTAATGTTGATTTCCTGGTGTTCAATTGTTTCTGATTTAGCGTCGTAGCCAAGTGACAGTAATTTTCTGTGGATGTAATGGTCTTTCGACAAAAGCTTGTGGATTATCCTCACTCCAAATGCGACAATATTGCTTATTTACGTACCCACTCAACCAAAAATGGGCTTCATCGGAGAAAAAAATTATGAATTTTGAATAAGTTAGACCAACGGAACCATTATTTTGATAAAAAATTTCAATAATTTGTAAGACCATAATGAAATGTCAAACCAAACTCAACAAAAAGCAACTATCAGCTGTTAAATGGGTTGTCAGATAAAGCAGTGTTGCCAGCTCAAAGTTGTGAACCTCTAAAAAAAACACGCTGTACATGTTGCAATAAGGATAATTAACATAAAAAACCTTAATGAGCCTGAGGCACATTTTTAACATCTTAAAGATCTTCCAAAGATCAGTGTATGCGTTTGGTTACCGTGTCTGGAGACAACCGCCGGTGCAAAAGGAAAGTCTATAAGTAACGAATATCCATACACAAGTGCCAAAAACCTCACCTTTTTCAAATGCAAAAACATCAGCAGCGTATGGGTCTCAGCGATGACATGATCCAGGATCGCAATGCCTGCACACGAATGCTGAGATCGCATACCCACACCTCAGGAGGAGTATAAGCGAGTCTGAAAAGAGGTAAACAAGGGTTTGGGAGAAGAAGAATGTTCAAAAACTCTCGTAAAAACTATCATCAAAATAATTCCTATTGATGCTTTTAGTTAACAGCTTTACATAGATTTTTTAGAATTACCTTGAAATCAAAAAAAATAATTTTTTTTTTAAAATTAAGAAATTAAAAAAAATATATATTTTCTCAGCGCTGCTTACGGCTTGACTTAAACTAATTATATTTCATTCCAAACAAAATGACTGCAACGCCTCACTTCACGTCTGCTTGCCTATTTTCTATTACTTTACCACGCTGCGTATACGTAATTAGTTTTGCAGCGCTGTCTCTAACTGTCTGTCTCTCTATCTTGCTATCGATCTATCTTTGTTCCTGCTGTCCATCTTTGCTGCTTGTGTGTGGCATGTTGCATGTATCTGTCTTAAATCTGTCTATAGTTCTAGAACTAGCAGTTTTCAGACATGTTGCATGTATGTCGGCACATGGCTTTAAAGTGCACAGATTTGCAGAGATTGTTGGCAGCACAAAAGAAGTCAAAAAAAAGAAAGAGAGCTTAGAGACATTAATATTTGTCTTAGGCCAGTTCTGCAAGCGGTAAAACTTGCTAAAATTCAGGTTTATAATATCGTCACCCTTTAGTCTTAAAGCATTACTGTTGTTGTTGTTGTTGTGAAGGGCGCAAAAACAAAAAAAAAAACATTCGTATTCGCATTCACAGAATGACGTTGCATTTTTGCACATTTTTTTTTATTTCATTCTCCCTATTTTGCGTTTGTTTGTTTGAAGCGGCGTCAATAACTCGTTTTTTGTGTCCATGTTCTTTGGCATGTTCGCTCTGTGCCTTTGGCTCTCTTGCTGTTGCTGTTGCTGCAGCAAGAACAACAACAGAGCGAGCCGCTGGCTCTCGCTTACGCTCTATTGGTCGGCGCTGCCGTTGTCTACGTCTACTTTGGCTGCGCTGCCGCTGTTGTCGTTGACGTTAGCGTCATCGTCGTTCGTCTACCTTTCTGCTTTTGCCTTTTGTTTAGTTCCATGTTGCATAGGATTTTGAACTGTATGTTCGCTTAGTCTACATGTGTGTTAGTTTGTATGTGTGTGTGTGTTTTTTGTTGTGCATGTGGCGTCCATAACCTAACCTAACTTTGTCCATGACGCGTGCAATTTGCAGCAGCAGCAGCAGCAGCCGCAAACGTTTAGCGCACATAAAATGCTTTTTGTTCGTTTTGTTTGCCATCTTTGTTGTTGTTGTGGCACTGACTCGGCGGATTTGTTTTGTGGCTTTTGTGTTGCACTTATCGTGCCACATACACTTGCACGCATAAATCTGCGTACAGTGCTAAAAAATGTAAAATTTTCACTTTGACCGTAATTATTTCTGCTTGTAGGCACAGTAAAAATTTAATTTTTTTTAAATTTGTTTTTATAAATTATTATTATTAATTATTTATACAACTTCATTACATTGACGGACTTATTTCATTGAATGTAGCTTAATTCTAGCTTCTGAACTTTGGAGCTGTAAATTCAATTTAATTTAATTATAGTGAGTAGCAATGCTTAAATAATGTTAGAAAAACGGGAACAATTTTCGTTCTAATATTTTTATAAATAATTCAATTTATTTAGCTTAATAAAATCTCTGTACAATGGAAATCGGCACTAACTTCAAGCAAACAATTTTTGAAATTCGTTGATAAAGCAACATCTAACTAATTAAACTATTGTAGTACCTAATTCCTATTACCAAAACTTTGACGTTTTACTAAAATTTCATTCACTCGGGGCCGTAACGAATAATAGTATTCACTGCAGCCATATTCCAGCAAAAAATAATTACTTTTAAAGCGTAAGCGAACGGTTTCTAAAAATGTCAATGTTTCCATCTTTACTAGGCTCACATGAGTTTTTATACAAAGTTTGGTGGCTCAAGTTTGTTTATTAGGGTTGCAGCTTGAAGAGGAAAAGTTCTAAAATTGTTGGCTATATCTTTTAAAGTTTATATCTTATAACTTATTCTTGTTCTCTTATTCTTAGTACTCGACAGCGTGGTTTATGTGGAGAGCGAGGCAACAGACTTAATCCTACGTATGGTAGACGTTTTCATGGTCTCTGATATCTAGGTTATCCTTTTTACAGACGAACGGAAGCTGCTAATTCACTAAACGATTTGATAAGAGCTTGTTGATCTGCCACGCCTACTTCTGATTATAGCATATATTGGATAAATTAACTATACATATTGCTTTAATTTGTAGATGTTATACGCGCAAAATTTTGCGTAGAGATATTTCAGATCTTTCAAGAATTAATGTTACAATCTCTTCTTGTCTGGTACTTGACTTTAAAAATGCATTTATGAAAAAAAGTTTTCTAAATGCAAATTTCGTTATGAAAGTACTTACTTACAATTTAAATCTTAATATGATTGGCCCAGCAATAAATTATGTTTTAACTAGTTCCATTCCAAACCCTTTATGCTCGAATATTTCTGAACTAAAAGAGAGAGAGAGATGAAACGAATTGTTAAAGCAATTTATGAAAATAGCGAATATGATATTTAAAAAGAAAGCGTGTAGGATCCCAAAAATAATTCAAGTAACTCACCATCAACGTAAGGACAAATAACTTTTAGTTAAGGTCTTCTAAGGTGATACGGACAACCTTAATGCATTGAAAGAAGAAAGGTGGAAAAGAAGAAAGAATAAGGAAATGCAAAACCTGATTATCGTGTAAGCGGCGATCTAACTGTTTATTTCAATTTCAATTCTAATTTCAAAGGTTTGCATTATTGTCGAAGAAAGTATAATATTTGCTTAAAGCTAGCATTCATGAAAACAGAGACTAGATGTTTTTTATAATCTTAACAACTGAAAAATTATATATGTAGTTTAGTAATATTACAATTAATTTTTAATATTTTTAAACAAGAAAAAAGAGGAACCTTGCATAAGATCTAACTGCTTAGATTTTTAAGTTTTCTTAAGTTTCAGTATAGTTTTAGTTCCAAGAATAAAATCCTATATAAGACATTATTGAAACGAAATTTGTTTCTCTACGAGATGAAAAAGTTAGTAAGATAACTAAAGTTAAAATACTAATTACTACTAAAGGGTCATCAATCTTGAGGTTTTTTTTTTTTTTTTTAAATGCGAAAAAACACAAAAATTTTAAATGAATCGGAAAATCTTTATTATCAATAGAAAGAACTATTCTTGCCATTCACTTTTTGAAGATACTCACTTTCAAATGTTGGCAACAACTGCGCCGTAGCTCGTCCATGCGGATGTTCCAATTTTTGATGACGCGTTCGAGCATAATCAGATAATACGGGTAATGTAGGCCTCTAATGCTTCAATTGTAGTTGGCTTATACACAAACACTTTAGACTTCACGTAGCCCCAAAGGAAAAAGTCTAACGGTGTGATATCACACGATCTTGGTTGCCAATTCACTAGTCCCGAGCGTGTAATTAATTGTTCACCGAATTGGTTCCATAAAATGGCCTAAGCGCGCGAAAAACTTTACAGAACGCGAATTTTCTTAATATAATTGTACGACTTGTAAACGTTGTTCGGGTGGCAGTCTTTCCATGATGAAATGGCAATGAAAACTTGACAGTACTCACGCGTGATTTATCCCTCAAGATTGATGACCCTTTATATGTGCTCTTTATTTTTCTATTGTTTTAAGGCTTTTCGCTTTATCGGTAAATATTTAATCTCTTTGTTGCTTAGAAAGTCTTGGATAGATATTATTGTTTAATTCTCTATTTTCATAAAGATTCAAAACACTGTAAAGTGTTAATTACCCTTTTTTTAAGTTAACTAATGAGTTAATAAATGTGTCAGTTACCGCTAAAAGAAACCATAAAATCTCAGCGAGAATTCTTGAAATATTTGAGGCATTGAAATGAAATAGAAGTTTGAAAGCTATGAACTAAGTCTGATAGCGAAATGGATGCCGTATCTGATTCCTGCAGTAGATCACGTAGCTTACAGTAAAAATAAATAACTACATTTATAAATAAATTGAATTTTTTTCATTAAAACTTTTGCAATTAGCTTTTTAAATCTTTAGTAGGTTTTAAGAAGCTTTAAATCACTAACAAAGCAAAACTATGTAAAGTCGTTAGGGATGTAGGTATAAAGTAGTTAAGTTACAACATTCGATACGAAAATATATAAAATACAAAATTGATTTGTATTTGCATATGTATTTACAGTAGTCAGGGGCGGATACGGCAATAAATATATGCAGTGAGGTGTTTCCCAACAAGTTCAATATTTTTAGAAAACTCCAGGCGTGAACGCTATGCGCTTTCCCGCTGGAGACACCCTTGAATGCAGTTGATTTACAACTTTTGGTACAAAAATCCACTATTATAATAAAAATAAATAAATTATGCGTTTTGCATAACCTTAGATATTTCGCACACCAACAAATTATTAAGAGAAAGCAAGAGATGCACCCACACATTTGCACATAATTCATGCTGTAATTATAACGACGCAAAACAGAAACCCACACTTTCAAAGTCTTGAAAGAAGCTTGACTTGAGGCTGCTACAACTATGTATGCCACAAACAACTAAAGCATGACCATAATTTGTGGCACATGTGGGTGGCAAAAATGCAATCAGCAACAATGCAAAATTACAAAGCGACCACTACAACAACAACAACAATGCATTTCCTGTGGCCGCTTTCTCACAAAACTGAATGAAATGCAAAAGAGAGCGCACACACATAAAATAAACAACAACAAAATTTAATTGAATATTTTGTGTGCTGCTGCTGCTGCAAAAAAAATAAACTTTGCAAATGTTTATGCAAAGAGCAGCAGCAAGTAAAGAGCGCGCCATATAATGACAATGACACACAGCTTTGGAGGGGAAAGCTTGCGCGCAAGCTCTCGCAGCATTTGTTTATTGAGCGTGCGTTTGCTCTCAGTTACGCTCTCTCGTGCTGCTATCAGTGTTTGCCGTTGCTGCATGATGCGTGTCATTGACCTTTGAAATTGCATTGCATGTGCCGATGTCGACGCTTATGTGCTGCTGCGCTGCTTTGCTGCTGCTGTGCTGTGCTTTGCTTTGCTTTCTCTACGTCATTCTACGTTATTTCGCTTTTGCACACATTGCCACATGCATGGAACAAACGCAGAACCAAAGCGCTCTCGCGCTATGTGACTTCGTCGTCATTGAGCTTCACAACTCCAGCACGGCGGCACACAGCATACTGCACGTGTTTGTTTGTGTGTGCCTGCCACAGTGACGCAGTTAGCCTTTTGGCAAGGGGCAATAAGTCTTACATTTCGTAGAAAATTTATACAAAATTTACGTTTTCGAATATATGCAAGTAGAACAATTTTGAAGAGTTTTCGTAGGGGTGAAGATTATTGACAAATTTTTGAAAAATGGTTTCTATTGCTTGAAGAATCAATTGCCTCTATCTGTTTTAAGCAAGAGAATGTTTTCTTTCCGTAGTGCTGCTACCTGCCATCTTGAGTTTTAAGGGAAGTAATCTTAAAATTTACACAAATTTCTCTGGCAGTTGTATTTGACATCCTCGAAATTATATTGTTTTATTTATTTTTTTTTTTTTCTGTAAAAGATGCTAATTCGTGATTCAATCCAAATATCGATAAGATCCATATCTCCTCTTTTTTTTCCAATGAAAGGCTGATAGCTTATCGCGTTTAATTAAATTCAAAATGCACTAATCACAAGATGATATCATAATACATAATTTGACCTTGGAAAACTCTAACAAAGTCAAAAACTATTTTAAAACCTAAGGATTATACAAAATTAATAACAAAAATGTTGATGTTTAAGGCCTTCAAATCCTCACAAATTTCGATAAAGCTACCTATTGGTAGTACAAAAAAAATAAATTTTTTTGTGGAAAAAATACCAAAAAAGGGTGCCAAGGTATAACAAAAATGAGATTGAAGTAGATGCATGGATTGCAAACTCTTGAATGAATGATAAGGAAGAAACGAGTTTTTGCGGACTTTGGTGATTATGCCCTTTGTTATCTTTATACGTTTCAGACCATGATTGTTTCTGTAAAAGATGCCTTTTATTGTGTCCTCGAAAAAAAAAAAAAACAGAAGAATTAGTAGGCTGGAGTTATGCTTAGGTGCTACGAAAATTGGCGAAGAAATCAAGTTTTCGGCACTTTCATCATAATTTTTTGAATTGTCTTCATAATCTTATCAGAAAAGTGTACTGGAAACCTTAAGCTTTTAAGGATCAAGTCAATTTTCGATACCTCAGCTTAAGAATCGCCAAAAATCGTTTTAATTTGTATTCGTAAATAGTAAATCTGCTTTGAAAATTTAACTTATTGACGATCGGAAATAGGTGTGAAAAAAAGTAGTCGCCATACTTCGAACTTTAGCACTTAGATTTCATGGTTATTTTTGTGATTACTAAATCTCTCTTCAACATCCAGGGTTTTGAGAATCAGAAATGAAAATAAAGTTGTCTCCACACTTTGAATATCAGGATTCAATTCAATGCACAATTCTTTTATGTGCCTATGCGTTTTGTCATCTCATGCATGGTTGGTCTTAATTTCAAAAGCTTTTAATTTTGACAATTTTAAGCACATACTCCTGAAAGCTAATGTGATTTTTATTGAGAAAATATTTATTTTAATCTACTATTATTTTCGTCAAAAAGACCCCATGGAAAGTGAGGAATAATTTTGAAGATTTTCCATATGATCGTGACGCTTCGGCAGACCCCCCCCCACCCCCTGGAGCGCCACGTAGTTTATGAATGATCCCTTATTGAGAAAATATTTATTTGAATATATTATTTATTTTGTGCTTGGAATAACTGGCTGATAAAAGCATAAAAATAAAATTCCTGAAAGCTCGTGCGATTTTTCTGAGAAGAATTTTGTTTTTAATGGCATTCAAATGGAAGGCCTTTGAAAAGTATTCATATGAATGACATATTTTATAAATATATGGGGATGGTTTCCTAAATTAATAGAGATTTTCTTAGTAAAATATATTCGAAAGCTGGTGAGAACCTTTTATTATACCATTTTCTAAGATATTACTGCAATACACCTTAATCTTAAAAAGGGGTTATGGATATATTACTTCATCGTCAAACTTCTAAACATCAAAAATTAGCTGAATACTGGCGCTTTAGAAGTCTTCTGGGCTGATGTTCACCAAAATTAGAGAGTAAATGAATTGGAGTGAGCTTATGAACAAACTATGTGCCTCCAGCCGCGACCCCCCTTCGCCCACGCCACTGACTAGCCATAATATGAAATTATATTAAAGCACAGCAGCAGCGCAACAATAAGAACTTGTGTGTGTCCCCGCATCCATTGCTTATCTGTCGCCTGCTCGCTGCTTGCCTTTGCCTGCACCTTTGGCACCCTGCTCACTCTGTTGTGCCTTGTATTTTCGCCTCCGCCTTGTAAAGTTATTTTAATATCTTCTTTGCAGCCTCTGCATTCAATATCTTTGCTGTTTTTGTTTGGGTGTCTTTCGATTAAATCGCTTTTTTTTTGCTGCGTTGCCATCCTCGTCGATGTCGTCGTCGACGTCTTATGCTCGCTAATCGTTTGGGCTGCCGCTGCATCTTATGCTGCTACACAGACACATACATAATTTATGTCGTGTTGCAAGAGCAGGCTTTTAATCCTACACATAGATGAATTTTATGCAACTAACTGTGGCACCCTTAAAACTTTCTTAAGAAAAAAGCAGCAAACTGGCCAAAAGTTCATTGAACGCCTTGGCAGACAAAAAAAAAAAAAAAATGAAAACCAAACTCAATCAAAAGAAACAAAGCAAATAAACAAACAGAATGCAATCAAAGCCAATAAGCAAACGTTTGGGCAGATAGCAATCTTCGATTTAAGAACAGTCGGCAAGGTACCATAAGGGCTCGAGCTGCTGCATTCAGCCAGGCAATCATACATAATCATACAGACAAGTTTTGTATGCAAAACATAATTATTGAATTGCATAAAAGGCGGCACAAGGACAAAGACCTGGCCAAGGTAATGCCAAAAAAAAATACAAAAACACAACAACAACAACAACTAAGGTCTGTATTGTGTAATTTACGCTTAACAAAAGCCAAGTCAAAACAAGGCAGGTGTCAAACAGCAGCGAGAGGAAGCGAACCAGTCAGTCAGCAGTCAGCCCATAAAAAGCCAAACCCTCAAAATAACCAAAAAAAAAAACAGCAGTGTGCAAAAATACAGCAGTTTGCAAAATGATGACGTTTTACTTGATGATGAAGTTGGTAATGGCGTACCGTGTCGGTTGCTGGCAACAACCATGACCCACACCAACAAACAGGAAAACGAAGTAACAACAACAGCAACAACAACAACGGCAACTGTAACAAAAATAGAGAGAAAGAGTGAGTGAGAGAGCGCGAGAGCGAAAAAGTTTACGCGCTTCATCGCCAAATTTCAATTACAATTACCAACACTACGTTGACGACGTTGACAGCGACGTCAGCGCAGACGTCGAGCAGCAGCGCAACCAAAAACTGTCGCTGTGACGTAGACAAAGCCAAAGCACCAAAAATTCTGCCCAGCAAGTGTGAATGAAGCTGCCCCCAAAAACCATGAAGGCGGCGCAACATGAACTGCCAACTAGCAACAACAACAAAACAAGCAAATGCAAATGAACATGAAAAAGGAGTAAATAGAAGAAGGAAGGCAATTTTGCAGAGCAGCAAATTTTAGATGCTCTTATAGGTGAAAAGCTTTGCTAATAAAGAAAACTGGTAATGGGATCAGCATGAGAATCCCACAAAAAGCTGGATGTAAGGAAAAGACTTTAGAATGTGATTTTTTTCTTGACACTTGCTCTCAAAAATTTTGAAACTCGGAAGGGTGGTATTTAAAAACTTCCGGACGGAATAGGAAATGTCTGTATTGGGACGGTATCAAATTTGCTCTCTCTATGCTATATCTTCTGAATGCTATAACTAATAATGTCTTGTGACCGTCAATTGTCATGATACAGTATGACATTGTTGTGCATCTCTTGATCGTGTAGTCGTTTCTTTTTCAATGCTCGGTTCGATAACGATCTTCTTTGATTATTTCACTCGATTTCAATAGCGCACAACATACGACAACTAGCTGGCCCCACCTTAGCGCCGTAAATATTCGGTCGGGTCGATGTAGACGCATTTCTAAGTATTCCCCATATAGTGGACGCATTTTTCGTCGCAGATCACCATTTGATGTGTAAGCAAATATCTTAAAAACAGCTGTTTACTAGTAAAGAAATGCCGAACGGAACGCTATATCCTTGAAGGCGCTTCTTTATCCCTTGTCGACTCGCTCCAAATGATTTTGCCTATTCTATTTGCGTTTTTACGAGTCTGCATCAAGTAATTTCTCCAATTTGGAATCTTTGAAGGCTCTCTTGCGTCTAGCGCTATGCTTGTTCTCAACTCTACATTAAATAAAATTTTCATACCCTGTAGCATATGGTCAAAGGGTATATTTTTTAAATGCTTTTCCCAAATATTAAAAAAAAAAAAATTTTTAATAATATTTTGTTGTCCATTTTTTGTAGTCCCTCGAAATTTTTTTTTAAAAAAGACGATTAATTTTTCGATTGAAAACAATTTCTTATGATGCATAATTTTATTTTAATCGTGATGCCGTTAACAACAAACCAAAAAAGAAAAATGATCGACAGAACTTTAAGCGACTCCAATTTTCAATATGAAGCTAGAAAGCTCGTTTGTTCTTAGCCGCTTTCTCTTCTAGGCAATGTACTTTTTGTAAGAGCCTAAATAGAGTCAGAAAAAAAGGCAGTGTAGCTAAAGCCAGCCAGACGAATATGCCATTAAAAATGGCTGCTAACATGGCTGTGAACATAAATATGGAACCGGGAACCGGGCACAGGGAACAGAGAAGACGCAACGAGGCAGCGCAACAGACAAACAGCAGCACCAATAACAAACAACAACAACAACGCCAACAAACACCATGGTAGCATTTAAATCGGAGCACAAAACTCCACGAACGAAGTTGCAAAACAGAACGTCCAAAGGTTAATCAACTTTGTTTGGAACAACCAGAACTTCACCATACGACTCGAACAACAACACTTCCACTCTTAGCTCGACTCGACTCAGCGGCACAGAACTCAATGTGTATGTTGGTATTCAGTACATTGTGCCTCTTGCCTTTATTTTTATTATTTTATTCTTTTTCAAATGGTTACGCTCTCAGAGCTGCTACATGGATGTTGTCTGTGGCACAGAATGAAAGGAGTTGCAAGCAAAGTCTCTAATTGAATTCGTTGCATATGACGTAGCCGACGGGTTTTGTTGTGAGTGCGTGTGTGTATTAGTGGAGCTGTCATGGCAATGGCATTGAGACGACAGCTAGGCAAATAAGAGAGTCTGTTTGGGATATACAAAGAGAGCGAGAGCAGTAATGTAGCATAGTTAAGAGCGCGCACATGTCTGACATGTTGCATAATTTTGTGCATTTGTTAGCTCGTAATGTGTGTGTGTGTGGGTTTGTGAGCTGTGTTGGTAGTATGTGTGTTAAATTGGTGTTGAAAAATTGCATTTGGGTTTTTGTTTGTGGCGAATTCCCTGGCCTTGGGCTCTGAAAATAAAACGAAAATTGGTAATGGAAGAAAGGAAATGGAATTGAAAAGGCTTTTAGTTGACTTGGTAGTATGTGAATAGCTACGCATTAAATGCAAGTGGAAAAGTTCTTAAGGAATATGTAGGAATGAATTTAGGTAAAATAAAATATATTTTTCTTTAAGCAATGTTATAATGACGATATTTATATCGATAATTTTTATATTTTCTTTTCGATTGTGATGGACGACCACTGAGTTTAAGTTTTGATATGCATAAAAAGTCCAACATTCAGTGAAAATAAAGAAAATATTTAGTATTAAGTATTTAAAATTACATAAAAACATATTCGATTTCAGTTTTGATATGCACTTTGTCGGGCAGAAATGCCCGACTAACGATGTGGGCAATACTAACATATTGTAGATGCAGAAATTGAAGAAAATGTGTCTTAAAAAATGTGAACAAAAATTTTAAAATTTTCTCAAAAATATTTTAAAAAAAAGTTTTAAAATTAAAAATAAAAAAATTTATTTAAAAAATTTACATTAAGTAAATCGAAAAAAAAATAGAAAAAAATTTTAACATAATTGGTTTTCGTGTAGAAAACGTCAAGTGGCTTTAACCTTATTTTAAACCGAAAAGTCGCAAAAAATCAAAAAACTTAAAAAGAGAAAATTTGAAATATGTATTTTAAAAAAAAAAAATTTTTAAATTTGTATATTTTGAAATTTTTTTTTGAAATAGTTGCAAAATAAATATGTAAAAAGTCGTCCAAAAATATTTGCAACTTTTCGAGATTTATTGAAAAAAGCAAGTGGCTTTAATCTTTTTACGCGCACTGTATATTTTATATCGATGCAGAAATTTAAGAAATGTGCCTTGAAATAGGTGAACGACAAAAATTTACAATAATTTAATAATTTTCTCAAAAATATTTGACTTAAAATTAACATTTAAAAAAAATAAAATTTTGACATAATATAAAATTAAAGAAAGATTATGTATATACTTATTTATTTTATGTAGAAATTAAAGAAAACGCGCTTTAAAAAAGGTGACACATAAATATAAAAATGTTTTTTTAAAAAATATTTAATTAAAAATTTTCACATTGAAATAAAATATCAATTAAAAAAAATTTGCATTAAATTAATTTATAAAAATTAAAATAAAAAATTAAAAAAAAAACGAACATATTTTTTAAACAATGGTAACGAGCAAAGTATTGAAAGAATTCCATAAAAAAATATTTAAATAAATATATTTAAAAAGCATATTTAAGAATAAAAATTTTTTTATATTAAATGTGAATTTTTGTTGGTTTGTTGTATGCTTTTTAAATATGGCAATTAACATTTTTTTTAGCAAGTCTTAATGGTTGCCTCATTAATATTGTCTAAAAATGATTTAACGCCATTAGACCTAAGTCAATGAAGAAATTTTCTTAAAAATTTTGACATTGAAAAAAAAATATCAAAATAAAAAAATTGGCATTCAATAAATTTATAAAAATTAAAACAAAAAATTAAAAAAAATAATTAAAAAAATACTAACATTTTTTTTAACAATGGTAATGAGCAAAGTATTGAAAGAATATTTAAATAAATATATTTAAAAAGCATATTTAAAAAAAAAAAATAAAAAAAAATAAAAATTTTTTTATATTAAATGTGAATTTTTGTTGGTTTGTTGTATGCTTTTTAAATATGGCAATAACAATTTTTTTTTTTTAGCAAGTCTTTTTATGGTTTCCTCATTACTATTATCTAAAAATGAATTAACGCCATTAGGGGATTAGACCTAAGTCCGTTGAATATGCCTTATAAGAAGATAAACATTTTTCAAGAAAATAATTTTTATTTTTAAAAAATTTTGTTTTTGTACCTTGTATACATTGAAACGTTAGGGAAGTTAGCTTGTTAAGTTAAAAATATTTTCAAGACCCCCGAAAGCTTATATCCCAAAGTTTCTTCCAGGGAGTCCGTTTTGCGAAGAACTTTTATTTTTCCCATTGCTTTTGAACATTGGGCTCTGCTTTCATCCTAAAATTTTTGGGCTACATGAAATAAAAAGATTTATTAAAAAATTAAGGCAGGAGCCTTTGCTGTCGGTGTTTAGTTTCTTTTAATTTTAATATTTTTTTCTAATAAATAAACAATTATGGAAAAACGCGAAATTTGAACCGTTCTTGACGATTAGCTTCACAAAAAATAAACAATTTGTAACTTTGGGATTTATATTCTTTGAGGGATTTTCATACACAGTATGGTATACATATAATAGTACTTTAAAATATAAATTTAATATTTTTTCATAAAACTTAAGCCCATGCAATTAATAATTATGTTACGGAAAAACGATAATCCTATATAAAATATATTGTGTGAACATACAAATTTTTTTATTACGTAAAATAAATGAAAAAATCAATTTTCATTAATTTGCATAATCTTTCGTTTTAAATGCAAATAACTCATATAACTTATAGAACAGTTTGCTTTTATTCATAAAAGGTTTACATTTTGTATCTTCTTGATGTAGCTGCAAAACCAATTTATATAAATAAAAATGCTCTTCTTTCAATACGCTTATCTATTGTAGAGTCATGCACATATTTATTAACCATTTGGGTTCATTCACATTAAAAGTCAATGTAATAATAATTTAATGCCCAGAAGCTTTGCTTTTCCATCATGCAAACAAAATACTTTGCATGCATGCATGTATGCACAATAAGCACATCAATTAAACAATTTATTTACTTGCCAAACATGTATAAGTATATATATATGTTACATACTCGGTTACACACACATAGATACAAACACACACAGTGGCATATTCAGCCAAGTCAAACAAATTATAATGAATATATCAGTCGATTTACATGCAAAATTTCCACATCATTTCTTCTTAATATTTACATTTTCTTCATTGCATTTTCCTCTTTTATTATTACTTTTACATTAATCAAAAATGTTCGTGCATTTTCCAGACTTTTCTTTTTTGTTTGCCATGGTAAAAGTAATAATAAAAGAGGAAAATGCAATGAAGAAAATGTAAATATTAAGAAGAAAAAAACAGAAATATGAAATTAACACAGCTGCACAACATTACGTATGAGTGATTTTTGGCATACACAGAAATGTATGCGAAGAGAAACTTAAAGAGAGGCAGTTTTAAATGCGATATCTTACTGTAGATTTTTTTAAATTCTTTTAATTAATAATTTTTTATTTTGAGTTTTTGAAAATTGGCAAAAACTTGCAAAAGTCTAATATATTGAATGTGTGGCACATTAATTAACACAGCTGTGCAACATAACGTATGAGTGATATTTGATGCATGCAGAAATGTATACGAGAAAGATACTTAAAGCATGACAAAATCAAATGTATTTGAGTCATAAAATCTTTAAGATACTCAACATTTTTTGTAAAAATTCTTTCAAATTATTTTTGTTTAGTATTTGAAAATTTGTATAAACTGGCGAAAGTTTTTACAATACAATATCTGCGGTTTTGCTTATATAACACATTAAATATTTGGCAGGTTGAAATATTATAATAGCTTTTAAAAAACTTTTTAATATAAATTGTATTTTTATTGAAATTATTTCTAAAAATTTGATATTTCGTTAAGCTAGTTAATTTCAAAATTTTTTTGTGTCTCTATATATTAATATTTTATATTTGTTTATTTGTAATCTGTCCAAAGGATATTCAACAAATTTTATAACATTTTGCAAAAATTATTGACATGATTGGCTTTACTTCAATGCACAATGGGCCCACGTGGCTAGATTTTGGCCAAAAGCTCTTCTGATGAAAATCAAAATTTGGACAAAATGACAATTTAATATTATTTTACACATATTAAGGTATCCTATGCAGAAAAAATTTTTAAATTATAATTGTTGGTTTTTAAGTTATTGGCCATCAAAGTGGACATTTTGTACTTTATGAGCTTTCGCGAACATTTTCAGAAAAAAAAACCTGCATTTACTATGATACATGTAGCTACAAAATCTTGATTCACTTTTATTATTTATAAGCATAACTTCAGAAAGAAAAATAAAACTGAGCTTAAAAACTTTTCGGTCTTAAATCTATTCGAGTAGTTAAAAAGATTGTTTTGGTTTTTGTACCATTTGGCTGCTTTGCATTAAGGGTACCTCCGGCTATCGCTCGGTATTTGATCGAAAAAACTTTTATAAATTTCTTCACATATTTTACAACAAAATGTAATTCCTCCCGATTTTCGGAAATTGAATTTTGTATCTAAAAGCTGAATTTTAAAAATTGACCCCCATTTCTTATCTGATTAAAAGTTCGAAGATAAATGACAATTGGAAATCTTATAGTATACTATACAATACAAAAATGTAAAAATATAATTTAATGAAATATAGATTTTTGAAATTTTTTTTCTAAAATTAAAAAAGCATGCAAAACAAAAATTATAACAGTTAAAAACCAGATGGATTGGTGATGTTGTCTTTCTTGTAATTTGCTTGGAAAGCTGAAACTATTTGGGGCTATAGTTCCAAAACCATTCAATATTTTGGGTATAGGCTATTTTTTCAATGAATGAGGAAGCTCATATCTACGTCTGTGTGAAATATCGTCCAATTCCAATTAACCGTTTTTTTTTTTTAATTAAGTTAAAAAAATTGTGTGGTTTTTCTAAATTTTTTCCAATTTTGGTCTGGATAATCTGTATCTCAAAAAAAGCTTAGGAGGCTCAAACTTCCCAGAAAACTAGTTCAATCATTTAGGAACACGTGTGTAAAATTTCATTATTCTAAAAAAATTATTATGCAAATGACAGGGTTTTGGCCAAAATATGAAAATCTGGGCCCACAGTGCATCCTTCAGATCTGAAGGCCCGCTTAACACATATTGACCCACAATACGTTTAATTGAGTTTCCATTTAAAGTTTTATCCTTATTTTTAGGTCTTTTTATAGCCATATATAATTAATTATACATGAAGATGCTATCACTCAATGTGCAGTTTAAAGCAACTGCAGCCCACTTGGCGTATGCGCAACATGGCGTATACTTCATATGCCATCATTATGGCTCTCGTTGCTGTTGTTGTTTTTGCTTGCATGCATCATTTGACTTAAGCTCGTACAAATTTTAATGAACGAGCCACATTTATAGAGCTTGCATTTCCGTAAGCTGGGGGATTATAAAAAAGAAAAAATAAACTATAAAAAATATATATAAACTAAACAAACAGGCGCACTAAAGCTATGTAAGGGATTATGCAAAAAAAATAAAGTAGAACGTAAAAAAAAGGTACGCCAGGCAAATCCTAAAATAATTGCAGCTTATAAAAAGCTTAAAACTAAAAAAAAAAAATAGTGAAAAAACAGACTGCATGTTTACGAAGATTACATGCACTTGAACAAATTTTTTTTTGATTTGCTAAAGTAAATTTAATTTAGATTTACTAGCTTTAAGGCTTTTACTAAAAGGATTGAAGCTTAAACTAAGGTATGCGAATAATAGTCAAATGTTTTTGAAATTAAAAGTTTGTTGAACAATAGTAAAATGCTACAAATACACGATTTTGACTGGTTTCGTGTTTTTTTTAATCGCTTACCTCTACTAGGGATGTAGACGAAAAGGACATATTGAGCTCGTCAAGCATGTAGTAGGGAGAGGGGAGTTATTTAAATAGACAAAGGTCTACGATATGTTTAGACTGGCGTGTTCTGCCTACGTTACAATATCGAAAACTCTAAAGGTATGAGTCCTCAAAATACTTGTACAGTATCTACAATACAGTCTGTCCACAGCAGATCTGTCCATTTTTGTCGAATGCCCAAAATGGTTCTGCAAGGAAAGGGACTTAGGTGACTAGGAATGCTAACCAGCTTTCACCCTCGAATTAAACCTCGTCTACCCCTTCCGCCCATTCAAACTAGTAGTATAATTTTTTCCCAAAATTTGTATTGCCAGGACCGTCGAGGAAAAGAAGAACTCAGTGGTGGCTCCGAAGAATAGAGTAAAAATACTTGTTTTGGGATAACAAAAAAGATAATCAATAAAAACGGAGAAAAATATATTCAAAAAATGTTCCCGCCTTTAGAGAACTTTGGGTTCTTGGGTTGATTGATGTTAGTAAGCTGCAAGTAGGGTTGCCACCTCTTCAGAGTCTTCGGCCCTGTAGGATCTGCGGCCGTCTGTGTTTTTTGAAGTACAAAAAATTTAGTTTTTAAATATCTGAAATTGCATCCGTATTTTGAACATAGCCTTCCCTGACTGAATATTTTTACACAGTAGATACGTTCCAGAAAAAGACGTGTAGGCTGCTTTTAGTAAAATAGACGTAGCTAAATTCTAAAAAACCAGTTCAAAAAATGTACCTTTTTTTAAATTCTAACCAAGCGCTTTAATCGTACTAAATCAAATGAAATTGTTTTCCTAGACCGTAATATTTCTAAAAGATCAGTTAAAAAAAAATAATTTTTTTTTCCACCATTTTAAACCCTCACACGCTCGTTCTGCAGGCAATTTGTGGAACAGCCACCTACCCCCGACAGCCGTTTCCGCAGCTCCAATCGCCACCTTCGTGCCCTACGCAACGCCGCACCACTCTTATTCAAACCAGAGCAAGTAGCGCAAGCCATCAAAGAGGCTAAAGACTCCACGGCTATAGGTCCCGATGGTTTTGCCATAGTGATGCTCGAAAATATCGGAATTGCCGGCGTTGAGTGTCTAACAAAAACCTTTGATACCTGTCTAGCTGACCTAAAGATTCCTGACATCTGAATATACTAGAATCACTGCTCCTTCCTTCCCTTTGTGAATCCTTTGCCCCACAGAGCACCAGCATGGTTTTCGTGCTGGCAGGAGCACCATAACAGCGCTATGTGAGCTTTCAGCCCATATCGCTGAAACTCTGAACAGAAAACGGCCCCATAAACGTTCCATTCCTGGTTGCCTTTGATCTTTCAAAGGCCTTTAACACTGTCAATCACGGCCAACTCCTGCAGGATTTTCTTCAATTAACCCGATTAAAATCTCAAGCTTCTTTTTCAATTTACTTAATTTAAAGAAAAAACTGTGCAGCTTTTGCAAATTATAAAATCCACAAGCTCTAACTATTGTCTCAAAAATTTGCACGCGTTATCCATAAAAAAATACCATAGCTTGGAACACAAAAAAATATTGTGAACCTTGTGCTAGACTTAAAGCAGCTCGAAAATTTGCATGCGTTATCTATAAAAAAATACCATAGCTTGGAACACAAAATATTTTGAGCCTCGTTCTAGACTTAAAGCAGCTCGAAAATTTCCATATGGAAATTATTACATATTACTTCAGATGGAACCACCTAGTGAAGTAGTGGCGCCATCTAACGTTAAGCATTTTTTAAATTAAAAGACAATAGTGTTTTATTTTGTTATCTGCGTCCACTTGTCAAAAAATTTTTAATCTGAATTTTTCATGACTTTTTTTTTATATGAAGTTTTTCAATCCGTTCGTAAATTTTGCATGCTGCGTATGGGCCTTTACATTAACACTCAGTATGTGGGTAGCAAAAAAGAAATTTGCTTTAGAAATATTAGTTTTTTTGCAAACTTTTCGCTTGCTGCTTAAATTCTTTCTGGCTTGCTTAAGTGCCTTGAACCTATTACGTTAAAATGACAATGCCCTCTTAAAGAGTATAAAGAGAGCAATGGCATATATAGAGCTTAACCATAAATGAGCAAAAACTATTTTCTCGCTTATGCTGCTAATAAGAAAACAATGGCAAGGTTGCAAGGCTAAATTCATACGCCCTTGTTGTTGTTGTTGGCAAAAGTAAACAAATGCATGCAAAGAGCAGCAAAAAAAAGAGAGCGAGCGCGAGCGCAGCACAAGAGCGTTAGTTAAAGAGTTGCCTGCGAAGAGAGCTTTGGCCAAGTTGCAGGGGCAGCAAACCAATTGGCAATGAAGTTCATACGCAGACAGACAGACAGACAGACAGACATATATATAAAAGAGACAAAGTTCAGTGCTGTTACCGGTTTTTGGCAAGCAGCGCAGTTGGCGTCGACAGCGGCAGCATAAGTAGGAAGGAAACCAGAAAATGTTTTGCACATGTGTGTGTGTGTAAGAGTGTGTGTAATTGTTGAGGCAGGTCCTGGCTCGAATACGCGAAAATAGGTACAGCCAACGAACTTCGCTCCAGACACAGTCACACAGACAGACAGCTGGCTGGGTGTGTGTGTGTGTGTGTCGCGCTACCACCAAAGAAACATGTGGAGTATAGAGCCAAGTCAGAGCAGGCTGTTAGAAGGGCACAAAGGGGGCGCAAAAGACGCAGGCAACATTGGCAGAGCAGCACTTTTGGCAGCGTCTCTTGTACATATGTATGCTGCAACATCGAACAGGCACAACAACAAACATGAGCAACATATAGCCAAAACACTCGATAGATACAACGACATACGCACACACAACACGCATAGAAGTCGCTGTTTTTGTTGTTGTCTTGGTTTGGTGTTGCCTTGTGCCGCTTGTGGCAATGGCAGTGGCAGCATTTCAGTTTCAGTTTGTTGTTTGAACATTTGGCGTTCAGGAAGCGCAACGCCAACTTGGCAACTGAGACGGCCAAGAAAAAGCCGTTTTAACAATACAATTTATATATGTATATACATATACAAGTATATATATAGTTTTATGTACGCTTAAAGATACACTTGTCTATATATAGTAGAAAAATTGCTCGCTTGTGGCTGCTAGTTTTTATTAGTATTTACTTTGTCTAGGTTTTATTTTTTTTTTTTTTTTGGGAAATTGCAATTCTATTGTGTGTGTGTAATACTTGTGCATGTGTGTGTGACAAGAATGTGTTGCAGTTTTTGAGTTCTTTGTTGTAAATTGATTTTGATTGATGCAGTTTGAAATTGCTTAACTTTGTGTGGAAATATCATTAGCTACTAAAATACAAATCAGAAATAACTCTGCATTTTATAAATTACTTGCAATATTTTTAAGTCTATTGCAAATGAGAATTCCCAACTAATTGAATTTTTCTTTTATTGCAGTTGTTTTGGAGAGAGTTGTGTTTCAAGCCCAGATGCGGTTTACAAAAAGGCTCAACAAAATATAAGGAATAGCAGAAAATTGGTAAGTAGCATCAACATTGGTTGCTAAAATTTTAAGAGGCTGAAATAGGAACCCCCTCCAAATATTTGAATAACTCAAAATTTGTAAACATGTTTAATGAAATACGCAGTTCAAAAATTAGAATGAAATTTTGAGAAACCAACCTTATTTCTGCCAACTACTTTTGTCGATACATTTTTACCGAGCTGGTTTTGTTTTTCCAGCGTATCTTGTTCATCGTGACAGAATGGTAGGACTACAAAAATTTAATTAAATTTGTTGAAGAAATATCAATTGGGGTGTTTACTTCGTCACGCATAAATGGTAGAGGAGTTAAGTGGCGTGACGTTACATTGAGATGAAAAAATTACGAAAAAAGAAAACGAGAAGCATTCGATTTTTATCGTTTAATGGTATATTATATTATTATTATTATTATAATATTTAATATGCTGCTTTTTAACATAGGTCTTCCCAGTTAAAATATGCAACAAACGTACGCTTGGCGTTACGTTACAAGGAATAGAAGTGGGTTTTGATTTGGATTACAAAATGAAAAAACTCTACGAATTGAGCAATTTAATAAACCACTATGTATTTTTAGTTAATTTTGTAAGTTATTTAAACAAAAAACCGTTTCTAGTTTATTTATTAGCTAGAGACTTTCTATGGAAATGTCCATATAAATACCATATGTTGTTCAACAACTTGTCATAGCTCTCTGTTGAAGTTAAAAAGTATTTTTAAGACAGTAAAAAAATTTAATTGTATGATTTTCAATAATTAAAGCGTGTTTTGATCAAAGTCTAAAAATGTCGCAAAATTAGATATTTGGTTTCGGAATAACCCCATAATTTCCCGAGCATCAGCGTTTTACACTTCTTGAAATTGTTCCACGTGTTGAATTACAAAGCCGAATATTTAGGAAATTTTGGATCCAAAGGAAATTTTTCATTGTTTGGGTGATAGAAATATTTGGTCAGAATTCGATTAAAAATTAAAACAAATTTAAATCAGTATAAATTTATCGGATATATTTTTTTTAACAATCGCTAGGAACACATAAATAACACTAGTTTACACGAAAAATGAACTTTCGAAAAAAGAGTTTTTTAGGGTAATTTGGGGTCGAGAAACACGAAAATGGCAACCGTTTTTTTTTCTTAAGCACCGTTTTCGAGATATTTTCGAAAAACATGTTTTGGGCACTTATTTCAGTTATTTTTCAATATCTCGTGAAATTTGGTCTTTTTGTTTAAGTCCGTCAAAGCTTTCTCGGAATTCGAACCTGCTGTTTAAGCCCAAAAATCCGATATTTCGATATACATATTTATCGATATCGATGTTGTATATCTATAATTTTTTAACTTTTTATTTTTCTTGCATTGATCTAAACTTTAATATTTGTGTAAAAATCTTTTGTTTTTTAAGTACCTATAATTTTTTTGTATGATGTAATGTATGTGCTACATAGAATATAAATTTTATTTCAAATTTTTTTTTTTTAAACATCCTTTAACCAAATCGAAAAATTTGTAGCATATTCCTTTCAATAAAGTTGAAAATCTGTACAAGCCTCAGAGCGGCTTTTAAATAAATTTTTGTCTTCGACTAGATCAAGAATAAAATTAAATTAATCTTTAGTCAGTTTCTTTTAACTACTTTCAATCATATTATTCGATATTTATCCGATATCCCATTAACACTAAACCATTTTTGTTTTAATTATACAACATTTTTTAATTTAATTTCTTGCCTTTATCTAACAAGCAGCTCAGAGCTTACACTTTGTGCGATATTTCGCTAAATTATATCGCTTTCGATCGAAAATAAAATATAAATTTTAGTGTCACTAAATTTATAAAATTATTATGTGCTTAAAAAGTCTGAAATTAATTAAATCGTTTTTTTTACAAGCAATCAATCAAATAAACTATTAAACATTGTTTTCTATTTTTTCAGATTATTTCCAGAGCTTCAAACTCGTCACTAAATTGGAAACAGTGCTCTAAAATGATGTCGATTTTAACCATTGAAAAACAAGAATCGTTTATTAAAACATTCATTCTCCAAAAGACCATAAAGTGTATACTGGGTATGGTAAGTAATATCCATTAAATTACAGCAATAAACATATAAATACATTTTGAACTTCTTTGCAGCTCCCATGGGAATACATCTCGACTGCACTTCAAAGGCCATAAGGAATTTCACAATTATTGAAATCTTTTGCAACAGCTATTTCGAAATATATGAAACTTTTATATTTTATTTTTTTAGCTTTTAAGGGTGCTTGAACGAAAAATTGCTGTGTGAACGTAAAAATACTCTACAGGAGTTGCAGATAAAAGTCAACGCTGCATAACAAAGATAGTTATTTTTATTAAAAAAAAAAAATATTGAGATAAATCTAATCCTAAGAAATGGTGCATACTTACATATGGACCATTAACAGAAACCCGTAAATCCGAACTTGTGCTGTTTTATATCTGTTACAAGACCGGCATTATGGGAGTCTGTCAATGCAAACAACTGGTTTTTGGCAACATAAGAACAATGCAAACAAATCAAAGTAAATAGTAAAAGTTATAAAATCAAAATATAAAAATAAAAGTTTAAATATTAAATTGGAATAAAAATAAACTACAAAAGTGAGTAAAATGAATAATTAAAAAGTACATATTATATAAAGATGATAAATAAATAAATATAATAACTATGACTAAAAATGAAAAAAAAAATTTTAATAATTAAAATATTAAATAAAAATATTAAATTAAAATAATAAATCATAACAATATACCAAAAAAAATAAACACAAGTGTGTAATGCAAAATATTAAAAAAAAATTATTATAAAAGCAAAACTATTATATATAAAATATACATAAATAAAAATAACTAATAATAAAAATTACAAATTAAATAAGAGCAAGCAGTAAAAATATATGAAATTAAAAGTTTTAATATTAAATCAATATAAAAATAAAAACCAAATGTGAGTAATATAAAAAATTATAAGAACGCTACATAAAAAAAAATTTAAAAAATTTAAATCTGTATCTAGCAATAAAAATGTTTAAAACTAAAATATTAAATCATAATAACAATAAACAAAATAAAAAAACACAAGTGCGCAATACAAAAAATTAAAAAAAAACATTATTAAAGCAAAACTATTATATATAAAATATACATAAATAAAAATAATTATGAATAAAAATTACAAATTAAATTAGAGCAAGCAGTAAAAGCTGTAAAAATAAATGAAACTTAAATTTTAAAATATTAAATCAATATAAAAATAAATAACAAAAGTGAGTAATATAAAAAATTTAAGGAAGCTACATAAATAAAAAAAGTAAAAAAAATTTTAATAGTATCTGGCAATAATAATGTTTAAAACTAAAATAAATACAACAATAAATCAAAAAATAAACACAAATGCGTAACACAAAAAATTAAAAAAAAAACATTATAAAACAAAACTATTATACATATATAAATAAAAATAAACTAAATAAAAAAAATTTGAAGTTAAAATAAAAAGAGCAAAACTATATATATATGGAACATATATAAATAAAAATAAAATATATAAAAATAAAATAAATAAATAAAATTAAAAAAATATCCTGAAAAATTAACAAAATACATTTAAAATGTAAAAAAAAAAAAATAAATACGGATATGAAAAAAATATTTAATATGAAAAAGTGAATATTTATATTATACCTTATAAAAATAATATAAAAAAAAATTGATTTTGTCAGCTGGAATTAAAATAATCAGATTATTTGGCTTTAACTTGCTTAATTAAAAGACTTCAAATCGAATACTAATCCAAAGCACTTTATTCAGAAAAATCCTCAGTTAAAAAATACAAATTTTTTTTAAACTAATTTTTCAAAAAAATAAATATTGCCAATTTTGGTTTCATAATTGAATTTTACAAAAGGAATTCAAATTCGGTGAACTTTTTTTCAAAAACAAAATTATAAAAATTGTTAAATTTTCAAAATAATTATATTTAAAATTTTTTTAATAAAAAATAAAATTGCTAAATTACTAAAAAAATATACATAAAAAAAAAATTAGAAGTAAAAATTAAAATAGTTTCGTGAAGAATGAACAAACAAAAAATATCAATTTGAAATTTGAAAAAGAAGGAATGTACATAATAAAATTATATTTTGTTGAGTAGTGAACATTTACTTAATAATAATAATATTTTTTTTTTGAATAAATAAAATTATTCTGCAAGCTGGAATTATTATAGTCACATTATTCGGTCTTAACTTGCTTAATTAAATCACTTCAAACCGAATTCTAATCCCAAGCACTATATTCAGAAAAATCCTCAGTTCAAAAATATAAATTTTTTTAAACTAATTTTTCAAAAAAATAAATATTGCCAATTTTGGTTTCATAATCGAATTTTACTAGCGGAATTCAAATTCGGTGCACTTTTTTTCAAAAACAAAATAAAAAATTATAAAAATTGTTAAATTTTAAAAATAATTATATTTAAAAAAATTTTAATAAAAAAACAAATTTACTGCATAAATAAAAAAAGTATATAAAAAAAATTTGAAGTAAAAATTAAAAATTTTGAAAATACTTCAATTTAAAAATTCTTTAATAAAAATAAAATTGCTAATTTATTAAAAAAAATATACATATAAAAAAAAATTTGAAGTAAAAATTAAAATAGTTTCGTGAAAAATGAACAAGCAAAAAATATCAAAAAAAAAAAAAAAAATTGAATATACATAATAAAAACATATTTTATTAAATAGTGAACATTTATTTAATAATAATAATATTTTTTTAAATAACTAAAATGATTCTTCAAGCTGCAATTATTATAATCAGATTATTCGGCCTTAACTAGTTTAACTTTATTCAGAAAAAATTGTCGTTCAAAAATTCAAATTTTTTTAAAACCAATTTGACAAAAAAATTAATTTTTGCAAATTTTGGTTTCACAATCCAACTTTACAAGCGTAATTCTAATTTGGTGCAGTTTTGTTCAGAATAAAAATACAAAAATTTAAAAAGTGATTAAATTTTAAACATAATTAAATTTAAAATTTTTTTTTATAAAAATGAAAATTTGTCAAAAAAAATTATATGAATTATATATACTTTTCTTGTTTTTTTTTTATTTTATATCAAGCCGAATTCAAATTTAAATATTAAAAATGATTAAATTAAAAAAAAAAATCAACTTAAATATTTTTTAATAAAAAAAGCAAATTTTTCAAAAAAAATCATATACATTATATTTGCTTTTTATTTTTTGTATTTTATTTAGTTAGTTTAGTTTAAGGTCCACTCGAGCTGCTCCTTAAAAAGAGCCGCAAGACACAAAAAAAAAATTTTTTCAATAAATATTGCAAACCAAAAAAAAAATAAATAATTAACAACATTATGAGCCGAGAATACTCCATAATTCCTTCCCAATATGCTTTTTAAGTACAAATTTTTAAAAAATAAATAATTTTTTAAAAAAAAAATAAATAATTTTGAAAATAATTAATTTTAAAAATAAATAAATAACTTTAAAAAATAAATAAATAATTATAAAAAAATAAATAAAAGTAAACCACAAAGTAAACACAAAAAAGTTTATAAAAAATATCTAATTATAAAAAGCACTACATTTGGTTAATCCATTTCAACATAAAAAAAATACATTTACAAATCTTTAAAAAAATTGATCCTTAAAAAATATATATCATCTCATATCATCTCACCTCATCTTCTTATCATGTTTTAAGGAAACAATTTTGTATTGCTTTTTTTTTGCATGTACACCCTAAAAAACTATCATTTCATTCATTTTTATCGCCAATTCATTGTACCTAAAGTAATAATTTTATATATGTACATCCAAACCACAACCAGCAAAAAGGACTACACCAAGGACCTTTTTCTCTCTGGCAAATTGAGGTAGTAGGTTGTATAGTAGTAACTAAAAAAACATACTATACAACGTGCTAGCTTTCTTTGCTTGACTATAAGCCGCAAATATTACCACAGCCCCCTCTAAAAATCATCCATGAATTAAATAAACTAAGAGCCATACAAAGTGTTGAAAAGTGCAGTGTGAATCTTTAAAGTGTTGTGAAATGAATTATGGCATTAAAATTAAAGTTACTTAAAATTATAAAACTAATTTAAATACATTTACTCGCTTTAGTGAAATGTGCAAATGTTTGTATGGCTGATTCCCTGAGACCCTAACTTGTGACTTTTAATACCAGTTTCACAAGTTTTGATCTCCGGTATTGGACGCAAACTTGCTGATATTAGTTAAAAATATATGAATTATTTTCAATAGTTTTTTTATAAATATATTGAAAACGTTAATGAAAAATTGAATAATGACGGCAAGTTTTCAAGTTCTGCAAACATTTGAGACTTAGTTTATTATCTGTTCATTTTAATGAATATCTTTTAAGAGAAGAAGACGGCAAGTGGAACAGATGGCCCAGATGATGTAAAGATGAAGGCATAACAAACGGGAATTGTTCATCATGTAAAGTGGAATGAGGCATCTCATAGCATAGGCTTATCGAAAATGTGAGTAGTTAATGTTTTTAATCAGATTGTAATAATAAAAACGTGCTTCTTAGATCTGCAGAGCTTAGCCAACGATCAAGCAAGCACCATGTGGATTTTAAATGGTCAACTATCGAGCATGACGTAGCCGAAGAAAAGATACCTATATTATATAGCCAATGTAAAGGAATAGAACTGAACATAGATATTTCTAAACAAAACGAGATCTTTGGATGGTTTGGCGTTGTTTAATTCGAAGGATGTGCGTTCAAGAGTTATTTGTTTGTTGCCCGGCCGCATATGAGATCTCCTGCGTATAACGAGGTCTTGAGATGAAGAAGAGAAACTGCGTGAGCATAGAAGGTGCTATTTTATGGACAAGTTTGAATTTGGTCCTAAATCACGAATGTTATATAAAAATGTGGTGCATTCAGTGGTAGATCCAAGGCAGACCCCCTACCCCCAAAAGTTGAAAAAAAAAATTGGGTTAAGAGTCTTCTGCGAACTCTGATATGAATATATATATCGAAGTGAAAAACCCCCCTAAGATCAAATCCTGGATCCACGCCGGGTTAGCATAGGAACTAAACAGTTCGAGGCAACAAAAAAAATTCCCTAGACGATTAAGATTCTCAGAGCTTGGTTCAGTATCTTTTGTTCTTATGTAAAGCTAAGTAAGGGTACCTCCCTGTAACGTCCTTTTAAATGCTTTGAAATTATTGCAAGACTTTTTTTGAAGAACTACTGAAATATTGAAGGAATCCGTTTGACACCAAAAACATACAATTAAATATATCCAAGTTCCAAATAGTATTAATGGTTAAGAGTGTAGAATAGGTTGCAGGGCACAGGACGGGATCACCCCGAGACCGTGCGGTCGATTGTGATGCCTAATAACATGATGAGTAAGTAAACAAAATGTTGTGGAAGGGCATGGGGGAGGAGGTGGCAGCCTTAGAATAATAGTGTGGAATAGTTGGTAGACGCTGCTTTGCTGTATAATTTTGAGGATACGATAAGATCCGCTCCAGATCCGCTAGTGGCTGATTCGCCAGGCAGCCCAGATCTTCGAAGAAGGGTTTTCCGAAATATTTTGTGAATTCTCTAAGAAGTGCAGGGCAATATAGAGGTGTTGGATGTTTTTTTATTTCCTTCTAATCTCCGCAGCTACGACAGAAGTCGTGATGACGAACATTCATTTTTTCAGTCATAAGGTTGAAGTCAGTGCCTCCTTACAACTGCGATCCATATGCTGGTCTTGTTCGTGTGGAATGGCACGAGTTCGGATATATCTGTCTGGATTATACCTTGGCTAGAGTGCTCAGGAGATGTGAAAATTGGATGCAGAGTCCCATTCTATTTCTGTCTTGGTTCTGACTATCTTTGGAACTATAAATGTGACATCTTTAAGTGGTCTTTTTATAAACGTCACCGCAAGAGTAACTGGTAGTGCAAATGCGTTCCTCACTCGTCCGCCCTCGTTACCCGCAACTCATACATCAATATCCTGAAAAGGCTCCAAGCAAAAATTTCAGGTGAATTGTGGCCGGTCTCAACTACGTCAAGTACGCCACAATAAGTCATCATATCTTGTAAAACTGAGAAGAACCTTTTATGAGAATAAAAGTACACAAAACTAATATTATCTCTTCAGATATGGGTCATCCTATGTACCTCAATTCTCAAAATAAGAGAGAGGCTTCAATGCGAAATTCTAAGGATTATTGACATAAAAGATATCTTATCAATATGTCTTAATTTTCACTAAAACTGAAGATCGGTCAACTATGCGCCTCCTAAGACAGTTTGACACTGCATATGACTCAAACCTCAACATACTGGAGAGGCGAAATTCTAAGGAGAATTGTTGCGGTCGAAAGGATATAACAGAGATCTTACCTATATCCTAGCAGTCCGAGTTCTCACGTAAAGTGAAGAGCTGAAGACTGTGGGGCACCTTAGACAGAGGGACACAGCATATGACTCAAAACATGACATTCTGGAGAGGCTGCAAGCCAAAATTCAGAGGAGAAATATAGCTGAGAAGCGAAAATTAAAATATCTCGTTATCTGTAGAACGCTGCAAGTAACCCAAACAGAGGTTTCTCGACAAAATTCTAAGGAGAATTGTGATTGGTCGCTTACATGTTCGGAATGTTCAGAAAGATGTCATATCAATACACCATCAGTCCAAGATGAAATATTCCTTATCATCTGAAGCCTCAGTCCTACGTAAAACACTGGACAACAACGCTAACATCCCTCAATCTTCCCTTAAGATTTAAAAAATTACTTTCACCAAAGTTTCAGGCATAAGCCCAATTATAATATGATATAAATTTCTTCTTCGATAGTTTGCTAATTAAGATTGATCGATAGTTCCCTCTATGGAGCAAATTGAAAATACAAAAAAAATATTAAAAACAATAAAAAAGTTGTATAACAATCTTCCAATAAAACAAGCGATATCTATAAATTGGACTTATCCATATCAGATATACATTTATTCTATGTATTATAATCCAAATTTAAGTTAATTTTTTTTATACCACACAACAAATGTTAGCTTATAATTACATAATTCTAAGAACAGAAAAAAAAATATAATATAAAGTTGACATAAAAGAAGCTTAACAATTAAATTGTCATTTGATATTCGAAGGGCATGATAAATATATTGATTTGTAGAACTAGAGACAAGTATGGGCCAATTGTATTTCACTGATGCGTGCACTTGTTGTCCTTGGACTTCTTTTTACGATCTTCACTTGAATTTGATCGGCGTGTACCTTGAATTGGCATGTAAGGTGGCGTGGGACTGGAGTTTTGATCTGTTAGAAACACAATAAAAATATATATATGTTAAATAAAAAGTTCTCATAATACATGGCAAGTTGAAATACATATATACCAAAGTTGCCGGACTTGGAGTATTTGATGTGTGGCGACAGATCGTGGCTGTTCATTGTGCCCTCGTGTGAACCCTCAGAGCTATAGTGCTCGGAGCTGCAATAATAATGAAGCATTCGCATTAAAGACTAACTTTAGTTGTAAGCTGCTCCAACATACCGCGTCATGGAGTTATTCGCCTGCAGCTGCTGCACTGTCTCTGCGGCCATGTGCAATGACACGGGCCGCTGTCCCGGACGACAGCTATCCACTGGCAGTGTATAAATATCATCCTCACGTCCCAGGCTGCTCGTTTGTATGTGATGACGCTGCATAGAGCTGTGCGCCGAGGAGGAGTCCCGTGTCAGGCTACCATTGGTTAGCAGACCATTCTGCGTGCGCTGTTGCTGGCTGCTGTTGAGCACATCTATGGGATTGGAGTAGGCCTCCACATCAATGGCAGACTCTTCGTGTTGATGTTGAGCTTGTGACTTGCATGAGGACATGCAATCCTGTGGCAGTGGTAGTAATGGACCACAATGAGAGATGCCACTGCATAGCGAATTGTTACCAGAGCCAGCGGCTTCTTTTTGTTGGTTTTTGCGCAGACGCGCCTTTTCCTTGGCACGCTTGGCTTTGGCTTTTTCCTAGACAAGGAGTAAGAAATTTATAATTAATATACAAAATATTTATGTTAGCTCAAAAAATAAAAGAATCATTTTAGTTTAAGATTATATATCAAAATCAAGACTTTCGACATCTAAAGAACTAAATTGCTAAAAAAACGTCTATTAAGATAGCAAGCCACAAAAAAAAAGGCTTTCGGATCCAGAGGTCAGACCATGATTGCTGACATAACCTCAAAAATACCCATAGGAAGTCTTATTTTTTAGAGCCTTGACGTGCTGGTGTATTTTGGACGTCGGTTTCAGATGCGGTGATGAATAACATATAAAAAACATCGTCGAACATTAAGATTCGAGAATATCTTTTACGCGGCACTTTGAGGTTATGTTATAACACAGTTGCGCAACCAAGAATGAATTTGTAGGTGCAGAGACCATGTCTTCCAAATATTTTCGAGGTCGCTGATTCCGAAACCGATGTCCCAAAAAATGCAGCAAGTCAGAGCTTTGGCATATTCTCAAAAATCCCAATAAGACAGCTGATTTTGGAGGATATTTCAGAACCTTGTCGGATTCAGATGCGGTGACCCCAATAACATATAAAAATCACTAGGATTCGAAAATATGTTTTACGGGAAATTTTGAGGTTATGCTATAACACAATGGCACTACCAAGAATGGATTTTTAGGTGCAGAGACCATGTCTTCCAAATATTTACGAGGTCGCTGATTCCTAATCCAAGGTCGCAAAAGCATCGCAATCTCCACAAGACGGCTTATTTTAGTGGTTATTTTCAGAACCCTGATGTGCTGGGGTTTTTTGAACTTGGACTCGGTTTCAGAGAACCCAAGAACATTTAAAAAATACCGCCGGACAAGCGGTCTCGAAAAAAAATATTGTGTGATTTTTTGAGGTTTTGAGACCATGTTTTCCAAATATTTTCGAGGTCGTTGATTCATAATCCGAGGTCGCAAAAAACCCAGCACATCAGAACTCTGACATAACCTTGAAAATCTAAACAAGACGGCTTATTTAAGGACACTAGTGTGCTGGAGTTTTCTAATATTGGATTCGGATTCAGACACCCCAAGGACAAGCGTTCTTGAGAAAAATATGGGATTTTTTGAGGCTAGGATAGTAACAAGACCCGTTGAGCCAGTTCTATTAGCGGATTCGTATTGAGCGCATTGCAATACATATGCCTCTTCCCCAGATCACGACAGTGCTTTTTTATTTGTGGATTACGAACGTCCAGTATTTTAAATTTTTGTTATACAACCCCAATAATCTCTTAAAAAGACGATATTAGTATTTTATGATACTACTTCGATTTAAATGAAATATATAGCGCCGTCGCAAAAATTCCGGTAACCAGATATTTTATTAAAGCAGAGGGTTTTTGTTTGTGATAACTTCGAGACATCAAAGTTATCATGGATATGAAGAAGTTACAGGATACCAGCTGATAAAGTTTCTATTGTAAAAGAAACGTTTTAACTTGATACATACAGAATAGGAGAGAACTTAAGTTAGTTTAAAAGAGAATTCTAGGCATGCCGGAATAGTGACGTCTGTGAATTAAAATTTTAAGCTTCGGTCGTCTTTCCCAAATGCCTACGAAAAAGTTTACTAGCCTACGAAATCGATGTCGGTCTGAATTATGCCTTAAGCAAGAACCGCTTGTGAATTACAAGCAACACAAACGTAAAAGTATGCTATGAAGTTGTTTTTACAAAGCTTTACTGCCCTTAGTATCTTGTTAACAGCTCTGATTGCTTCTTAAACTTCCACTTAAACTTACGCGTTCCTGCAGCATTTTGGCCAGTTCCTTATCTTGTGCTTCTATGGCCAGCATGCGATCGCGTTCCTCCTGCCGCACGCTGTCCTTGGTCTCAATGGCTTGCAAGCGGCGCGCCAGTAACTGAAATTCATAAACTAGCATTACTAACCTGCCTATTGAGCTACTTAACCACTACCCACCTCATCCTTTTGCTCTTGCTTCATTTTCTTACTCAACTCCTTGATCTCCTCCATGGGCAAGCCAATTTCACGTAAACTCGCATAATCACATGGATCCACATAGAGCTCTATATCATCTGCATGCTGTTGCATGTGTCGCTCGGCTGCCTTACCCGTTGGTCCAGCCAAGCCCAGATTGCCCACCAGCTGATCATATTTCTCCGGCGATAACTTCTGAAATTTAGGTTCAGTTCTAAGCAAGTTCTCTTGTGAGGGTGATGAACGTGTTTTAAGATTTGGTGCATCATGTGCATCGATAGCTGATGTTGCTGACATATCGTAACAACGAATGCTATCGGCTACATCGGCATAATCAACTAACTCATCGATCATAGAGGCTTGTGCGGTGTGGTGTGGGGGCGTGGTGGGTGTTGTTGGTTGTGTTGGTAGTAGTGGTAGTAGTGGCATGTGCTGGTTGATGGGTTTCGGTGTGCGTGGTGAATTGGGCTGAGTTTGATGAAGATGTTGTGGTTCATATACATGATGGCGACGTGTTGAAGCTGCAGCTGTTTGTTGTTGTTGTTGTTGTTGATGATGTTGATGGAAGCGTGACGACATCATTGATGGTTGCGCTTGTTGCTGTTGTGTGTCACTCACCAACAGCTGATTCTGTTGCTGTATGGGTTTGTGTCTGGTTGGTGTGCTACTTGATGAAGATGTTGTTGTTGTTGGTGTTACTGCTGCATTTGTTGTTGGCTTATCTAGTATATTTGGTATTAGCGATAGTCCTACATAATTGTCTGTTTGTGAGAAATGTTGCTGCTGCAGTTGCAAGATCTGCTGCTGTGGCTGACTGTGGTATCTAGCTTGTGAGGATGTGCTTGGCTCTTGGCTGCCATTTGGTAAATGCTGTTGTTGCTGCTGTTTTTGTTGTTGTTGTTGTTGGAGTATACTTGCTTTGGCAGGTCTGGGCGGTGGGCGGCATTTATCGCGTGAGCTGGGCGGCGGCACTGGCGGCAGATTCACATAGATTTCCTGGTGAAGATATGTTTGACAGTTAACACAGTTTTGGTGAGAAAGATAAATTGACAAGTGTTGAGTACGATTTGTGTTAGTAGATGTAAATAATGTCTGGTAGTTGGATTTTGTTAGCGGAAATGTTTAGCCTTATTGGCATTTAATCACACGTCTAAACAAATTAGAACAAGAAATTTGAAAGACCAAATAAATTAGCCAAGTCGAATTGTGTCAAGAGTTTCCCAAAAGTTCTCAAAAGTCGAGCGTTCTGTCTGTCATTTGTTTTGTTCCCTCGTAAAATGCAGCATAATCACACAATAAAAACATAGATTTTCGAATTCGGAGGTCAGACCATGTTAACTATATATTGAATTGGGTTTTTTGAGGTTATGTCCAAACCCTGTCGTGCTTTTTTTTTTTAGCTTGGATTTGGATTCAAGTATTTATAGAGTAATCCCTACTAGCCCCAGACCTCTTGGCCTTAGGGGGGTTTTTCACTTATATCAGAGCTTGCAATAGACTGTCAGTCCATTTTTCCAATTTTTGGGGGAGAGGGGTCCAGACCCGAAAACCTCCCGTGGATCCGACCCTGAGGGGAGGATTCTTTGTTACTTTCCCCGAACCTTCTCAGGTTAGAGTCCGTGATCCCCAATTTGCTCAGGTGTTTTCTAAGTCTGCAGTGTTCCGTATATAACCCAGTTGGGTTTCAATGGAGTTAAGGATTGGGGGATCCTAATCGGAAGAAATGAATCGTGGAGGTGCTTGACCTGTCGCAGCTCCATACATTTTTCTAAGGGGAACGAGGCAAGATAACGTCATAATTGAACAAACATGATCTGAAGAAGGATTATTCGCATTTACTGGCCAATTTTTGGTTCTAGCTCTTCGGGTCTACGATATCTAATATGGCTTTATCGCTACCAGGTGCGGATCTAGGATTTGGTCCTGAGGGGGGTTCTTCACTGCAAAGTGTATATATATTAGAGCTCGCAAAAGACTTTCAACCCATTTCTCCACCTTTTGTGGGGGTCCGGATCCAAAAACCCCCCGGTGAATCCGCCACTGATCGCTACCATATGTAATGCTAATCTTTTTCTTATAAAGGACTTATGGTCTGCACCACATTCCTCTGCCTGTATAAGTCGTGTCGTGTCCTGTCGTGTTGCGTCAAAGAACATCGGCACGTGCTCATCTTTATATTCGTACGACTCACCTGCATTTGTTGCGCTATAAGTTCGCTTTGCTGCAGCTCCCTTTGTTGCTGCTCCTGCAAATCGCGTTCCAGTTTATCGGCTATTTCTTTGGCTACCCGCTTGTCGTGCTCCTCTCTATAGAAATAAACATAAATAAAGGAACTGTCTATAAATTCTAATGCCACTTACTGTTCTGTTAGACGCCTGCGATAGGCCTCCACCTGACGTTGTGCACTCTCAGTTTCCTTGATTTGTTCATGCAATGCCGTTGGGAAATCCTCACGCACGACTGCATTGCGATAACGATTACCCTTATAGAAGTCATTGACTGCAAGTGGTTTAAGTTAAGTTAAGCTAAGCTATTACTTTGGCCTATGGTCACACTTACTCTCCTGGGACTGCAGTTTATAGGCCAGGGCGCCATCCTCACGCACCAGCCACTCCTTGCACACTGCAACGATAAAGTTATAGTTACGTGAAAGAGGAAATGCTATTTGGGGTTCAATAAGCGGCTTTTTATGACTTATAAAGTGGCTGTGTCTGTGTTAATTACGTGCCATAAAATCATAATGACAACTGATATTTAATGCCCCTGCCATCTCAAGAATGTTGCGCAAATGTTAAGCCTATCCTATTACAGGCCAAATCTAACAAGAGAAACCCTATAAAAGACCACACACTCCACTTAAAAAAAAAAAAAAATACAAAAATAAAAAGCAGAAATCTTATTGAAGCATAGCCGATTGCTATGAAACTCGATGAGTCACGTTCAAAAACAAGAACCAAGATGCAACCGATTTGGGGGCACTTTAAACAAAGAAATTCCATTCAAGATGTAAGATAAACGCACACTCACACACACACGTCTACACACTCCAAAAATAATAATAATAAAATAACATTAAACAGCAGCTCGAGCTGTAAACGTACGCGGAAATGCATCTGATGCGCAGTCTTTCGATAGAAATAATACTACAACGAACCCTAAATGTTGTGTGTGCCCCAATTAGGGGCAAGCTGAGCTCTGACAGGCCGGCAAACACTTTTGATCGATTTGTTGAGACCACAAACAAGCGACTTCAGCACTACGATCTTTGTCGGCTGATAAAACGAAAGCGATACTAATAATTTATAAGTATATATGTACACACACAAATACATAATATATTTTATTGTTTGTTAGCAAAACGTTGGAGGGGTTGGCCTGAACGCTATTTAACACTTTAGGTTGACTGCCCTGGATGCGATGTTTATTTAACGCTGTCATATAACATTAGTCATTGAGGGACTAGAGGTAATATATTTTGAATAGATTAAGGCTAGTTCAAAAAGTTAAGCTATTGTTAGGTAGACAGATTTTGGTATTAAACACAAGGAACCCTTTTAAGGGTAGCATTATTTTTTTTTGGGTAACTCATAACTTTTTTGTTGTATTAGGTTGAAGAAATAAACTATATATTTTCTTAAACGAAATTTAAGAACATTTAATTTTCTGTGGCCAGTTCTTACTACAGTACCCATCTATCAAAAGTTGGCCAACCTTAACTACATCCCTCATTTAATGAATATAATGCAAATGCAAAGGCAAGCTAAAAAAAAAAATTTTAAAAATTTTAGTTTTTGAACTGACACGTAGTGTCCAATTAAAAAAAAGGCTTTTTCATATTTTTATAAAGGGTGTTTTTTTTTAAGAGTTACACAAGTTTAAATCATAATAAAACAAAGAAATATATTTTTAATATCAATGAAGCGGGCTTTTTGGATAGACAATTGTATGACATTGGGCATCATCAGAAAACAAAATTTTTAATTTTGAATAAGTGTAACGAACGGAACCATTATTTTAATAAAAAATTTCAATAATTTGCAAGCGTTGCTCTGGTGTAAGTCTATGCATAATGATGTGTCAAACCAAACTCAGATAAAGCAGTGTTGCCAACTCAAAGTTGTGAACCTCTAAAAAAAACACGCTGTATAATAATTATTATTGATTTCGCGCGGAATGACAAAACTTCATATAAAAAAAATGCCATTTGGGTTTTCTTCAAAAAATTCTTATCAAGTAAGACTCTTTACAATTATTTTTTGTAGCTATTATTTTGTCTTTAAAAAAAACCTAAAAATATTCAAATTTTTTTCATTTCATCATTTTCTGAAATGCGTCTTTGGAAAAAATTTTTATTAATCACCTGGGCAGCTGATGATAATCTATTTATGAGTTATTAAAGACGGCTAGCTTACAATATAGGCTAAAATTTGTGGCTCTCATTTCTCAGAGTCAGCCTAAGGTTTTACAACCGTGAGATGGGGTAACTCAAAACCCATGGTGTAAAAAATTATGGAAAGAGCTATAATTATTTTATAGGCAAATTAATTAGCTGGAAATGACTTTCCTTTAGGCATATAATATTTCAAAAGCTATTGTTTACAATTTTTTAAGTCAAGTGTTGAGGCAATCTATTATCTAAAAAAAACTCCTATTAGCTCTGGTAATTAATAATGTTTCATCAAACACGAAGCCAATGGCACTCAATGCCTAAGCCAGACATGACAGCCATTAATTCATAAACTTTCCACACTGTATTTTCCCTAAGGGCATTACTCTTATCTTTTTTCAGACAGCCCAAGCAATTTTCCACTTTCACTGCAATGTCTTACTTAATTTAAGGTTACATTGACTTCAAAACTGTCATCACTCAATTAGCTGAACTCTGACCATAGATTTGTTATATACTCGTACTGTATATAAGTGTATTTTATGGTGGGGACAGCAATTAGATAACTTGCCTTAGTTGAATTATGTGGCTGCAGATAGCCACAAGTTGAATTGCGTTAACTTTAATTAACAATAATTTGCCACAGCTGAGTCTGAAAATTGCATGGTCTTAACCCCAAAGTGCAGCACAGTAATTGTAGCGAATTTAACCCATAGTCACACAGATACATACAGATACATACATGCTGAAAAAACCACAGCTACATTGTAGAAAGAATAAGAATATAGCAGAAGTAAAACTTGCAGACATAATCAATTTAGTGTTTGCTTTTGCATTTGATTTCTGACTGACCAGCAACTAAAACAACAACAAAAACAATAAGAGAGGGTGAGTGGAGTAGGAAGCGGGGGTTGGGCAACAACAACGACTATGCCAAGAACCGCTTTGCCCATATATGCATAACTGCTATGCCATATGAGTATGTTTATGTAAACAAATACAGTGAGACTAGAAATTATTCGAACAGCTTTAAATTTAAAGCTTTATGCTTTGTAGCTTATTGTGCTTGATCCCAAGACTTTCAAGTTTTTGGCATATCTTGTTCAGGAGTGTTGACTCTATTCCAGTCTGCGGATTTAAATAACATTAAAGATTAAGTACAAAGAGACCAACATTTGGTAAAAAGTTTGAGAAGACTATGGAATGCTTTTATTAAAGGTAAATATTACGCCAAATTTTAAATACTAATAACCCTCTATAATTATAGTGCATATTCAAATGGTTTTTGTTCAAAACTATTTACTTTTTTCTGATGTGATTCCGCATTGTCAAGCCACTGGATTTTTTTATTTTTATAATAATAAACTCTGTAAAACACCTTTTTTAATATATGTATATATAAATATATTTTTTAGAAATGATTACTTTATCATTGCAAAAACTGAAAACTCCATTCCAGTTTCCGGAATTAAATTTCATTGATATTTGGATGAAAACAATTAGTTAGCAATACAAAACATTCAAGTAACCATTGAAAAAAGTAGCGTCTTCGGGAAAGGATAGGATGGACCCCAAATAGATCAATATTTTATAGCCAAGTTTAAAAAAAAGTCGGAAAGCTCAAGGGGGCCTACCAAACATTAACCACTGAAAAATGTTTTTTTTTTTTTTTAAAAGGGATCGGAATAATTTTCTATCGTAACCTAGTTACAGTTTGAGTTTTTTTATATTTTCTATTCCAAATATCAATTCAAATAAAATATGGTCAGTGTGGACGTATGATTTGTAGCTCCAACATTGAAATCTGTAACTCTAAAAAAAATATCGCAGGCGCTCTTTGATTTGTAAGCAACAAAGATATCCACAAACAATTAAATGCTTCCTTTGTTAGAAACGGAATTATCTCGAGGTTACCTAGATAGATTTTCCAACCATGGACAATATTATGAACGTTAGACCATTGACAGTAATTTTCTGTGGATGTAATGGTATTTCGACAAAAGCTTGTGGATTATCCTCACTCGAAATGCGACAATTCTGCATATTTTCGTATCCATTCAACCAAAAATGGGCTTCATCGGAGAACAAAATTTTGAATTTTGAATAAGTTCACGAACGCAACCATTATTTTGATAAAAAATGTCAACAATTTGCAAGCTTTGCTCTGTGTAAGTCTATCCATAATGAAAAATCAAAAAAATGAAAAAGCAGCTATCAGTTGTCGGAAAAATTTCAACTAAAGTGGAACCTAAAAATACACGCTGTATTTCTCTAAAATTTTCTTGATTTTAATCTGACAGATTTCAAACACAAATACATTACTAACATAACAAATCATTTATGGTATTCACGGTTCAAAAGTTGAGCACATTTGCAACACTAAAATGTACAGTGCTGAGTTTCAGCTCTCAACTCAAAATTTGTCTCAACCCAGACCCTATACCCAATTTCCTGCTGTTGAGTTGAGGGAAAAGTGTTGCAAAATAGGCTGTTTGCAGCATTTTCAACACTTTAATATTTTTTCATTTCGAAATCCTGAACTTAATAGCATCCCTGAATACCCTCAATTTTTGTAGCAATTATAAAAATTTTGTTTTATGACTACTGTGCCTAATATTTGACTTAGAATTTAAGTGTGTACGAGTACTTTCTGGTCTCACTGTATGTTTATGTCTGGCAGTGTGTGTGTGTTTGTAATACTGCAAGCTTTTAACAAAATTGTAACTTACAAAAAGTTTTTTTTTTGTAAAAAATGGTTATATCGAATTTGTAATGGATTTTGATCGCTGATTAAGTCTTATAGCTTAAGCTTATTAATAGTAATTTAATATTTACACATGTTTTTATTATAATAATTATGTTTAAAATTAAAACTTCATCAAATACAATAGAAAAAGAAACTTTGGTGAAATGATAATAAGGAAACCATGCTTTGCTTTAATTTAAATTAAATTACCAAACGATTAAACAGGTCAACATGGTTTAAAGCTAAGGGTCATTTCCGAAGTAAATTGCTGCGTAGAATCCGAATCCGGGGTCAGAACTGGCCCATCACGTCAGGATTTTGAGATATTTGAGCTTATGTACTTAAAAAACGCAGTTTTTTTCAACTTTTGAGGTACATAATCTCAAATATCTCAAAATCCTGACTTGATGGGTCAATTCTGATCCCGGAGTCGGATTCTACGCAGCTAATTACTCCGGAAATGATCCTTAGCTTGACAACAACTGACATGACCCCGGTATTTGTAGACCTGTGTTATTTGTTCTGTATACTGTACTGTGGAAATATTTCATAAAATTAATTTTAAATTTGTGGTGGGATTTGATTTATTATTATTATTATTGACGTCTAAGACGTTTCCAACGAAACTTTATTTGTCATATGCATAAATACATAAAAAAATACAAACATACTTATATAAGATAAAACAATTTAAAAAAAGTTCGCTTACAATTCACAACTACTTTAAGCGATGATTGGAAAAAGTAATTAATTTCTTTAGCTATTTTTATTTCGAAAAATGCTTTTATTTTATTTACTTTTAATTACATTACAATTTCAAACTGCTTTAAGTACAGTCGTGTGGTTTTTGGATGGCCATCATCGAAATTTGTTAATTTTATTTTAAAACTCGGTACAAATTCAAAAGTGCAATTACTGGAGTTAAAGAAAATTACACGACATGCTTATAAAGTTTCTCATTTGGAGAGAAAAGATTGAAATTTAAATGTTTTCTATTTGTTGTTTCAAGTACTTGGTTTTTTTTAAGGTCTTGCTCGCATGTATTTTACTATATCGCAGTCTAATACTGGTTTCTTAAAAAAGATAGAAACAATGGACAATGTCGACTACATAAATTTTAGTAAAATGTAACAATTTTTCCATATTGACGATCATTTTATTTCTTAAGGACTAAGGAATTTTTAAAAAAATATTGTATTCAGTAATGACAAAATTTTGTTTAGCACGTTTATTTTTTGAGCCCTTTATAATGTAATTCTAATTATTGAGAAAATTGAAGCTAGCTTTTGATCTGTCTATTTTCTTTTTAATTTCAAAACTTAAATTTGATAAAGGCCAGAAAATGTTTAAGTCCAGCGTATCAGATACTCTTGAAACCGATGCAATTATCATAATCACGATGTCAAACGATAGTTTAAAATTTATTTTAAAACTAAAAAACTACTTTTAGTTTAAATCATCTTCTACTAACATCTTCTTGGAAGAGTATACAAAACGTCACCTTTCCAAAGCTTTCGATTCTCTCTACGTTTTCATTTGTTTTTGTTGCGTTTCGGCATTCTGTTACTGTTGCACGTAGTATGCGCTGGTTCAGCGTGATTGCTCAGGTTACTACTGGAAATACGTTGGGGCGTTTTAATGCTGACTTGCAGCTCTAGCTATAAGCACGATTCTCGCACCTCCCAAGCCCCTGCTCCAGCTACTTATCCCACTTTTCAACGCATACTATCTCACATGTTTACAGCGTTGACTTACAAAGTATCTTGCTGTTGTTCTTTCGCTTGTCGCTACTCTTTGACATATATGCAAGTTTTTATTATGTACAAGAAAAAGTAAGAGAGGTAGGGGCGAAAAAACTGGGGGCCTGCATATGTTGAAATTAACTTTGCTGTTAAAAAAATATTAAAAAAAAAGAAATAGAGTTTTTTTTCAGGAAATGGCAAATAGCAAACCGTAAACTTTGCTGATTATTATATGTCTATAAAGAAATATTTTATGTTTAAATAACTTGACAGACGAACATTAAATGAAGTTGTCACTTCTGTTTGAAATTCCATTTAATTTCCTGTTTTATACCTCAAACAGCTCATTGATAAGCAAAGCACAGAAGAACGAAAAGAACTTAAAGATACGTTTGATTTATTGTGAAATGCATCCACATACGAATTGAATACTCTGAAAAGGGGCAACAATGAAAAATGCTTTAGGAAAGAAACAAAAAAAAAAAAAAATGAAATACCTCAACTTGCTGAACGGGTTTTTGTGCGCCAAATAACAGTTAACCTTTGTGTGCTTTGCGCCCCATTGAGAGGCATGCTAAAGCACAACAACGACAACAATAAAAACAAACAACGAGAAGTGACACCACTTTGGTGAACCGTGCTGTGGTTGCAGTAATTTGGGTCATAAGTATCACTCACTCACTCATTTGGCAAGAAAAAAGGGCATAAAAAAATAATTAGGTATAGTATACAAAGATCATGACTTGGAAATGCTCTTATAAGTTATTCATGGTATTCACTGAGAATCGTGTAATCTTTTGTGTGACTCAAGATCTGCTTTGGATAATAATTACAACATTAATTGCAATATTCAAACATTTTATAGGCAACAACTTTGTTTGTGATATTTTTACCCGGCTTAGTTCAGTTTTTTTTCAATTGCAGCTTAATTAAAAAATACCAAAAAACATTATACATTTCAGTTTGTACAACATCGCAAAAAACTAAAAAAAAAAACACCCTTTAAACTTTTTAAAATATTTTATATAGGTTTTTGATGCTACTTCTTTGGCAATATTATGCTAATATTTATTCAATTAATTTAGTTTCATATACCAAATTGTAATATCTCAGTTAAAAAGAAAATTCTAGCTCTCTAGCTCTCTCTCTTTGTTAAGCGCAAATAAAGCAAATTATTAAAATTCTCCTTTATTTTAAATGCCAAGAATAATAAGGGTGTTCACGAAGTTGTTTATCGATGCAGAAATGCAAAAGTGCCCTACAACAATTTGCACTGCTTGCTCTCCCCAATAGTGCTGGAGAAAATATCGATGATCGAAGTTTTAATGTTGGCCAACAGAGACGTTTTCCAGCACTATTAAACACCCATTTGATGAGTGCAGAATATCTCTGTTGGCCAACATCGATATATAAAGATTTTAAACTTCGATCATCGATGTTTTCTCCAGCACTAAAACCCAGATCTTTGACTAAGAGAAATGCGCACTTCTGCTCTAAAAAGTTCTCAAAAATTAGCCAATATCCACCAGTGTGTACCCATTTTAAATAAAATTTTTTATTATTTAGTGCTTGCAGTGTCATAGATGCTTGTAAATAAGTTATAACTAAAGTTATATATAAATAAACACAGAGTAAGTAGGATTAGTTTTTTTTTTTAACAATTCAAGCTGTTTGCCGTGGAACATCGAATTATAGATATATATTGTACTTATATCGTTTATAAAGTTAAAAAAAAAATTTGATTAATAGCTTCTTCTGAAAAACCTGTATTTGAAAATATTAAAAGACATAACTAGGAATCGCAAATAAGAGAGTTATATGCCAATTAGATGAATGTAAAAGCAACCATACATCATTCGAAGGGACCATAAAAAAAAAAGTTGTAGCTCGTGCCTTAGTTTGAAGAACCAGGTAGTGAGCTCACTGGCTAGCTTCAGAATTGCGGAGTCAAAAAAACTAGTTCTAAGCAGAGACGCCTAGAGGGATGTTTTACGTCAGGACGTAACTGGATAGCGGGTTGTTATGACCAGTTAAAAAAACGAAGATCCAAACAAAAGGAAAAAATATATTTAATTTATTCCAAAAAATTTAACTTTAACTCTTTTATTTTGACCTAAAATCATAAATTATGAAATTATAGTTAAATAACAATTTTTGATTTCGGATTTAGATTCAGCGACCTCCATAAAAACATAGACAAACAACTGACGGACTGGTCTCAAAAAAAGTTGATTTTTTTTAAATTTTTTTTATATGTATAACACAGCCACTTAAAAAAAATTGATTTTTGGGTTCTGAAAGCAGATCGTGTTGAGCATATATATTTGGATCACTGAAAACGAGCTAAGGCCAAAAAATCCCCAGCACGTCAGGATTCTGAGACAACTGGTCTCAAAAAAGTTGATTTATTGAATTTTTTTGATATAACACAGCCACATAAAAAAAATGATTTTTGGGTTTGGAGAGTAGGACGTGTTGAGCATATAAGTTTGGATCTCTGAATACGAGATAAGGCCAAAGCGGCTCCCAAAATATATTTAAAACATAGCCAGACAACTGGTCTCACAAAACGTTGATTTTTTTAAATTTTTTTGATATAACACAGCCACATAAAAAAAATAGATTTTTGGGTTCTGAAAGCAGATCGTGTTGAGCATATATATTTGGATCTCTGAAAACGAGCTAAGGGCAAAAAATCCCCAGCATGTCAGGGTTTTGACATAACCTCAAAAACGAGGAATTTTGGAGGTTATCGCAGAAACCTGACGTGCTAGGATTTTTCACATCGCTGAATCCCAAAACGTTTAAAAAACATCGATGCAAGTCACAAATCGAAAATCTCGAAAAACTTGAGTGTTTGGGTTGCTTAGACCCTGGTCGAATTAAGCAGCTCAAAATACGTATGGGAAGCCCTGTCGCATGTTAAGTACACACCACTATATTTTTAGGGACCGGTGATATTATGCCCTTCCCCCCTAGTTTTCTGAGCTGAAAATGACAAATTTTTTGCGATAAAAAAAACTATTCAAACGAAAGTTCTTAAGTACTACGTTTATTGCCGCGATCGCTTCAACCGTATCTATTCCTAGAAAGCTTAACTACCCAATAAGCTATTATTTGTGACATAGGGTATAGCAAGTAATAAAAAAAATCACAAATTATTAAAAAAACATATAAAAAATATTTTAAAAGTCGCCGCATGCGTCACGCATTTTCAATAAAGATATTCGGTACTACGTGAACGACTTGATCAATAAAGCTTAGTTAAGAAATTTGCTAGCCTTAGAAAAATTGTCAAATCCGAGTCGTCTTTTTTTTTCAAAACAATAACCTTAAAGGCAGTTAAGGCCTTTGTACTTGCCGGGTTTCCATTCAATGCATTTTCTTGCATGTTTTTTCACACACATCAAAATTGGCAGCTTACTAAAAAAACTTCTGTGCAAGCTTTTCTATGAATTTTCAACATGAATGAGTTGAGCTCGATTTTGATCGCGTGGAAAATTACTTAACCATATTCATATGAAAAACGAAAATTATGCATAAAACGCGAGCGGTACGTACAACTCAAACAAGCAATCAAATTAGAAAGCCGTTTGACAAGGAAAAGCGAGAAAAACTAAAGAGGAAAAACTGAAAAATCAAATTATGCATTGTATGTAAAGGAAAAATGCTGTTGCTGCGACGATTGCATTGATTAGCGGCGCCGAAAGTGGAAAAACCTGACTCAAGGTTGTTGAACATGCCACGGCCGGCAGCGGCAACAGAGGTACAAAAAAAAAAAAATACAACAATAATGGCTGGAACGCCGACGCGTCGTTGACTATTTGAATGTTATGTGGTGGCATGAGTATGTATCTGACAGATACACATACCACTCATAGGTGTAAGATGCATTGTAGTATTGTTGGGCTGCTCTGGCTAGAGGCCTGTTTATATATAGAGCTGCCTGCACTAACTGACTGCTTACATTGACCTTAGATGCTTACAATGTGCACGATGATGAGACAGAGGATGATGATGATGATGATGAAGATGATGTTCATGATAAGTTTGGGCAGCAGCAAATGAGTCAAAGAGAGGAATTTGTTTAAGTAGCGTGCTCCATTGCCAGCTACATTGATTGATTGGCTGCATTAAAAACCAACATTTGCTTAAAACGGAATTGCCAATAATTGGGTTTGAGGATTTCGGCAATAAAATCGGTTAAATTATTTACTAACAGAAGGTATATGGGGTTAGCTGAAAAAGCTTGCACTGCTTAGAGGGGAAATCTGTAATCGTTAGGGTAGAATCAAAAACTAGATGGCTTCCTTGTACGCCATCTATATTAATTTCTAGAAATTTCAGAACGCTACATCATAGATGATGTTGACTATAGAACATTGTATTCAAATGTTAGTGAAGAAGCGGACGAAAATCATAAGATATTTGATAATATGCTTTATCTGGCCCACCTCATAATATAACAGTAGTATAGGGTGGGCCATCTGTTGGTTTGGTTGTTAAACACTCCTAATTCGGAACATGGATCGTTAAACAACAAAAAAAAAAGGTCGTTCTGTGAAAAAAACACTAAGTTGTTGCCAGTTGAGGACGACAAGTAGACGGGAACATCGACGCGCCATCGTTCGCAAGTATTTCAACTTGCTAGGACCACTATGCGTCAAATTTTGCATGCGCATCTGCATTTACACGTTTACAAGATTCAAATCATGCAACAATTGAAGCCCAAGAACCATTATCAGCGAATACAACAGCCACATGAGTTTTCGTCAAAAAAAGAAGTCATACAAATGTGGCCATTTGGGCCGATATAACATCGATGTGGTTTTCCAGCACTCGTGGGAGGGAGCAAGGAGCTTTACTCTAATTTTTAAATAAGCATTCACTATTCTTACTAACTTATTCTATTAAAAATCTGTTTTCGGAAGTAATTAAAGAGAAGCGTAAAAGTTACAAGGTAGCATGCACTAAATCTTCCGATATTGATATTTGGTTGTCCAATATGATTCAATATTTCTCAATATTAAATGAAAAGAATTCGTGTTTTTAAAAGAAAATGTCGAAGAGCATGCACATCTCTTCTCAGAGAGCATATGAAAACAAGTTTAATTTATATAAATTATCATAGCTTTTTTTCTCGTAAATATTTAAATTCGTTAAATTTATTAACAATTTCCAAAATAAAATGACTTTGACCGTGAAAGAAGTATTTTTGTACTACAAATATGGTCTGTGCTGACGACCTCTATAAAATGTCACGATTAAACTCTTTAATGCTTCGAAGAACGATGAAACCAAAAAACTCGTTTAAGCTATTACACCTAAGATTTGTGTTGTTCATTTCAAATCTGGAAGTCAAGCTTTATTTATATTTTTTGAGGTTTCGTTTGTGATTGCTTAAAGACCTAGTGAGTCACCATGTATATAACACAGTTTTTATAGATTTAATGACTAAAAAAATTAATTAAAACAAATTAAAAAGCAAAAATTTCGGCTTAATTTAAACGATCAGAGCAGCTTTAAAGTAACCGCTGTGTCTTATAAAGTAAGACCAAAGACAATGCCCAGCAGCTGTTTTAAAGTGTTTGGCCAAAATCGGCATAACTTTCTCAAGCGACAAGCCCAAGATAGACGTAGCTTTGGGGTACTATTAAGTGAGACACAACAAAATCCCTTCTATTCGAGCTTTTCTTTTTGGTTTGCAAATTGTTTTGAAAGTTAGCTGTGATCATAAACACTAAAAAACAACAATAACAAACTACATAAAAAAAAAACTAAACATTTATCTGAAGATATAATGCTTTGACAGCTTGGAACACACATAGCAGTAGCGGCATACAGAAATTTTTAACAGAAAATAAACAAAATGAGTCTGAAAATAGTTTACACAAGCTGAAACTGAAAGGGAAAATTATTTCTTTTCTTCAACAAAAACAAAAACAACAACAAGAGCATTTATGCCGCAAGCACTTTCCATTTAATAAGAGCGACAGACCAACCAACCAACTACCGCCGGGCCCAAACAAGATGTGCACAATAGTATCTTAAAGATATGCGGCTTGTATCTGTGGCAAAAGGCAGCCAGAAACTGCAAATGCAACTGCAACAGCTGACATTGCTGTATAGTGCATTTGCCGTTTACCGGCTGCTTCATTTGCGGCCAAGCACGCATGACAAAAGACCCCCACAAAGACCCTATAGAGTAAGTGCAACCCAGGCTGCTACAAAAAGTCATTCACTCAAATGCTGCTGCCCTCTTTTTTGCGCCACAAACTTCAGTTTGACTGACAAACTGCAGATACACACACACACACACACAGATACACACATACACAGCTACACTTAACTACAGATACTGCCGACAGTTGCATGATGAGCTGTAGCTCAGTTTCTGGCGGATGATTCACTTGAGGTGACAGGATATAGTAGTTCTGCTTTGTTTCGGTTCGGCAGTACTTAAAATACAGAAAGAAGAAGAATAAGAAGTTTCTCTCAATGGCAGCGAAAGCCTCATTAACTGTAATTAGAGGCATTTTAAATTTGATTAACGCTTGAGGGAATGTTATGAAAGTAAAACTATTACAGTTCATCAAAAAAAGCTATTTTTAAGTTTTTAAAGTTCAAATGCCCTTAAGATACTACGGTTTGATCACATTAACAAGTTTTTTGATCACTGATCAGTGAGCAGTGATCATTAACTTTTGAGTGCATATATGTATAGTGTGACCAGATAGCAATGAGATGATCAGTGAGCATCGATCATTAATTAATGAGTGCATATATAGTGTGCCCAAATAGCAATGAGAGTTTTATCAATCGTTAGATTTCAGAAGCTGTCAAAGTTATCAAAGACATCGCGCAGTGAAAAGTTGAAGCTTGACAGAGAGAGAGAGAGATAGTTGTGCGAAGAGAAAAACTCCTTGTAGTTCCTAAAAACGAAGAATTTCTGGGTCAGCAAACTTTGATGGGCATCGACTAGATAGTCAACCCGGCTTACTTTTAATTCTATCCGGTTGATTTTTGGTCTATATCAATATGTATTAGATTGTACTGATGCAATAATTAAAGCCAGATGAAAATAGTTAGTGCCACGAGCTCGCTAATTCAAAGTGAAATAGGGTAAGATGATCGAATAAATACGATTTTTGGCCAAAAAGAACGGCCAGAGAAATTGCGGCCATTTGAACAATGAGCTATTGAGCTATTACATCCATAATAATAATAATTAATGAAAAAGACTGCGCACTCTAAAAGCTTTTCAAATTCCGAACAAATATCGTATTTATCTGGGTTGGTTTAACCCGAGAAGCATCTGCAATCGAATTTCTGTGCCGCCGAAGAGGGATGCTATTCTTCTGGCTAGAGCTTCACACTCAGTAAGTATGTGTCGCCGAAGAGGGATGCTTTTCTTCTGGCTAGAGCTTCATACTAAGTATGTATGTGCCGCCGAAGAGGGCTGCTTTTCTTCTGGCTAGAGCTACACACTCAGTAAGCATGTGGCCTCCACTACTATAGGAAACTTAGAGTCAATGAAGCCAAATATAGATATATATTTTACACTTTGTACTTAATTTGGTATTCCTGGGCGGGAACAAGATAGATCTAATACAGAGTAAAGAAATTGTATGTCCGTTAAGAGGTACAATTCTCCGTTAGGGGTACGTCAGTAGAGAAAGAGAGATTAACCGGGAGTTTCTTGCCCCATGTTGCTGTTTTCCGGAAATTGTTTAGAAAAAAACAGCAAAAAGTATAAAAAATATGGGTCGTTTTAATAGAAATCCAAAGAAATAATTTTATCAATAATTCTAACCAAAGATTTTAAATTATATTTTTAAGATAACATCCAAAATATAACAACAAAATTTGATATATTGCACAAAAACATTAAACTAAATTTAAAAAATTATTTTTGACAAAAAAAAAAATGCATTAAAAAACACGAATTTAAAAAAAAAAAATTGTTATGTTGTTTTTATAATATGGTTGCACTAAATCGATTTGAGTCATATTTATATTTACATACATATAAAGGAAGTATAGAAGACTTTTTTTAAAAATGGTGATTTACATAATTAAGGAACGCTCTTAATAAGAATATGAATATTACGTATTATTTAAAAAAAAGATGTATATTGCCAATATAAAATTCAGTAATTTAGTCAAAATTAAATAAAAAGCCAAAAATCATTTAATTTAAGCCGTTTGTATGAAAAGAAAATATATATAAAAAAATCAACAAAAATAATCATAAATTTTACAATAAAGGTATTCAATAAGGGTGATTTAATTAAAAACCCGGAACTATGTAAAAAAAAAATATATATATAAAAATCAATAAAAATAATCATAAATAATCATATTAAGGGTACTCACGGCAACTTTTAAGTTAAGGAGTTGAGCAGTGTAGCCACTGCTTTAGCGTGAACGACCTTTTTGTTAGTTAATAGACGGGGTTGTTTATGGTCATAAAACCAATAACCGATACAGATACAATACAGACTATTTAAAACTTTTGCAATAACTTTAGACTGACCAAATTTTCAGAGTTTTGAAGTAACACTTTAGACGTCGATTCACTCTGTCTTAACCAAGTTTCGAGCTCTTTAACCAAATCTGAATCGCAGTGAAATTAAAACTCGTTTGTTTTACAAAAACCACTACAGACATTAAAAAATCAATGTCAAGCTCCAAATAAGCTAACCCAATTTAGAATGACGGTCCATCAATTTTTCACACAAAAATTCCCTTAACAAGCAATTTAAACACAAAAAACTCAAACCCATCAAAACAAAAAAATATCAATTCATTTCGTGCTTACCCTCATTAACATGTCCACTTCGAGGCAGTGCTTCCTTGGTAGCTTTGGTTGCTGTAGTTGTTGTGAAATTGTTCATCTTGTTGTTGTTTGTTGTGCTGTTACTGAAAGATACTTGTTGTTGTTGTTGTGGCAGTGGCAGGTGTATAACTGCAGAGTCCAAGGACGTTGTTAAATGTTGTTGCCTTATTTAGTGTGCAGCATGCTAAGCGCTGGATGCCACGATGACTTCCAGTTCAATGAATCTGCGACAAGCGGCTGCGTTTCGAATTACTTGTTGAAAATAAAGCGACCCGGACGGACTGAGATACTTCATAGAGAGCGTTTCAATAACTAATGCGAATGTATAACGCAAACACAGCGGCAAGAGATAAAAATTACCAACAAAACAACAGGGAGCGAGAGAGTTGAAGTTTTTGTGTTTTTTTGAAAATTTTAATTTTAATTGCGTCGTTTTAGCTGTTTGCTTCCGCTTAGTTATTGTGTATTTATTAGATACAGATACTTTACATTTCACTTTCACAGCTACGAGGTGTCGTTCAAGCGGTCAAGCGCAATGTATTTATAAACTTCACACCAAAACTCTTGCAAACTAACAAACACTCTAAGATACACTCGGTTACACTTACGCATAAAGCGCTGTAATTTGTGGCAGCTGCATGTAGCCCACAAATTGACTGCAATTTTATTTTGTATCTGTTGGATGCGAAAAGACCGCAAAACGCGAGCGAATAACAATCTCGAGTTTAATTAGCACCGACGACAAAACTTGGCACACATTGGCACATTCACGCGTTCGCAGCTCTTTCCACAGCGAAAGCCGCTCAACGAATGGTGGATGGATGGATAAGTGGATGGATGGCTGCTTGGCCGCTTTTGCTGCTATATATCCAAAAGAGGCACTAAACACCACCAACAACAGAGAGCGAGAACGAGCGAGAGCGGCATGCACAACAACAAATGCAACGTTGAGAGCGGTGGAGTGCCAGAAAGAGAGTGTCAAGCCATGCAATGGAAAGAGCGCAGAAACGAAGTGACTGTTTTGTTTGGGTCGCATCGACTTGGGCATACGCTTTAAAGAATTAATAGCTTTTATTTTTATTTTAATTAAAATAAGCAATAAGACTGAAGACAGTAATACAATATATGGGAAATACTTCTATATACTAAGATATTTTTTTACTTTGGACCGAGGTTTTTGAGTTTACTTTCATTTGGCTGCATCACGAGGTAAAAATATCATTATACTTCTTTTTCCCATTTTAATTTACATAACTTTAAAAATGTTTCTGTATCAGCTGAAAAGGTTTTTTTATACATAACTCTGTTAATTTTAGTAGCTAGCTTTATGCAAATCACACATATTATAAAAATAAAGCAAATTGTTAAACTTAAGCTTATATATACTAGGATGTGTCAATTGGTAAGGGGCCTACAAAAACTTCAAAGGTTCATCGCGATTTTGATTCTATGGGATAAAAAAACTTTGTCCAATAAACTTAAGACCTAAAAATTGAATTTCGAGTGGCCCACTTTTTCAAAATATGGTTTTTCCAACATATTTAAAAATCAAATCAGACATAGAACTCAAAAGATAAAAAAAACTTGTTTCTAGTATCTGTATATACGGGGTTTTTGGTGACCGATGAATCAATTTTTGACATTTATACGTAGTTTTGAGTGTCGCAAGAGGGCGCTTTTGTGTATTTTTTTTATTTTATCCCCTTGTTTTTTAATTGACGAAATGTTGCGAAAATGGACGAATATTTATTTCAATTTCTCATGGTGCAATCCCAAATTTGAAGTTTTCCCCCTTATTTTTGAAAGTTTTTCTTTTTCGCGACAATCTAATAACATCGTCAAAACTTCTTCTTCTCAATTCTGTTCTAAAAGTCGTTTTGAAACCCTGGACAACAACTGAATGTGACTTTCCATTCCTTGTATAGGGCTTTCCAATAAGAGGTGTTATTTTGGTATTCAAAGAAAAATTCCATTTTTTGAGAAAAATTATTGAATGTTTATTTCATAATAAAGAGGAAGGTATGCCGTTAATAATGAAAAACAACATCAGCCAAATGGCCACCACGACCACGCTTACAGGACCATATCCTTTTCATGAAATTTTTCATAGCCAAATCGCAAAGTGGCTGCCCTATGTCCTCGGTAGGTCCAATGACCCCGCCGGACGATAAACCGCACCAAACAGTCACACGTTGAGGATGGAGAGGCTTCTCAACAAAAACGCTTGGGTTTTCCGAGCCGCAGATGCGACAATTTTGTTTGTTGACGTAGCCACCGAGGTGGAAATGGGCCTCATCAGTCAAGATGATTTTTCGACGGAAGATATTCACCGTTTTTGTAGTGAGTTTTAATAATTTCGATGCGTTGTTGAAGCGTGTATCGCTCCATTTTTTGTAATGGCGTAGTTTCTACTTGTCAAATGTCAAAGAATAAAAGCTTCAAAAGTGACAGCTACCGAAATACCGGGTGATTCAAAATAACACCTCTTGTTGGAAAACCCTATATATGTCTCATAATTTTAGGATCATGAAGTGGGGCACCATTGTCTTCTAAATATTGTAGATGTTCATAAGGAATGCTGCCAATAAAATAAAAATATATATATTGTTTAATAAACAATTAAATTTTTCTGCAATTTAATTAATTCAATTAAATTTTATACACAAAAATCTTAGACATTACGAAATAAATACATGTGGATGGTCTGAAAATAAAGAGTTCAGGCTAAATTAATTACCTTTTCTACTGAGTTATTAAATAATAATGAACATATATAATGGCATTAGAGTAATAAGAGGCGGGGAAAAAATTAAAACAAAAACCGCACGAATCTGAGGGACTTATATCTAGCACTTATTGAGTTTTAATTAAATTTTTAATACACAATTAAATTTTTCCGTATGAGTGGAAATTATGTCACGTGCGAAAGAGTTGAAAATTAAATTGAAATTTAATTAAAACCTTTTAAGTGATATTATTGCATAACATTTAAAAATTGTTCCCAAAAAATATGCTATTAGGTTTAGCTAAAATCAACATATTTAGCGTTCAATCCCTTTCCATATTTGTAGCATGCGAATGGCTTTCTTTTCTTTAACCAAGAAATTATCTCTTTACAAAAAAAAAATGCGCAACAAATATAACTAATATCTACAAAAAAATTGTAATCTTTTAAAATAAATGCATTTACAAATGTCATATGCTTCTCTAAGCATTGCAGTGTATTCAGAGAGAGCGCATTACAATGAAAGAGCGACTGGAAGTCTTGGAATGCACAGTGCTGCCAAGCAGTCGAAAATATATTATTATTATTGTTATTGTTGCGTTTTATTTTAAATTTATTTGCAACCGTTTGTTCTGCAGATATGTTTAATACATTATTGGCGCTTATGTATTTTATAGATACTTTTGAAGAGAACATAAAATTATTATCAGCTTATTTGTTACCCTTTTATACAAGATTTAGTCAAGTTTCGCACCAATTTGGTAAATAATATTTCCCCAAGCTGTTGCTCTCATTACACTCGTAACTCATAAATGGCCGTTAGAATTTCGCTCAAAACTGGTTTCTCTCCGTAAAAAGAAGCAGAAAAAAGAAGTCACTCAACAACAATAACAATTTACATTCTGCGGAATTTCGTATCGTTTCGAGTATGTGACGTCAAGTGTTTATAATAATTTTATTTTTATGCGATATTTACATGATTTACGATTTGTTAGTTTGAACTTGGCAACTTCCTGATGCAACAAGTACAAATGTTATGTATGTATCTTAACCTAGGCATACTTTGCTTAACATATAAGATAATGCTTATCAGTTTTAGCATAAATATTTTCTTTGATTTTTACCCTCAATCATAAAATTCGCTGAGTTGACAAAAAATCGAGTAATGCGTGCCAAAAAGATACAATAATGAAAGATGATGATTAATAAGCAATTTATGTGTGTATGTTTTGTAATTCAATCACTGATAAGGGGCGCTTTATTTTTATACCCTGTACCGTATGGTACAAAGGGTATATTGTGTTTGTGCAAGCCGAAAATGTATGTAACGTACAGAAGGAGACGTCGGAGACCCCCCAAAGTTACCTAAAGTATGATCAGTGTGACTCGAGAAGTCGATATACCCATGTCCGTCTGTCCGTCTGTCCGTATGAACGCCTAGATCTCAGAGATGGTAAGAGCTAGAGCAACCAAACTTTCAGATAAGATCCCTTATTAATCCATAGGAGACAAGTTTATTTTATTTTTTTGATATCGGGGTTACATTATATAGCTCCCATAGGGGTGTTTCAGAGGACCTCGAAAAAAAGCAAAAGTTTTAGATGGATAATTCGTTTGGTTATGAAGATATCATAACCAAATTTGGCAACCGGAAGTTTTTTAGAGACCCCCAGCACTGTACCAAATTTTATCAATATCGGTTGACTATATCATATAGCTCCCATAGGATCGATCGGTCGAAAAAATGTTTTTTTGTACAAAATTCGTTGTGTTTCGTTTGTTTGTGAAGATATCGTAACCAAATTTGGCGTTTAGAAGTTTTTTAGAGTTCCCAAGCACTGCAGCAAATTTGATCAAAATCGGATGACTATATCATATAGCTCCCATAGGACCAATCGGACAAAAAAACGTGTTTTGTGCAAAATTCGTTGTGATTCGTTTGTTTGTGAAGATACCGTAACCAAATTTGGCATTAAGAAGTTTTTTAGAGCTCCCAAGCACTGTTCCAAATTTGATCAAAATCGGTTGACTATATCATATAGCTCCCATAGGACCAATCGGTCAAAAAATCGTTTTTTGTACAAAATTCGTTGCGTTTCGTTTGTTTGTAAAGATATTGTTGGCAAATTTGGCATTAAGAAGTCTTTTAGAGTACCCAAGCACTGTAGCAAATTTGATCAAAATCGGTTGACTATATTATATAGCTCCCATAGGAACAGTCGGTCAAAAAAACGCTTTTTTTTACAAAATTCATTGCGTTTCGTTTGGTTTTGAAGATATCGGAACCAAATTTGGCAGTCGGAAGTTTTTTATAGTTTCCAATCAGTGTACTAAATTTGATCAAAATCGGTTGACTATATCATATAGTCCCCATAGGACCGATCGGTCAAAAAAATTGTTTGGTGCAAAATTCGACTGATTTCTTTTTTTTTAATTTGCCGAATAAAATATCTTTTGGAGGTTTTAAGCAATGTGTCGGACTTAATTGCAATGTGGTGGTACAGGGTATCCCATAGTCGTCTGCGCCCGACTTTAACGTACGCCATTTTTTTAGTTTACTTCTTGTCAATTCGCTAGAGAACGAAGTATTGCGACTTTGGTATACTCTTTACAAACGACTGCTCCGGATCTTAATTTTGATTCCGACTAATCGATTTGACAATGCTGTTAATAACTATAGTTATACTTGTATAGTTTTTCCAAAAGTAGACTGTAGACGATTTCCGAAAATTCCAACTATGATATTATCTGTATATTTAAAGCGACTAGTCGAAATCGGAATAAAATTCAAAACAGCCATGCACTATGTCTTTTTAATAAAACTCCCGTAGCTTTCAGCTGATTTATACGCACTTTGCAACCAGTTTTGATATCTTTTTGGTAAATGGTGTTTAGCTTGTAGCTGAATGGGGCTGAACTTCAAAAATTTTGGACTTAACTTGCACAGTTCTGAACCGATTTTACAAAAAAATTATCTCTAGAGTTATTATAATTATATGATTCAAGCTACTTTAGTGTCTTACGTAAAGTCAAGCATAGTGTGTAGCGTATGTCTGGAGGGTAAACCTACTGATAAAGGTGTCCGTAAGTTATAAGCAGCCTTATACTAAAAATATGTGCTTTGGCTGTTGAAGGAAGAGCTGATTCCTTAGGCAATAAAGAATAGCATTGTTTTGGGGTATTTATACAGTCAAATACGACTGTGTTATCTGTTTTTGTAATACCAAATATATCTAGGAGATTACATTTCTCGTACGATGAAGTTTATTAAATCATATTGATATCTGATCCCGTTGTGCCTTAGGAAATCTTAAAAGCTTATAATCATATTAACAAGTCAAAACTTGAACCAACTATACTACCAGCTGCGGCGGAGAGTATATCATGCTGAACATAGATTAAAAACCACCAAATATAAAATAGAACTACCAAGTTTTTACGAAGACCCCTATAAGCCCAACATAATGGAGCAAAATATTTTACTTTTCTCAAGACAACCTATGTCCCCCTAACTGCACTTTCTTGAAAAGTCTTCTGAGTGGAAGGGGGGTGAGATAAAGATTATGGGAATTATGCGCATCGGCTGTTAAATTTTTGGGTTGCTAGATCTTGTGGTCGCCGAAATCTGGGTGTTCAGACGGACGTACAGACGACCATAGTTTAATCGCTACCTGAGATTGCGATAAGCATTTTGGTACAAAGAACTTTGGGTCTGCCACGCCTCCTTCAGCCTGTTACTAGGGGTGGGATACTAAGGATACTATCGATAGTGACACCACTCGATAGTTTACACTTAGACAATATCGATAGTACTATCGAACAAAGTGGAATACGGCACACAAAAAAGTGGCACTTTCTTTAAATAAATACCATAGAGCATGTGGGGAAAATTCTCTCTCTCTCAATTCCTGTCATCCCCAGTGGGACATAGGGCCTCTACAAAACGTTTCCATCGGCTAGGATCCTTCGCGATGACCTTGACCTCATTAAAATATTTCCCTGTAGAGCTAAGTTCCTTCTCGAGTGACCGTTTCCAAGGGCATCTAGTGCGTCCTTTCTTCCTGCTACCTTGCGGGTTCCATTCGAGAGCTTGTGGGATCCTTGCGAAGGGTATGGCCAATCCATCTCCACTTTCTCTGCATTTGCTGACAAATACTTGCAGTTTGTTTGCGAGCAAGTTCGTCATGAGCCAGGTTTCACATCCATTCAAAAGAATCGATTTGACGTTAGAGTTGAAGACACGCAGCTTTGTATGTATGGAAATCGATGCGGAGTTCCATATTTTATACAGCTGAGCGAACGTACTGCGAGCTTTAGCGATTCTATTTTGTATGTCGTCTGTGGCACCTCCGTCTGTAGAAATAATACTCCCCAGATAGGTTAAGCTGTTCACGTTTTGGATGGTAGAATTTGCCACGTTAAAAGTGCTACTCAGATCCGCCACATTTACTTTAAGTGATTTAGTTTTTTCAGCATTAATCTTTAAACCGACTTTTTTGGATTCTTCCACCAGATCACCAAGCTTTTTCTGCATGTCAGAATGCTTCGATGACATTAGGCATATGTCATCGGCGTAATCAGCGTAGTCAAGGTATTCAAGGTGATCGCTGAGATTCCATTGAATTGAATGGGGGAAATTCTAATACTAACAAAATGAGTATTTCAAAGAAGTATAACAGAAACGATTTATTCATGACATTGTAAAAAGGGATCCTTTTAAAATCCCATATAAAAAACCAAAAACTGTCCATTCAGAAATTATCTTTCGAGTAACATGTTTTTGTGGCAAAAGACCAACATATCGACATTTCTAGGGTTCAGTCAGGTCCTTGTGTCCAAAACTATAAGGCAACTTTTACTGAACATCCATCCATGGCAGTAGTGCATAAATCTATGTTGACTAAGTTTTGTAGTCCAACATAGTCGGATCCCTGAAAGTATAATAACTTTTAGTTACATTTTTAAATTGTTTATGCTAACCTTCCAAAAGCTCAATGCATTTACATCGTGGCTTAAATTTTGACTGGACAAATAATGTCAAATATTGCTGCTACCTTATTTTTAGTTTTTTTTTTTTCGTATTGCAATTTTATGAAATTCGAAATTTCGGACGCCAAAGTCGTGTACTATCCGAAAAGGCTGGACGTCTGTGGCTATCATTAAGGCTAATGCGGGATCGATTTTTGGTTTTTTATGCAAAGAATTTTTATTAAAATTTCGGATTTGGTGACTCTAAAAGCGTCGAATGGTCAAAAAGATTTGATGTGTTACCGCTGTTTTTGTATTCTTTTTGACATATTCGGTACTTTGCCAACTTTTTTTCCGTTGATTTGTCAAAAAAGAAACTATCGATAGTGTCATCGATAGTATCCCAACTCTAACGTGAACAGTATCAGATATTTGCAGTAGTGCTGCTTATAATTCACAAGCGTTTAAAACAGCAATGATGCTATAATAAGCTAGTTTAATTTTGTTTTGTTGTGCATTTTTTATTTATTATTATGTAGTTTCTGAAAAAATTGTAAAAATATTTCCCCGAAATTCACTTCTTTTTTTTTTTGTATGGAAATTCGGTTATTATTATATTGCTTTTTTATATATGAAAAATTTTGTAGAACTTAAAGATCAGTTTCTTATTAAATACAATTTTTTTTTTCTTTTTTAATTTTGCGAAATTTTCTATTACTTGTTTTTTTATTTATAAATATGGCTGATCTGGTTTTCTTATTTTATATATACAAAAATCGTGACTAAGTAGACGTAAATAGCAGTCAAGCCAACATTAGGGCAGAACAGCGTCTTATGGTCTTCTCTCATTATTAGCTGCATCCCGGCAGTACCAGGGACCTAGCTCAACAAAAATTATTTACCATATCCACTCGATCTTCTCATACTCATAATATAAATAGGTCACTCCAAATTCTCGTAAATTAACAAATATTGCTTAAACCAGCTTGAAGCCAAGATTCCTTTCAAAATTGACTTAACTGGTTATGCCGTGAAGCCATATTTTTCTATTCCCCGCAACTAGTACCTATTTAATTTTTACTATAATTAATATATAAAATAATTGTATTTGGATGACAGCTGTTTTTTTTACGCTTAATTCCAAAGAGTCCAAATTCCACACATCGTCATAACCCTCATTATAGCTAACGATTTATTCTCTAAATCTCTTATTAAGAACTAGTCTGTGCGCTGTTACGCGCCTTCAAGCGGGGTGCAAAGTATATTCCAAGTATAAAATTTCAGAACTTGTGATAATATCAACAATAGCCTCGTCTCAAGCGCCGACAAGCTCACAAACACATATTGAGACACTCACACACACACAGACACCCGCAACTAGCTGAAAAAATCAGTTACCTGCTGTCTGCACGTGTATCTGTATCTGTAACTGTGAGCCAAATTGCCTAGCGAGATACAAGATACTTACATTTAGAGAGTCGCATGCACACAGTTGTGTGAAGATCGAATAAACAAAACAAAAAAATAAACAAAGTCAAGTCAGAAAGAAACGAGCATGTCTCGCATATTGAGCGAAGTATTTTGCAAAAGCCGTGAGTATAGGTAGCCGAACTTGTAGCTGTAACTGTGTGTGTGTCTGGCTGTGTATCTGTGTTTTAGGTCTGCGTCTGTATGGTTGGTAACACATCAGTGCGATCGGCTTTTTTGTCAGTAACGAGTTGAGTGTGGCTCAAAGCGAATCGTCGACGGTTACGCAGTGGCTGAAAACCAATTTATTTAGATACAAACACAATTTGTTTAAATATAAGTAAAACCTTTTTTTTTTGTTTATTGTTAAAGTGAAGTGCACCTACAGTTTCTATAAAGTATCTATATGAGACGTGTTTGCATTGTAAAGCTATTAACAAATAGTTTTTAATTGAAAAAGTGCCGGAATGTGGCAAGTCAAACCCGTTTAGCCAGACGCAGTTACACACACAGATACACAGGCCGCAGTAACAATTAACAAAAAAAAAGAAGCCAGTTATGAATCATAGTCAGAGCAACAACTTCAACAAAGCCCATCACAAATAACAATAACTAAAGTATTTACAGCTGTTTTTGCAGCTTGTGAAAGTGCATTCCTTTAAAAAAATCAAACTACAAGATACAAAGATACTTTATAAAGCCAAACAAGCTATAATAAAATGTCAACCAAGGAAATGCGCGCACTGAATCTGTCATTATTGTTGCCCAGTTTTTCGCTGGCTACAGCCGCTACTGGAGCGCAAAAGGATTGCTTTGGCAAATTGTGCCATGCCGTGGAGGAGTACTGTTCCCAGTTTTCAGAGAGCTGTGTGGCTTGTTCCAGCATCTGTGATGCGGATTCACACAACTATCATGCCGATACATGCGCCAAGGAATGTTCAGGTGAGTTCCGCAAAAATTTAATGCCCCAACTTGACTGTTCTTCAAAAAAGGTTGCATAAGCCACCCAGTTGGAAATCAGTACGTGCTTTGGAAACTCATTTATGGCACGCTTTTGGCAGTTGTTTAAAGATCCGGCAAAGTATTTTGAAGCAAGCGGAAGCTTACTGCCATTTTTGGTATCTTAGCTATGAATTAAGCATTAAAAACTTAAAATACGGCGTTTTTTTTTTGGGCTTGTAAAAAATTTAAAAAACCCAAAGAAGTAGCGTTTGGCTATTTATACTCTGCAACCTTAGGCCTAAGGGTATTATAGACTTGTAAGTTGTGTGTTTTTTTGGGCTACTACACATTTATGAAAAATAATAACGCCCAAATGGCATTCATTGAAGAAGTATTTAACAACCAAACCAACAGTTGGCCCACCCTATGCCAAAATGCTTATCACAACATCAGCTAGCTGGTTCGTCTGTATAAATTACTAGACCCCAGGGACTTTAAGAGCCAGAGATAGAGTTTGTTTAGGTAGGTTATCGATGTAGGTTAATTTTTTGGCTTTCGGCAATTGGAGCAATAACGTCGAAGGGATATATTTCGTAACTTCGAATAGTCATAACTCTGGGAAAACAAATCGTAATTGATCTCTTGAAATCTTTAATTAAAGGGTAAGAGTGGTACTAAATGATGTAACTGGAGTGACAGACCACAAATTTTTTGTGCCCCGTTCGTAACCTCAAATAGCTCAAAATCCTGAGGTGATGGGCCGATTCTGAGCCCGGATTCGGGTTCTACGCGGCATGTTACTTTCCAACAACTAAACCATGTTGACCTGTGTAGTCCATTAGAAAATTACGTTGCCCAAAATAATATAGGATGAAAGTTTTGAACATAACCAAAAAAAACGCATACATATTTTATTCGAGAGCGAGTGGCCGACGATGTTTATTATATATTCCAAGTCCAAGATCCAAAAACCCAAGCAAATGAGGGTTCTGAAATTACCTTCAAAATACATATTTTTATGGGTTTTTTAAAGATATTTTATTTTTTTGGTCTTTACATTCACTTAGCGACTCCAAAAATAAAAATGCAAATGCACCTTATTCTGTTTTTATACAGCAGATACGTTCCGAAAAAAACCGTGTTAAAAATGACTACAATAATATTCCACTTTGTTGCTTTTTTTTTGAACTATTTTTCTTGAAAGCGCCTACAACAAGCCTATTAATCTTAATTTTTTTGAGCAAATATGAATTTTTTTTGAAAAAAAAAAGTTCCGACTGATTCACCTATTATATAACGCCATTCCATCAAAATAACGCTTATACATATATGTATTAATTGACCATTTAATATGGTATATACAATGTTATGTGGCCAACAGATGGCCCACCCTATAAGAGATCGCCAATCCAGCACAAGCAGCTGGAAACATATAAGACGCTTCAATGGAACTAACCTATCTCAAGGCAAGTTTTGGCCCTCTTCCAAGTGGGTCTTATATTATTTTGCACGGTGAGTTAGTTTCTAGTGGGATGATCTTCCTTTCAGCCTTTTGATTGGATGTTCATCCAGAAGATCTTTCGCCAGTTTATTTCGGGGGCGGCTTCTTGTAGTCCAGTCGACTTAAGTTTTCCTGACCGGTGTACACTAACATTTGTTAGTGAGAAACAAGTTCGAAAGGTTTCTTTGATAGCACGATAAATTTGCAAGCTCAGAATTAAAAATCTTTTGACTATTCTAAACACTCCCTTAGAAAAGTTCACAAAATCTATACTTTCACATTGAACAATGAGCATTCTTGTTTTATTTGCATATATTAACAAAAAAAACGTTGAAGCTTTAAAGAAGTAAATCTTTCACTATAGTTAACTCTTCTTAAATGAATCTTTTGACAGGTTCACATCAACTTAAATATTAGATGGCGGTTCTGCTTAGTACTTTCATGAATTTTTAATAACATAGCCACACAAAAAAAAAAAGACTTTTGGACGCAAAGATCAGATCATGTTTTCCATATGTTTTTAGCATGGTGTTTATTGGTTTTTGTAGCTGACCTACTGCAGCTTTTTATATCTCAGATTTGAATTCAGCGATCCCAAAAACATTCAGACTCAAAAAAGAGTTTTTATGAAGAGGCTAGGACCAAATTTGGGTCATTTTCGAGATTATGCCGGTCTTGCTGGGATTTCTGGATATCGCATTCTGATTCACCAACCCCAAAAATATTGAAAAATGTAGCCTGAAATTCGTTCTCAGAAAAAATTTCGTAGGTTTTTTAAAGTTATGTTAGATTTCTAAACTGCTGCGGTTTTTGCAAACCTCGTGTTCAGCATTCGCGACTCCGAAAACATTTAAAAAATATTGGTTTTTGAAGTTTATCTGGCATAACCCCACCTGACGGGTTCGCGTTTTGTAGACTTAGAACTTAAACACCAAAAACATCGTCTGAAATCTGGTCTGGTAAAAAAATGTTGTGTGTTTTTTTCAGGTTTTGTCAGATCCATGACGTGCTGAGATTTTTCCAGACCTCGCATTTGGAATCAGCGACTTCTAAAAAATATAGCCGAACATTCTGTGGGTTTGTTAGATCCCTGATGTGCTGAGGTTTTTGGGCCTCGGATTCGCAATCAGAACAACCAGTCGTGAAGAAATGTTGTGCTGGATTTTTTGTCAGGTTAAGTCAGATCCCTGATTTGTTGAGGTTTTTTCAGAGCTCGGATACGTAACCAGCGACTTATAAAAAATAAAGCCGGACATCCTGTCTCGAAAAATGTTGTGGGATTCGGATTCGCATTCATGGCAACCATTCGTTAAAAAATATGTTTTGCTGGATTTCTTTTTCAGACCTCCTAATCAGCAAATGACACTTTTGAGCGTAGCTATTATTCTATAGCTTCTAATTCTGCATTGTCTCAAAATTATGTGAGACCTTCTGATTTTTTTTCGAAACTTACGGAAGCGATTTTTGATAAAAATATAATTTTATGGGTTTTACACCACTGCGATACTCCGCATTAATGAAATTTTTCAAGAAATATGCATTTCTACCCAACGGCAATAAGATAATATTTATTCTAAAAATATCTGACATTTTTTTAAATGTTGGGATGGGTTTTCTATCGTTTCGATACTGACAAATCCAACCACTTTAACAATTTAACAATGCTGTAGGAATGTGGTTTTAGATATTCTGAGCCGGGTGTACATCTAGTATTTGGTCTTGGCGGGAGTTCTTCACTACGAATTGTGGGGTGCTTCCCCGAAAACGCCATCGTGTTTTGAGCCTATATTTAGAAACTGCAAAAAATTATTAATCCACCTTATCACAATAAATGGTTTATATTGTAAAAACAACATACGTTAAAACTCCTTCCCGCATTTCCAACTGGGCAGGTTGTAATATTATTTCAATAATTACACGATGCAATTAATAGTGTGTGCCTAGCTGAGGCTTACAAGTATTTTTAATTGTGCAGTAAATCCGTTTGATTCCACTGATTATATCATTGTTTGATGGCATAATACTAAACTTGTATTTGCATTCATTCACAGAATACAATAAATACGAACCCCTCAAGGCGGAGATACACAACATCCAAAGCACACAGCGTTTAACACTGCTGCTGCTAAGCATACTGCTACTCATCATAGCTATCAGATACTTTTGTATCTTTTTGCGCTGGCTACGTCACAAGCGCTGCGTGCAACTTATCTTGAAGAAGCTGCAACCCAAACAGCAGCGTCAGAATGTCACTGCCAATGGCAAGGATCTCAATGCAACGACCATACAAAATCTGAATGCTATTAACCGAGACATAGAACGAGCGCCTTCCCAAATCTATAGCGTGACAGGTAAGTGCATAGAGTCTGGACTACCTGCTGCGTCAGCTTCCATTTGATTTATTGTATATACAATAACTGATTTATACCCAAAACCAGGCGCTGCAGAGGGTTCAGTTATGACTATGACGACGCCGGTTAGCACGCGTTATCCGGCCGAGAATAGCACAACACCAACAACAGTCGTCACCGAGTATTCTTACGATAACCAGGCCATGGTTGTAACGCCAGTTTCGGAGAAACCCAATGCCACAGCGGGCGCCTTCTAAAGGTTCAGCCTCTATATTTATATAAATTGTACTTAAACTTAAGAGTAATAATTGGTATATACTATAGTAAGTATATAAGAAAGAAAAAACATACACATAGAGGATATTTTTATTGATTAATACATAAATATAAATGAAACGATATTCTGTGCATCACATAGAAACTAGTGATATTATGTAAATTTTTTAAAAAGAATATGTCATTAAATATAATATAAGTTTTCAAAAGCAAATACACCTAATTCTGTTTTTACACGGTCTTTTTTTACACGGTTTTGATTTAACACGGTTTGAAAATAACAAAATTTTAAGTATATTTACACGATTTTATTCCATTTAGCACGATTTAAAATAACACAAGACAAATAAATCATTTTTTTTTACCTAAAAATTGAATAACCTATTGTTTTTGTTAACAACATAGCTGTTTTACATACATACATAATTGTTTTTAATTCCTGAACTTGTCATACATTTAATTTACAATACATACTTTTTTTACACGGTTTTTTTTTACACGGTGTTTTCTGGAACCAATCTACCGTGTAAAAACAGAATTAGGTGTACATAGTTTTTTAGTTATATATGTACTTATGTATATGTAGGTACATAATCATTACTACATATCTGTTATATATAATATGTATGGACGAAAATTAGTGTAGCGGATCCATTCTTCAATCAGTCGCAAAATACCAAATATTTATCGAGTTATCGATAACTACAAATTTGGTTAAACTTGTCTTTGACAAAATATAGCACTTAAGCGCGTAAATTTATTAGAATAATTTTTACAACTTTGAATTTGAAAACAAATTGGATATTTGAAAATTAGCTCCACTTTGCTTAAAAATGGAAATGATCACATTTTAAGCGCTTGAACTCACTGCGATAAAATATTGAGCCATCGATAGCTCGATGAATAATCGGATTTTCGTAAAAAAAAATGTACAAGGCTAATGTTGGCTAAAACTTCTATCTTCTAATATATGTACAAATTTTCAAAATCGGAGAGATTAACTTAAAATATGGCCCCGCTTCACTTATTATTAGCTATCGATAACTTCATAAATATTCGCAGCTTTAAAAAAAATAAACGAGATTAATATTAATTAGAACCTCTGTTAGGTTAGGTTAGGTTATGGCGGCAGTTGGAGCTTATAGTCCCAGCTCACGTAGGCCAAGAATTGGCCCGTTGCGATACCGCTACGGTGGACCGTTCACCCACTTACGAGTTCTCCTATATGAGATTAGTCACAGCCATCCGGCGGCCTGAATGAACCTTAAGAGGCATTTTGGACTCTGCTCCGAGAGCTGAGACAAGTCATCACGGAAGTGTGACTTAAGAAAACGGAATCTTGTCCTGAACAGTCCAGGGCAGTGGCAGAAAAGGTGTTCTACAGTCTCTAGCTCCTCCTCATCGCCACAGCTTCTACAGAAGTCATGATGAGGAGCGTTAAGCCTGTGTGCATGAATTCCCACCAGCCAATGTCCGGTGATAGCACGGATGACGGTCGAGCATTGGGGGTTTCCCTTGAGAATCATGGCATGACCGAAGTCAAGATCTTTCCATTTATTTGCCTCTCTCATACGTAAAGGCGATAGAAAGGCTGATTGTTTGCCCACCTTGTCCGGAGGCAGGAGGTTAAGTATAGCATCTAGTGCTTTGTTTGGTGTGGAGCAAAGAGCCTCGCTTATTGTCAGTTCTGCAGTCCGCTGAACCTTACTCAGCTTTTTTAGGTTGGCCCTCTTGTCTAATGTTGGCCACCAAATTGAGACTTCATATAGGAGGATCGGTCTGACAATATAACCTCTGTTACATATGTACAAAATTTCAAAATCAAAGAGATCAACTTTAAAAATGGCCCGCTTCACTTATTGCTGGCCACATATATTTAAAAAAAACATTTCATTGCTTTTGGGACCAAGAAGATGAATGGCATGATCATGTTATCAATATTAATATAATTATTAAATCAATTATATGTAAAAGTGTTAATTTTTTGCGTATACATTATTCTATGGAATACATTTATGTAGAGATGGTTTTTGTGAGTTTGGCTCGGTTTTTTAGATCGTAATCCAAGCCATACACGATGCGCTTGGTTGTACAACTTTGCTGTTTATACAAAAACTAAAATATTTTGATTTGTTGTACAACCTCTCAGAGCTTCATACACGATCCCAGACAACTATGTAACTATGTACCCAAGCCATACATTTTTATCGAAAATTGAAAAAATTTTGATTTATGGTGCAACCTTGCAAAATTTCATGATATAAGCCGCGATACATTCGGATTTGAACCGCTCATTTTTTTTACCAACAACGAACTGACGCACAGTGGCACGGCAGCCGCAAAAGCGTTGCAAAAATCGATTTTGCGATGAAATCATATTGTAAAAGTAAAACAAGCATCTGATTAAGAATTTCCCAGGGACTAAGAAAATTAAAATTTGATTCAACTCGGATAAATAGTTTAGTTGCTACAGCCGCTCAAAGTGTAGTATATTCTCAACTTTGAAAAAAATCTGAATTTTTTGAATAAAAGTGCGTGCATAAGATCGTTTTGTAAAAAAAACTATGCAACCAATTCCTATTTTCTTGGATTCTATGAAACTTGTTTTAAAGTCTGAACATTTTTCTTAAAACTACAATTTATTTCATTAAAATAAGTCTATTGGTTTAGAAAATATGATTTTTGCAACGCTTTTTCGGCTTCCGTGCCACTGTGTGGCATCGATTATATCCAAAAATGTGAGATTTTGGGCTGGTCGGACCACAGCATAGATTTTCATTAAACAACTGACCAAATTTCATATTTTTTGGCAAATGCGTCGTCTATGCTTATATATCTGCCGTAGCAAGGGTTTTCTTTGCAAAAATCCATCCAACCATTCCTTTTTTCTCCATTTGACCATATTAGAAGGAATTCGGTGCAGAATTCTGATTGACTTCGGTGGATTTGGATCGGTGTGTCTTGCAGATCATTAGTAAGTGACTGTTATCTGTTCAGGGTGATTTTCTCGCCCTTCCAAGTTCGGGCCAGTTCTTGTTGACGACGGACTGACGGTTTTAAAAATCTTTGTCACATTTTCTGAACACCACTTTTTGAAGCCTTCAATATTTTGGTGATTTTTCCTTCACATAGGTAAATAAATTTGTATTCATATAAAAAGAAAAAACAAAAAAAAAGAAAACTATAGAATTTCATTATTCAATATGATAAAAAGTCGAAAAAATTAAATTTTTGTAAGGGTATCCATATTTTTGGCCTGTACTGTAACTAACAATAAATTTAATAAACGTCTTGTTGAAACAGCGCTTAATTCCCGTTGGTAAGTAAGTCCAACTACTTAAATTAACAACAATAAAATCTTACTTCATTTTAAATAATAACTGATAAAATGCACACATAGATGGCGCTCACAATTAGTTGCATAATTTAAACCATAGATGGCGCGCGCACAACGCCTATCGGAACTATTATCGTTCCAGCAGCTGGTTCATTGGAATCAGTTCATCGGTTTGTGTTTTGGATCGTGCCGCAAAACTTTGCAAGCTGCTCAAAAATTTTGTTTTATTTATTTTTTTACTATTTAAAGTGCTTAAAAGTGTACTAATTTGTTATTAAAATGCAGTGTATTTGTTTATAATGTCTTTGAATGCATATCAAAGTGCTTATGTACAAAAGTCAAAAACAAAAACACGACCGGCCGCTTAAACGCAACAAAAACAAAGCTTAAAAAATAAACAAAAAAAAATGTGATAAGAAAATGGCGCGCATGCATTTTGTTGCTGTAGGTCAACATTTTATAAGGTAAGTCTAACCAATTAAACACATTTGAATTAAATTTTCTTAAACATATTGTCATTTATTAAATATTCAATTAATTTTACGTTTGTCAAACACAAATATTAAGGCTAATTCGAAAGTTGGCATATATGTGTCGTAGTAAATAGTAACTAATGAGTAAAACTCCTTAAAAATCTAATATAAATGGCAAATCGTATAGGCCGCAGTTGCTTATGGCCTTGGCGCCTAAAGATATGTCACATTAAGTTGTAAAAAATGGCCTAAAAACTAACAAGTCCTGCTGCGTAGGCTTAACTAACTTGTGCGAATCTCATAAATCAGCCTTAAACTTACATATATAAACTTTAAATGGCTACAGCTATTTGCGGCTTATATACCTAGCATATGTAAATAAATACCTTATGCTAACTAGCATACTTTTACAAGGCACACGCTTAGCTCTACAAATTCGCACTTAGACCCAATACTGATTTCTGCGCAGCAACGGATTAGTGGGCGGTGCCGAGGGCGGTGAACTAACCGAACCAGAAACACTTTGCGGCACCGAAGCATAACCCGCAAAATCATTGGCCATATCACAGGAGCTACTCCAGGCATCATGCTCCAAATGATAGGGATTATAACGTTGCGGCAGCATCATTTGCTGTGGGTCACATTGATCGTCGGTTTCATCCTCATCGGGGTCGTAATCGGGAAATTCGTGTTTATATTCAACTGGTATGATCTTACAGTGTGGTATATTGCTAAAACCAGGCAAAGGTGTCGAATTGCCTGTAACTGGCGCAGAATCTGCCTCAGAGCTGGCATAATGATGACTATGATGATGGTGATGCTGCGGACTCACCGAAGTCAGATCGGGTGGGCAGGGCAGCGCCGGTGGCTGATCCTTTGATATATCCGCTTTGTGTTTACGCAATTTGCGCAGCTTTAGTATCAGCAGCACAATGATTATGCAAATTAAGACTATGAAAATTGCACAGCCCACGGCTATATAGTTGATGGACATGCCTGTGCTGCCCAAGTGCACCGTCTCCGTATCTTCAGCATGTGTGCGATACTCTATAGCAACTGTGGCCTGTGCCGGCTGCACTGTCTTGATAAGCAGCTGATAGTCAAAGCTATCATTATCCGCCTCGGTGTCATCAATAGACTCATTGGGCACAAAGTAGACTACACCGCTGCGTAGCTCTTTGTAGGAAAATATATTTGTGGAGCGCTCGTTTTGTGCCTCATTGGCCAGGCCCGTGCTGCGTATGATCTTGCGTATTTGTCCTGTGGCGGGCATGCGCGTTATGACAAACTTGGGATTGAATTTGTTCAGCTTAAGTGACAGCGGATTATCATTGACCAGCGAGGTGCTGAGCTTGACTTTACCCGCCGCTGCGCTAGTGCTAGACTCTGCCTCACGCATGGCTATGTTATCGATCTTAATGACAGGTTCCACGGCCACTACTACATCCACTTGTGCAGCGTAATTAGTGCCCGGTACATAGGCGCTGACCTGAAAGGTATCATTGGAACGATTTAGATCTGTCTGCATATAACTTATTTGTGTCGTCTCTAGCTGATTCTGCGTGAATCTCAAAGTGGGCTGATGTTTGTACACTATAATGCCATAAAGCGGGGAGTTGGTGATATTATAAGATAAACGCTCAGCTTGTACGTTAGTGGTCAGTCCAATATGTTCCAGCTTCATGGCTGCGCTAGTAGCGCCCTGTTGCACGCTAACGGGGTACTGTGCCACAGCTGGCAGTAGACTTATGGGCGCCACTTTAATCGTAAAGATCTCATAAGCCGGATTGAACTGTCCATCGGTGACGGTAAAACAAAAAGTCGTAGATTGGGGCGTGCCAAAGTGCACATAGATGATGCGATCGTTGTTTATATCCGCCTGAGTAAACTGATTTGAAAAGGCCAGCAGATCCTCCGCTTTGCCATCGTTTGTGAGTTTTTTGAGCACACCCAAAGTGGGACCACTCATAACATCGTAGATGATTTCCTCGGGCGGTGTGTCCTTATCCTCTGTAAGCAGCACGTTTCGTGTAATGGTGCGATTCTCTCCCTCTACCACGATCATTTGTGGGAGGTGTGTGGTCAATTGGAAGGGCTGATCGTTAATGGGATTGATGGAGACTGGTATGGTTAGATTACACAGAAAAATATTGCTGTTGAAAGAAAAAAGATTGGAATACGTTAAAAAATTGATTGGTATAAATTGGATATATATGTATATTAATATGTTGTTAAGTTCAAAAAAAGACCAACATTTTGAAATTAATTTTTTAATTAATTCAAAAAAAAAATAACATAATTTTTTTAAATTTTTCTCGTTAATAAAAAGCAATGGCAAAGGCTGAAAGAAAATTCTTTTATGAATATTTCGAGCCTAAGATCTTCGAAATCGGATAGGAACTGTAGATGGTTTGGAACCATGAACGAAAAATCACGACTACTGCTGCATACAAGTACGTGAAGACGTATCTCAAACAAATTTTGTTCACGAGATAACTGAAAAAAGTGTCCAAAAACATGTTTTTCGAAAAAATCTCGAAAATGGTTCTGAAGACAAAAAATTAAGGTCGATTTCGTGTTTCTCGACCTAAAATTAGCCTAAAAACTTTTTTACTATGATTCACTTTTCGTGTAGACTAGTGTAATCGGAAGTAAAAAAATTGTCCAGATCTTTTGAATAAGATATTGCTGAGTCAATAGCTTTATTTCTAACACAATTACGTTAGTACCGGGATGTGGAGACACCTCGGTGAACCAACAGAATTTTCAATAAACCATATCGATTCAATCCGCTGAAGACTTAAAACCTTTCAACTTTAGTTCCATCAACTATAATTTGAACTATGGCAGCTATCATTGGCTCTGCCAAAATTGGGGATCCAAAATATTTACACTTTATCACTTACCCCTGCGTCAGATAGACAGACATAAGTATCGTATCCTCCAGCGTATCCGTATGATCGTGTATATAGTAAACCTTCTTTGTAAAAAAGTCGCTAGGATGATAACGCTGCACGTTCCTAAATTCATGTCCCAAACCAATTTTACCATGTGAAGGCTTTTGTGCCGACTCTATAAACAGCTCAGGATTATTTATACCCGCGCGTGTTTTCAAATACTCCAAGATTTTAGAGAAATCCAGCTTAATGGGCACCGAACCACCTTCGTCAACGTTCAGCTTAGAGACAGGTAGAAAACGCAGTAAGCCACCCGAAGATACGGAAATCTCTATATTAAACTTTTGATCCAGCAAGCGATCACTGCGCTCAGCCACCACATCAAAGTAAAACGAATCATTTATGCGAAATTCCATAATAACCGCAGTATGCTCATAGAAAATATGTCCATTATCCACATCTTGCTGTGTAAATTCACTTATCTCCTTTGAATGCCCCTGCTCCAAATACTCATTGACAATGCGGCCCAGACTAGGTGGCACAGTGATGTTATAGCGTATTTCACGTTCCTCATCGGAGCACTTGAAGTGCAAATGATCGCGCAGAATTTGCTTCTTAGTTAGAGGAAAGACATGCAAGTTCTCATTGTGCTCTTGTAAGATCTCAATGGGCTTTACTTCAATGTTAAGCATTTGAGTGCTTGTATTGAAGAGTCCATCGGTAACCACAAAGGAGAGCTCGTTTTTGCGTGAATTGGCATCATGTATAAAGTAGATTTGTTCGCTGTTGATTTGCGCCTGGGTAAAGTTTTCAATTTTGCTATTGGGAGCGGACTTCTCAGATAAAAAGCCGCCATAAATATGATGCACTACATAGGTGAGGTTTTCAGGTGGGGTGTCGTAATCCTGAACCACTATAGAAAAAGAGTTGCAAAACTTAGACTATGACAAGTAGTTAGTGCCAAGACTTACTTAAATCTGTATGCTTAATGACATAACGTCCACCGTTCCACACCTGCAAGCCAGTATTTGTAACCATCATGGGCTCCTCATCGTTAACCTGCAGCACAGCAAACTCCAGTTCGAAGGGCACGCTCTCCTTGTTCCTAGCCATGGCTACCAGTGTAATGCTATCTGTAGCATTCTCACTGCCATTATGCACATACTGAATGCTGCCCTGTTCCAGCTGCTTTTGTGTAAAACGTTTGACTTTTGAACTGCCCGCCATGACATAGCCCGAACTTGGCGTAATAGTTACTATATACTCCAATATCTTGCCACGATAGTACTCGGAATAGGGCTGTATGTCTGTAGCGCTCAGTTGCACTGTCTTGCCCTCTACCACAGATATAAGATTAGTGTGCATATAGAGTCGCTCGGGTATGATGACTATCTTAAGCATAAGCTGACGCAGCCAGGTGATACCATTGGTGACATCAAAAACAAAGTAATCCATAGATTGATTGACACCGGCTTGTATATAAAACATTTTCTCAGTATTGACAGCGGATTGATCAAATACTTTGCAGTTGTATTCATCATCAAAGGACATGGATTGCATTTCCAAATAGCCGTGCATGGGTGACGTGGTGACTAGGAAGGTAATGTCACCAGGAGAAATGTTTGGATGAACGACCTAAAAATAGAGTTATGAGTTGTTTGCAGTCGATTAGGTATGAGAAAGGTTGCTCACCTCTAGAATATCGCGTGAAATGAGCACGCTTGTAGACTCCTCGACATAGAGCGTTTGATTCTTTTTCACCTGCAGAGGCTCCCAATAGGCAGAAGGATAAATACGGAAGATAACCTCACCTTCTGTGGTGATGTTCTTAAGATGAACTCGATATCTAAAAGAGGTTCAAAACGATTAGTCTCTAAAGTATTGGCTATCAATACCCTACAAAACGACAACAACGAGATTGGGGTCGCTAAATACGAAACTGAGCTGCAAAAAATCCCAGCACATCTCAGCTCGGCCTTTAGCTTGAATCACGACGGTACGCCAGTAATTACACCGGGCCTCTTAACAAAACTTCGCGCCCAGGGGGAATCCCCCTTTCCCCCTCTCGTCAGGCCTGGTGGTCGCTAAATCTGAATCCAATATCCGATAAAATACCCCTTTTTATGACGGTTTTTAAGGCTATGTCAGAACCCTGATTTGCTGATGTTTTTTGGACCTTGGATCCGGCGTCACCTACGCTCTTTTTTACAACTATACAAAACTATCCGTTGACCTACCTTACTTTATCCATGGAGGCAATTTCCGTATTCCAATAAACCAATCTTTCACGTTCTATATCCAAATGGGTAAAGTTACTCAAGGAGGTAAAGTTGGTAGCCTTATAGGAAGCAGTGCCATTATTTTCTGTATTCCCTCTCTGCCTGCCCAAATACATAAGTATGCCATACGAGGGTGGTTTAATAACTTCATAATAAATTTCATCCAGTTTCATATCCAAGTTGGTTTCCAATATAAAGTCCTTGTTCTTCAGTATAACAAATTTGCCCTCTTGCACTATGGAAGCATTCGTGGGTAGCATAGAAACAAAAGGATCCGAAGCGCGTATTTCCAGTAAACCATTCACCTCGTGCTGCCTATCCGTGACTATAAAGGAAGCTGTGCCGGAATCTGGACCGCTGTGTTGAAACATAATGCGTCTATTGGCTATATCATCCTGACTAAAACTGTCTATATAGTGACCCGATTTGTAAAAGGCGCCATTGTTGCTGGATATATGTATATAGTGTATATCGGTTTGGTTGGTATTCACATCGGCATCGAGATACTCAAGCACGGTGGGATTTAAAGTGCGTATACCATTGCGCACTACATGGAAGACGCGTTCCAGCGTGCGAAAAGGTTCATTGTCATTTATTAACTTGATGCGCACCTCCATGTTGGCTACAAATTGAAGATCTGTCTCGGTGTTGGATAATATAAGCAGCTCAAAGCTGTCACGTGTGGACTCGGTATCATCATGGCAGTAGTAGATGTCATTGCGAAAAAGCTGCTCCAAGGTGAATTGTTCTAAGGGCGTGACTATGCCGGTGGTCTCTTCATACTTGCATATAATGCCATGTTCCGGAGCATTGGCTACCTGGAACTGCAAGCTCTCGTAGATGTTGAAACGTATCTCAAAGTGGTTCTTGGTTATCAAAGCGCGTTCGCCCTCTTGCACCTGCAGCACATCATGAGTTTGATAGTTTAGCTTGTTGGTAAGCGAATCCAGTGGACTGTAGAGTATCTTCAGCTTGCCCACAACATCGTCGCACTCCGCCACCGACACTATAAACTCCAAATGATCGGTGAAGCTAGAGTAACAGCTGTTATGTGTACGATATCTAATACGCTGTTTGTCTATGTCCTGTTGTGTAAACGAATCCATTTCCTTGGCTGCCTTGCGTGAACCCTCCACATAGATGCCACCATATTTGGTGGGCTTGGTGATCTTATAGATAACACTGCGTGAAAAGGTGCCAATGGGCACGGTCTCATAGGCCAGACGCTGATTAGTGAGCAAAAACTCATGACTGCCATTGATGGCTATAACCGCCGGCTTGGATGTGGTGATGCGCAGGCGGGTGAAGGTGATGCGGAAGTCGAACGTCTGCGTAGTCACAAAACCAAACGAGGCAATAAACTGTTGGAGAGTGGAAAATTGATTACTATTGCCCGTTTTATGGGCACTGTGATTATACACACCTTGAATTCGTCTTGCCAAGGGAAATCACTGTTGTGCAGGTAGCGTATATGACCCAGCAACAGTTGGCTATCACTGAAGGCATCCACATTAACCCAGGAGCCATCAATCTGTCTAAGACGCTGCAGGGCACCATGTTGTGGTGGCTTAACCACATCATAACGTATGTCTATATGCTCGTCCACAGCATTGGTGCCTATGGAAAGATTGGCGGGCGTGAGCAGCAGTGAGCTCTTGTGTATCATGATGAGACCGGTGTTGTTGACCAAACGTAGCTCCAGCGGATGCACTGAGACCGGCAGATATACCGTGTCGCTAGTTTCTATGCCATCGGATACGTGTAAGAGCAGCTGATAGCTAAAGGATTCGGTGGTGGTAGAATTATACAGATAAGCTACCTTGCCTACATTAACATCCGCCTGGGAGAAGGTCATGGAAGGTATGCCATTGACCATAAAACGTCCAAAACCTTCTTGCGAGAATTGGTTGAAGGTAGAATAGTATAGATAAGGTCTTCAGCTGCGCTATCGGGATCCTCTATGTTAAAAAGATCTACATCCAAAATGCGTTCTATGCCCTCAATAACGCGTAGTATCTTATGTGAGTGCAGCTGTAGCTGTGGAGGATCATTCACGGCGGTAATATTGGCATGCAACAAAAAACGATGCTTGCCCAGAATGTTGCCTGGTATTTTCTGTACATCACCATGGATATGCATATCCAAAGTGGCATGATCATTGAAATTCTCAGCACCATTATGAACATACTTGAGCTTATCAGTGGCCAGATCCACCAGATTAAAACTGCGGCAGGGAACAAAATTTGATTTCTCAGCGGAGTAATGCAGCAATTGACCATATTTAGGCTGTTGCATCACCTGAAAAAATATGGAGTTCTCATTGAGACTAGGATAGCGACGTGTATCCAGCAGCACATCTATAATGTGCGGTGAAAGAAAAACAGTGCCGCCTTCCAGTAGCTGTAGTGGTGAGATATAAAGCAGCTCCACCTCGGGGCTGGTTTCTGTAAAGATCTAAAAGTATAGATGGTGTTAGTAAAATTTGCTGGCTTAGATATAGTTTGCTACACACCTTGAATGGTCCCTGAAAATCCGCCTTTATGCAATACGACTGATCGCAGTAGCATATAAACTCATCCACACCACGCTGACTGCATATGCCGCTCTTCAAGCACGGACTATGCTCCACACACGGATATTTCCACACACAATTGACTGTCAAATGCCTTGAGATCTTCATCTCAGCGAAACCCAATGCCAAACTGTTCACCTGCAAATTGCGCATGCAGCCCTTGAAACTTAGTTCGTTTATACGCAGTCCCTTATTGATCAGCCGGCGGCGCATTTCCTCCTGTACGCCGCCAAAGAATACACTCTTCTCAAGATTTATGGTAGCTTTGGTGTCATTAGCGTGCGTGCCGCTATAACCATTACCATCGTCAAGCAAGAGCTCCGCCATGGCTGCATTATAGCGCAAGGTAACACGATGCCATTTGCCGTCGGAGATGGACTCATTTGTCATGAACTGCACCAGACTGCCGGCCTTGTTAAACGTGAACTTTAGACGCTGATCCTCAATTTCCAAAAGTACAAAGTCATAGCCGCCATTGAAGTAGATAATGCCCGCATCGCCCATGGTACGAAATTGCAGGCTGAGTCTAGAGCAGAGAAAATCACAAAGGGTTAACTTGTAGAGATGAAGTCTAGATGCTCTTTCTCACTTAATTTTATTAACAAACTATTTTGAAATTTATTTGTAGAGCAAGTTTTTATGCTAAGACTTATTTTTTAAATTTTAGTTTAAGTTTGTGGTGCTTCTATCTGTTGTTGGACTTGGTTTAATTTTATAAATATTCTTATAAAGTTTCCTTTAAAATGAACTACAATACAATCTATTATGAAATTTATTCTTATTTTATCTATCTCTCGAAATTCTGCACGGCATTCTCTAGCGACTTGCAAACCAAATTTAATCTGGTCTTATTTTATCTAATGCACAATCCTCAAACTTTTATGAAATAATTTTTTTTTTTTTTTGCTATTGGATACGATTTTTTTGTGTATATATTTTTATATTTTTTATCGCCAGTTAAGGGTTTCTTTTTTACAAGCGTGAAATTTTAAATATGAATTCCAACTCGTTGCTCTTATTCTCTTAATAACGTTTACATTGGGAAAAATGAAAATTTAATTGATTTGCTTACGCCATCTAACGGCCACACTAAACAGAAAAATAAATGATGACGGGGACGACGACGTCAAAAAAATGTTGTATCTAATACAGAGACACCAAAAAATCTCTAAAATTTCATTTTTAAGCGGAATCTTAGACTTTTTCGTTAATTTCAAGCTTTAAATTTGAGGATGCCAACTTTTGCCTTTTTATGAGCTGCAAACTTTGTATGAAACTTCAAACATCCCATCAAACACTGAAGAGAAGTGTACTTGCTTTGACTGCCTTGGTTGGACCTAATCAGTGTTACTTACGTTTCGCCCGCCGCATGGGACTCCTTAAGCATAAGCGCAAATGAATCGTTATTGAGAAAACTAATGCTGTCCTGCACTCCACCGTCAAACTCATTGCTGCAAGTCCAAGCAACTCCAGTGCTTGTGGTATGACCGGTGCGATCTTTGGCTCTCTTGATTATATTGATGTTATTGTAGAAGACCTGCCAAACAATATCAATGGTGATTACATTAAACAGCCATGGTACACGAGACTATAGACACAGCCATAGAGTATATGTCTCCATTACTCATGCCACTCACATCCGAAATACAGCCACGAAAGCCAATCACATCATTCAAGTATTCGGCTGGAAAGTCGCCAACTCCGCCAAGAAAGGTGCCAAAATGTACATTCAATGCGGCCATGTCCGCGGGCAGCTGTTTGCGCATAATGTGACCATCCACCTGCAGTGTTATATTATTTTCAAAACGTTGCACGGCCACATCATGCCACTCCAAGTCATTGAGTTTTTGCTTTTTGGGTGATCTTAACTGTAATGAAATTAAAGGAGATCACGTTTGGAAAACGCGCATCTTGGGCCAATAAGTTAATGGCTTTTACCTGCACCACTTCCCGTTCGATTTTATAGCTAAAACTAATGACTGCGTTCTCCAGTCGCAGCAGGCAATAATCCGTGCGTCCAGCGGCCAAGAAGAGAAATGCATTCTCCTGTTTTGTGCGAAATTTGACGCGTATATTTGTTGACATTTTGGCCTCCTGTAGCGGCATCGTAACATAGCCATCGCCAAAGAAAGAGACTGTTTGGATTTAAAAGAAACATACAAACTATGAGATACATTTATTTTTATTTATTTAAACTTGTTTAAATTGAAAACATTGCCAAACTTATTTAGCAATAGTTGCCGCTTTAATTTGGGGGAGACCCCAATCTATTCAGCTATATAAATTTGTTTTTCTAGCTGTCAGTCTTGTTTGTGTCTATCCATAAGTTTGTCAGTCAATGTCTCTATCCAGTTGCATATACTTTTGTATACATATATAAAGATACTTATACATATGTATTGTATTTGATTTGCTTAATTAGCTGTGTGATGGCTGCCGTTCTGAACATCGCTTGCTAATTTTCTTTTGCCCTCGTTTTTGCCTGCTAGTCAATTGCTTGATTTTTATTGATAGCACTACTTTTGTATACACTATAAGATGTGACAAAAAAGGGCAATAATTTGTTTTAGTAATAGCTGCAGAAAGTGTGTATCCAAGAAAACTAGGCATTGGGCAGTCTACAAAGAACTTGCCAGTATTAACAGTTTTGGTATTATTTTTGTAAGTTTTTCGAAAACAGGAAAACCAATCTAAAAATCTAGAAAAGCCTTATTCTTTCTTCTCACGTTTCGGGTCAGCCAGTTTCAATCCTAGCGTTACTTAATCAAGTTTTTAAAGGCATTGAGGCATCCTCGAACATTATTACTGACATTCTTCCATACATTTACATTCAATATCGTCTATAAATTGACCGTCAAGAACATTGAATAAGGCCTAATTGGTTGATCTCTCAAAAGGGAGTTAAGGTCAATTGATGCAAAAAATATATGCCAACAAAATAGTGACAGATGACGAATCTTCGAACTACTGTATCTGTATTGTCTTCGAAGACGAGACAAATCCAACAAAAGTTGTTCGGGAGAAAAGCACTTTTCTTTGAAGAAACCAGGTATGTAGCCGATTAGGACTTTTCTTAGCTAATGGAATTCAAAGGGTCGCAGAGAAAAAAATCCGGGTCTGTGGTGATCAGAAATAAATTAGAATTAAATCATAATTTTTTTAAATTAACAATACGATTTTTGCTAACTCCGCGTCTTTTGAAACTTCATTACCAGCTTGAGAAATACATTGTAACTTATAAATTGCCTCTTCCTAAAAGTCTTTAATTGCAGTATAAAGCCAAAATCCTTAAGGTCACACTAAATCTTCAGTCAGGAAAGTAAATTATACCAAATAGACTGCCCTCACGTTCTCCCAACAACTCGCAACTTTGCCTTCTACTTCTAGTATTTGTTATTGTCAAACTGGAATATAAAGTGGTTTATAAAAGTGTTAAGAATATTATTATCAAGTATTTTTGTTTAAAAGTAATTTATTGGCTAACATTAAGCACAGCAAACATTTATTTTTCGACCAGAGACCTAGATTAAAATCTGGTTTTAAGCATCCGAACAAATTTAATAATTTTTAGCTGACATTTAAATATATATGTTAATATAATTTATTTATATGCTTTAATATATTTAAAATTCTCTACACTTAACTTGTTTTATTTCTAACTTAATACAACCGAGTGAGCTACCCTGTGTGGTTTTTTTTTGAAAAAAAATCGATATTTTGAGAAAAGGTCAACATAGGTTCACACGAGGCATGAAAATGTACTTTTGAAGAGAAAAAATGCGCGGAAGGGTTAGTCAATCAATTGTGATGATTTATGGCAATAAAAAGGATTTTCGTAATTTTAGATTAGCCTGGGTACATCCAGTGGCGGATACACAGGGGGTTTTCGCGTCCGGAGCACCCTCCGAAAATTTGGAAAAAAGGGGTCCCACTATGACCAAATCCTGGATCCGCTCCTGGATACATCGCAGCTCTCCAAAAGTCAAGGAATAGTCAAAGCAACTAGAAATGTCCAGTGCTACTGAGGGTAATCGATTAACCGACGATGCAAAGCGAAGACGCTACACTGACGGCATAGCAAAATGTGATGGGTACTGCGCAATAAAAAAACTGGTTCCTTTAACAACCATGGATTCATCAGTAATTTGAATGCCTCTGACTATTTTAAAAGTAAAATGAGCTTCATCATCATCATTTCCTATATCTTCCACTGGGAGATAGGACATCAATACCAATACCAGCTTGAAATGCTAATTTTTCTTCAGAGAAAGTTCTCAAAAATTGTTCAAAACGCACCCATAACTGATTTAATGATCTCAATAGGCTTTTTAGGAAGAAATAGGAGATTTTTTATACTTCAAAAAGGCTTGCTTTTTGGTTAATCAAAATTTCTTTCAGAGAACATTATCAAGTCTAAAACGAATTCCTATATGAGAACTTGTATGTAATGTTAGAGACCTTATTTATTAACTTGGTATTCAAATTTAACAATCTCATTTGTTGCGCGAATACCTTACACTTAGATGCTTGAAAGTAAAAAGCAATAATCGATAGTAAAGGGTATATTTTGTCTTTGAGTAATTCCGATAAAGGCTTGATAAGGTCAAAATCCCAGAGTATATTATCAATTCTAATAACATTTCTATAACAGAACTCAACATACTTTTTAGAAGAAAACAATAGTGGAGGAACGCTGAATTAATTTTTTTGTTCTTATTTATTTATTTATTTATAAACAGAGTCTACCTTATTAACATTATAGTACGAGCTAGCTTTGTTCTTTTAGGAGATCACTTTGAGAATTGAAAAGTTTTTCTATTTGTAAACAAGCGCTCCAAGTTATTTGCTATGCCGATTACTTTTCAGCCCGCCCACGCATTTTCTCTCTGTTTATCTTCGAACTATTTTCAGCGTATTTTCCAGTTGATATTTCTCAACTATATATATCACTTGTATTTATTTTCTTTTGGGTTGCTTAATTTTAAAACAAAACTTGTCAAAGTGGTCTTAACTAGACATACGTTTTGACTTAGTAGCGTATTAAATGCTAAAAAAAATATTTGACAAATCTTTTTTAACTCGATTGTCTTGGCCGATGTTTTGGTTTTCCTACATTTTGGTCATATTGACCTAACCCACATTGTTTGCGGCTGTCGTTTAGTCAAACATGAAACAGTTGCATACAAATGTTGAGCCTGATACAATAGACAAATAACAGACGACAAGATAAACATTGAGCCATAACGCAACACATGGCAAAATCTTGTGTTGGCGTTGGCAGCGACATCGCACAGTGGTCGAAATTGTCAATTGACAGAACTAGCTGGAAATAATTGAATGGTAAAAATGTTTATTGGCGCGATTATTTATTTTTTGAAATTTCTTTAAGAAATGATTTTGAATATCTGCCTGAATTTTAGGTTAAGATCCATGCAGAATGAAAAATTCTGGATTTTTTTTTTATATGAAGTTTTGTCATTCCGTGCGAAATATTTCATTCTGCTTATGGGCCTCTACGCGAAAATTATTTTTTTTACTAAAAATTAAGTGATCATGCGAAGTGAGACTTTTAAAATACGTTGGTATTCAGATTAGATTTTTAATTAAATTAATACGTTTATTTTCCACGTTTTTGACCGTCTGGCTGAATTGCGCATCAAAAAGTAAACAGTTTTCAATACTATCGAAATGGTCCCTTTAAGTGGAATTCAGCTATTTATTTTTTAATTTTTATTAAATTTTTAAATGAGGTGCTACTGTATTATAATCATAGATCAAAAAAGTATTTAGTGTGAAAAAGAAAAAAGAATTTGAGTGACACTTTATATATAATATGGAAATAGGTTAGGTTGCTCCGGTCCTCACACATAGACCAGATAGTCCTTAGTTAATATGGAAATAGTTGTATAAAAAGACTTGTTGAGTCTGTTATTTATTTTATAAAGAAATTAGTTCACAAATGGGTATGACTTCTTATAATGTTACTTCATTTTTCGACTTAATAAATCAGAAAACTATTTATATGTTTTTTTTTTTTATTAGCCCTTATAGCTGGCGTTACGTTACATGGAGTGATTTAATTGAAATTTCCATTAAAATTTGTTATTAAATAAAAAAATTAAATTGTTTTAAAACTATTTAACCCAAGATTAATATATAATTTTTGGCATACTTTAATGTATACATCCAAATAACACGGTCTAGGAAAAAATTTCTTTTACACAATTTCATTCTATTAAGCACGATTAAAAATAGGTTTTTGATTTAAACTTTAGAGAAAAATGTTTTTATTAAACTAATCTTTGAGGAATTTCGTTAGGGAATTCACATTTTTTATTTATTTTTCTAGTAGCTTAAGAATTTACTTTATGTCTTAACACGTATTTACCGTGCAAAAACAGTATTTGGCGTAAATTCGAAATTTTTAAAAAATATTGATTGTACGATAAAAAAATACTTTCAAAAAAGGCTCTTAAAAATAGATAAAATTTGACAAAAATATGAACTTTTACTTACAAACCGGATTTTTGGCCATCTTGTAATCTTAGTTTTGATTTCAATTTTTAATCTTTAATTTAAGAATTTTCAAAAATTTGTCGTTAACAATACAAGTTAGAACAGATTGTGATTAATATCTTAATTTTTTCGTCACGGTTAACCTTTCTGTGGAAATGTCTATACATAAAATATTTTTTTTTTTTGTTTAAAATAAATTATTAATTAATTAATTTAAAATTAATAAATATCATACATAACACCAGACCAGAGTAGCGATTCGCTTGTAATTTACCTATTGGATTATAGCCTTAGTTTTAAGTACGCTGGTTGCCAATACAAAAAAAATAAAAAAAGGATTATAATTTTTTTTGCTTGCGTGCTTATTTTATTAAACAATAATATGAAACATTTTTCTGCTACCTAGTCAAAGCAGCTTAATCAATCATAAAATAAATAATATTTTTCGAGAAAATATTCTTTTTTAAATTAATAAAATATTATTTTTCTAATTAATAAAAAAAAATTAAATATTATTTTTTTAATTAAAAAAAAATATAAATATTTTTAAGAAAATTTTTATTTTAAAATTATTTTCTGACTTTTTATCCACATAACAAAAAAAAACAGCCTTCTCGCAGTTTTTTTAATTATTCATTAGTAGTTTGACAATTTTGACCACTGTGCATAGACTTTAACGTTGGAAGTGACTGCGTCGGCGTTGACTGCATTATTTTAACGCCAATTAGCGGCAATCCGGCGTCAAAAATGAGGAAACAAAACCTAAAATGCCTCTAAGCACCCAAAACACTTTTCCCAGCAGCCACCAAGTGCTGGTGATGCATTGACCCACATTGAGGGACGCGTGCCTCAAACCCAAACAACACTTGATGGGAACAAACTAAAGGCATCTCATTTATAAGGCGGCTGTTGTGGACCACCGACAAAGTAAATAAACAAATAAACGTTGCACTTTTTAGTATTGATTTTTTTTGTTTTCTTTATGTTGGATATCAGGAAGTTGCTCTTCAAAAGTAAATGCAATTTGCATAAACAAATGCGTGCTGATGGCTGCATTTCGAATGTATCTCATCAATTTTATTTTTTGACTACCAACAACGGAACAAGAGAAATTCATATGGAAATGACAAAGAAGTGCGATAGACAATGTGTTGAATTGTAGATACTCTCACAGTTGGACTGAATTTGTGTATAAACGTCTCGTGCAAAAGTATCTTCTTGGTTAAAAACGTGTGAGGAAGGCAATGAACTTGTCTGCAATAATATTTGCAACACATTTTTGGATAAGACAAGTATAATTTTTAGAAACTTCTTACAATTGGCCAAAGTCATCATATTAAAATTCAATTGTTGTAAGTTGGTTAACAAAAAATTTTTTATTTTTTTTTTTAGTTTTGTTCTCATTATTATTAGCAAAGTCAGTAAAGTATTGCCATGTGCTAAACCCATTTATTTTATTATTCCATAAAAAAGGCTGTAAAGTTTTACTTAAAAGAATTATTAATGCTATATGGTATATTTCCAGATTGATTGACTTCATAACTGATTGAAAACTCATTAAATTTTAATAAAAAAAATAAGTTAATTGTTTAAAAACCGGTTTGTTTGCATAAAAAACATGTTATTGGTATTAAAATCGAGTCAATAGTATACAACTTTATAATAAAGAAAGTTAATTTGACGTTATATTATTAATTAGCCGCGAATGTGATAGATTATTGACAAAATAATTGTTATGTACGATGTGAAAATTATCAGAATCAATTAAAAAATGGAAAATCTGCGATTTTGCAATACAAAAAGCAAAGCTTATAGAAATAATGTACATATCAATCAATGCCTTTATTTCAATGAAACTATTGAATTATCTTTTTAGCGCAGTTCCATAACAGATTAGTGGTAAAAAAAAAATAACTACACCTCGGATCCTCTCATACTACTATGTCCAAAAAGTAAGGTGACATTCGAGTTTTAAGTGCGCGCCAAAATTGGATTTGGAGAAATGTTTTTATCAGGTTGGTAGGTGCTAACAAAGCACTTCAAGCTCAAGTTGTTTATAAGATTGAGTAGTGTTTAAATAGTTGAACATTTTTTCTTATCGTTGTCATCCATGCCAGTTACACGTCAAAATATTCATTAATTTTTGAGTACGTTTCGTTTTTGTGACCTGCTAAAAGTGAATTTTTCGATTTTCACAATTTCTAAATTTAATTTTTTGGAAAAAAGGCGTCACATTGAAGTGTGTGAAACAATGCTTTCTGACTACATTGACAAGACAAAATGCATAATAGCTGGAGTTGAGACTTGGATCTATGCATACGTCCCCGAAACAAGCGATCAATCGAGCGAATATCGTGCCAAAGGTGAGGCAAGACCAAAAAACCGCTCCAAAGTCTCGCAAAAATCAAGGTCATGTTGACTGTTTTCTTCGATTATCGTGGTGTTGTGCATTATGTGTTCCTTCCGCCGGGTCAAACAGTCAACAAGGAATATAATTTGAGCGTTATGCGTCGTTTGCTTGAAGCTATTCGCCAAAAGAGGCCGGCATTTTAGCGAGACAATTCATGGTTTTTGCATCGTGACAATGCAACGCCTCACACTGCATTGATTCTTCGTGACCATTTCGCCAGATATTCAACCCATATTGCTCCACAACCACCTTATGCACCTGATGTGGCACCGTGAGACTTCTGGCAAACACTCAAAAGACCGCTCCGGGGAAACTTTTTTTAGTCGATAGACTACATTCAAGCCGCGTCAAAGAGAGAGCTGTAGGCCATTCCGTAAATCGATTTTAATAACCGTTGGCATAGGTGCATTGTATCAGGGGGGGATTATTTTGAAGGCGATGAAATGGATTTGGACGAATAAATAAAAATTTTTCAAAATAAATGCAATGTCACCTTATTTTTTGGTCACAGTAGTATATCAATTTTAGACAAAATATTCGCCACATTTACTTACAATAAAGTCGAAAAAAAAGTTTTCTCCAATTAATAAAAAATAATAAATTATATAATAAAAAAAAAAATTAATTAATAAATAATAAAACCAGCTATCTATTTTGTCAGAAAAAAACTATTTGCGCCTCGTAGATGCAAATTAAAGAATCTGTCTATATACATATATAAAACATAGTTATGTTAGTTACGCCATTTATAACTCAAGAACGGCTGAACCGATTTTGATGGTCTATGGTTTGTTGGATTCGTCTCCGCCCTGGTTAACAGAATAACTAACTAACCTAACTAAAAAAAATTCACATGTAAAGAAATTCTCTTACGGAGGTAGGGGGCCAGATTACTATTATGCGCATCTTTTGGTATTTTAAAGTCTGGTTGATTAACATTATTGAAATAGAGACTTGCACAGAGTATGTATCTAATAATCTTGATGATTTGAATTGAAAAAAGCTGATAGTATGGGGGTTGGCGTGCGAAGCATGCAGGGGGCAGAGCCACCTAGTTTTTTTGTATCTGTGACTTCCCGGGCTAACCAGTTATGTTTCTACTTTTTACCTTGGTTCTCTAATAGTTTACAAATTTTGTAGATCAGTCGAAATTTTTACGTATTTCATAATGTAACAGCTGTTCCATAAATCAGATAATTACTATCTATCCGTCATAACCAGTTGAGTCCATTAATATTAATTTAAGATAAAATGTTCGAAATTTTAAGAATAAAACAATGAAAGGTTTTTTCTAATTAATATTAGCTAAAAAAAAAAAAAATGCGATCTTACATTTATTTTTGCTTTCGAAAAAAAATCGGCGAAATCTTGACAAGCTTCAAAATGGACTTGACTAGTTATGTAAAGAACAAATTTTTGTTCATATTCAACTTTAATCACCTATTATGAGTTCGAACTGACATGTTTTCGATTTGCCAAACTTAAGGATAAATTTGAAATACTCTCATCGAAAGATAGCTAGCTATCAAAAAATGATACAACATCGTTCAAATGACAGTGTGTGCCGCCTCCACCTTGAACTCACGCCATAACTTTCGTTGGTGCATTGCAAGAATTATGACCACAGATGCATGCCCAATGCTGGCAACATTTTACAAAAAGCTCTCTAACATGCTTCAACAAAAATGCTTAATTTATGTGTATCTTTTATGTAGCAGCAGCAGATACAGATAGATGCAGCAACTGCAGCAGCGGCAGCCAGGTAGCATTGTAAATTTATGATATGGCCATATGGCTTATTTTATTTGAGTTATATGCTGCAACTATATCTTGGCTTTTTGTTCAGACAAACGCTATTTGATTTGGCATTTTATGCCTTTGATTTTTTGTTGTAGATACTACTAATTGATGCGCCTTCTATAGTATCTATGAGTATGCGCCAAGCAGCTTTTAATTAAAATTTTACTCAGCATAGGCAATATTTAATTTTATGACTTTTTCGTTGTTGTTGTTGTTGACTGAATTCTCAAAAGCTGTGACAGTTTATTGGCATAGTATGTGATTTGTGAGCTTATTGCGTGTTGTTTCTTTAAACTTTCCTTAATATATTTATGCGCATGTGTGGCACATTTAATGAAGTGCCTGTAGAGCTATAAACATAAAAAGTCTGCTCAATCTGCTACCAAGATATAGTATGTGCGACAAGATTATAATTTTAAGTGTTCCCATGCAGAGCAGCTTAAAGATCAATCTAAAGCATATAAAAGATATGCGACATACAACAATTTCATTCATAAAAGCCATTGCCACTCGGGCTACAAGTTTTATATGCGCCTCTAATTAGACTCTGGGGTCATGTAAAATTAAATTATAAATGCGTGTATTAATTTTTTTTCCCCTTTTTTTCCAAAGCATCGACAATTTTTCACATGACTCAATTCTGTTGTCGCCAAAAACAAAAAGAATTCATAAAAAATGGGCATAATTTTTTATACTTTAAATGCAGCAAGTTTGGCACAACTTTGTTGCAGCAGTAACATGCAGCATGTGTTGAAATGTTTATAATGAAATAATAAAAAATAAAAAACGCTTAAAATGACTAAAAACACGAGATGCCAAGAATAAGCAGTAAAAACAAAGCGCACATGTTGCAAAAGATACACGCATGTATCTTAAAGATACATTGTCTATATATATGTATGTGCTATTTGGCAGCTCACATAAAATGGGAAATTCAAATAAAGCAAGTAGTGAAAATTTTGCTATAGCGACAATGCCGGGCATGATTCATGCCTGCCGTGTAGCAGAGCACAAGTGACGTCACTTGCAAACTAAAAATATAATTAAAACGAAATCTACGCCAAGACCAAGCAACCAAAAATATATTTACTCAATAGATACAGTATCTGTATCAGATATACATATATATAAATTGTAGAAAATTAAGCGCAGGCATACAATTGTGTGTGTGTGCCAACCAAATAAAATAAATGGTGTATCCATAATAAACCGCAAAAGACTGCGCATGGAAACGAGGATGGCGACGTCTATAACAATAACATAATATAATAAGAGGATGCCAAAGCAGAGGAACAAGCAGCAGAAAACGAAGACGACAAAAGTGCGCCTCAAGTCAAATGTCAAGCGTGAAAAATGCGTTAAGTGAGCTGCGGCAGCGCATTGTAGTTAAGTAGTTGGGAGGGGGGCTGCGTACTCCAAAGAGGCTGTCACAGTGGGACCAAAAGTTCAAATACTTTTGGAAAGGGAGCACTTTCAGTGTGCGTCATTGTTTGAAGACATAGATTTTCGATTTGAAGGATCTTAGATCGTCAAGGCTTCCGGCTCACTAATCCAGATGTACTTAAAAGGGGATATCACATTCGAAGCAAAAGTTAAAATACTTTAGAGAGAAAGCATTTTTAGCATTGCATAACAGAAACAAGTTTTCGATCTGCATGATTTTGTTCTTTCAGAATCACCATCTAAAAAGCCTTCCGATCTATACTTCACCTCAAAAAGTTCTGTCACAGTAGGACCAAAAGTTCAAATACTTTTAGAAAGGGAGCACCTTTCGTGTGCGTTTTTGTTTGAAGAAATAGGTTTTCCAATTAAAGGATCTCTCTTACTCTAGATTTACGGTCTACATTTCTTTCCGGCTCTATACTCTCAACATCAGCTGCGACACAGCAAAGCAAACTGCGCCTAACAGAGTCCGGTGAAAAGTTCTTGTAGAAGCCCTTAGCTCCCTGGAGGAGTACTAAGAGGAAAAAAAAAAAAACTCTCAACGTACTCTAAAAGGGCTGTCACATCGAAAGATCGAATTCCTTGGAAGGACAGCATGCTTGGTATGCGTCGTTGCTTGAAGAAATAGGTGTTTGATCTTAGTTCATCTAGATGTAGGTCTAACAAAATAACCGGCTCTATAATCCACACTTACTCTAAAGAGGCTGTCACAGTGAAACCAAAGGCTCAAATATTTTAGAAAGGGAGCGCTCTTGGTGATCCATTAGCAGGATCTTGGTCCATCTATGGTTCAATTCTAAAATACTTTCCGGCTCTAGAATCCACACGTACTCCAAAGAGTCTGTCACAATGGAACCAACGGCTCAAATACCTTCGAAATGGAGCACTCTTGGTGAGAGCTTTTCGATTTTCAGGATTTTAATCCACTTAAGGTCTAATAATCTTTGCGGCTCTACTATCTACAAGTAGTCTAGAGAGGCTGTCACAGTGGAACCAAAGGCTCAAATATTTTAGAAAGGGGGCACTCTTGTTGACAGCATTTCAATTTTCAGGATCTTGGTCCATCTAGGCTTAAGTTCTAAAATACTTTCCAGCTCTTTAATCCACACGTACTCACAGTGGAACCAACGGCTCAATTACTTTAGAAAGGGAGCGCTCTTGGTGATCCATTTGCAGGATCTTGGTCCGTCTATGGTTTAATTCTAAAATAAAGAGACTGTCACAGTGGAACCAAAGGCTCTAATACTTAAAAAGTGCACCACTCGTGGTGAAAGGATTTCGATTTTCAGGAACTCGTTTCATCTAGGCATTAGTTCTAAAATACTTTCTGTCTTTGTAATGTATACGTACTCTAAAGAGTCAGTCGCAGTGGCTCTAAGTGGTTCGTGAAAATCAGTTGTCGGCCGAAAATAGAGTAACAGATATAAGAATTCTTAGATTGCGATGGAAAAAATTTTGTCAAGAACTTTCGTCTAAATCAGATTGTCATACTTGCCCGTAGAAAATCGGGATATAGAGGTCACCTTAGCTGGTCGAATTGATGCAAACATTGTTGGAATTTAAAACGGAAAGTACTTCGCCCCCTTTGGTTCTGTAGATATTGACGATTGTGGGTGTTTTATATGATTTACATGATTGCATTTAATCCATAATCGTACAAATGATCTCTACGATGACTTTGTCATGGTCTATCGGATAGACATTCAGAGACTCCGCAGGCTCGACGAGGTCTTGCAATGCATGAAGTAGTTCAGAGAGGTATGAAATGTTGCTATACTAAGACCTCAGCGAAGGAATGAACTTTTCTTTTGTTGAAAGAAGCAGGTCAAAGCTGCACTAGCTGCCTTCGGTATCACGAAGAGACATAGGAAAGAGAAGTGCCTTCATATACGCTCTATGCCAGGTCGCTTTCCAATATTATGGTATGGTATTATTGCCGGAAGACTGTAAATCAAAGATTTTCCAAACTTTCAAAACCCTTAAACCCTTTCAGACGATTTTAAGAACACTTTCCGAATAAAGTTTGGCAATATCTTGCTACCTCTACTTGATTCATTTAATTGGATCCAGTTTAAGATTCAAGTGGGATGCCTATAGACAACGTTCAACACGTGGAAAATGAACGCAAATGAAACTATCACTAAGTTGATCATGCGATTTTTGTGTGTAAGAACTAGAAAGAAAGGAACACTAAGTTAATATGAATTTTAAGGAGACAAATTAATTGATAAAAAGATGCGCCATATGTTCTAGGCCCTGCCTTTTTTGATTGTATCACATTTGTCACATTTCCCAAAAATAATTTTGTTGTTTGCTTCAAAATTTTCTTAATCTTGATTTCTCAATAACCATTTTTCAATAACCATTTTTCAATAAACATTTTTTTGTATTTTTTAAAAAAATTCAGAAGATTACAAATAGCAATATATTTGTAATTCTAGCGGAAAAAAATATTTGGGGAACTTCGGAATTTATGGTCAAAAGGAACAAATTTAAACAGGTTTGCCTAGAAGATCCTAAAACTTTTTGTCAAGCTACAGTCTCTGATTATTTTAATATAAAAGTTAAGTTTTCACATTTTATACCCTATGCTGGAAAGCTCTTTAATTTCGTATATTTTGGCAATTCCGATGAAAGTTGGTTTTACGAGTGCCAATCACAATGCCTTCTAAAAACACTTAAAATAAATGTATCTTTTCTTCTACTCATATGCAACTGAAAGATACACAAAACTAGAAAATAAAAAAATTACAAACTTGTTACAGCGTCTTCTATGGTAACTCTTCTTTGGTAATAGACATAAGAGTCTAAAACAAGTTTATGATTTTTACTTTACTGCCAAAGTTAATTGATTTGCATAAACTAAGTGCTAGGCACTTAACCTAACCAAAATCAAAGTCAATGTTGTGCACATTTGAAACCCAATTCGTATAGCTCAGCCCACAGTGCCTAGGATTTAGTGGCATATTCATAGCCCTGGCGTGTGTGCATGCAAAACTCTTTTTTATTTTGACTTTTATTTATGCATTTGTTGTCAGCAAAGTAAATGCAATTTGGACATTGGGCCCACGTTGCAATATTTTTTTTTCTAAACCAAAAAAACAAATTGAGCACAGTTGCCAAGCCATCATCATCATTATTATCAACAGTGCCAACATTGGTAACATGGCCAAGATACTTCTGGCTACTGTGTCTGCGTCCAATTCGTGCACGGCCATATTTGTAATGAGCATAAATCGTGCGTTGATCATTTGCCAGATAAATCTGAAGTTTATGCATGGCATTAGTTGCCATTATTTCACAGCTCGGCGACTGTTACCAACATTTAATTACAATACACTAGTGCTGTGCGAAAGTATCTTAACTTACCTTTCATGGCCAGAGCCATTTGCAGCAACAGTGGCAGCAAGGCGCATATAAAACTTAATCCATAAAGGCGCGACATTTTCTGGCTGCTGCTGTGTATCTTTAGTTGCTTTGATGTGGGGCACTACGCCTAGGATGTATCTTTAAGATGTTGCCAAGTTTACTATTACACACGCACACGCACACACAGTTACAGCTTGTACCGAGAGTTTGTTGCTTTCGTTTTTGGTCGTTTTTAATAATTCTGCGTGTTAATTGATTTTTCATGGGGCCACGCATCCGTCTGCACCAGCTGCCTGCCCCTACCTCAGGCGCTGCCTGTGCTCCTGTTTAACGGGCAGCGTACATAAAAATAGCTACAAGACGCGACGAGGCAACGTCGACGACTACATAGACAGATGCTGCATGTCATTTCGTTGACAGAACTCATGCGTTTCCACTAAGGGGCGGGGAGGGGGCAGCCTATGTCCCAGACACCCCTGTAACCCTCTTCTAGACAGCGCACTGAGAGTGAGAGCGCGATCGAGCCGTTGAAGGTGCTCTTGCGTGAGTTGTCTTTAATTTTGATTTGTTGTATATATATAGTATACTAAATACATATATGCCATATACTATGCATATACATACATATGTCTGTTTATAAATCGGTTTATATGCCGCACGCACTTGTCAGATTTTTTGTTTAATTATGTTTCAATTTGATTAAAAGTTTTTATTTTATGCGATTCTTTTTTTATTGACTGCGGTTTACTTTTGGCTGGCACTGTAATTGAGAAATTTTTGTGGGAAACTTTATTATTATGGTATTATTTTTATGATTTTTTTGTTTTTATTATGCACTAAATTTGCTGTGTTTATTTATTTTTTTAAACATTTTTGAGCATTCATAAGAAAACTTTTAGTTTTTAGTTTGTTTTAAGTTGCATATTAATTACTTAATCCATTGTAATTGCAGTATCAATAGCTGCTTAGTATTGGACTTTAATTTTATACATGTATATTAAGCAGTTAATTTATTTATGGCTTTTAAATTAATCTGTTACTGCATCAGTGACGTAGATAGTTTTCTTAATGGTAAGGAAAATTTTACGACTAAACATATAAGTCCACTAAAAACGATTTTTTGTTTTTAAAAAAATTAAATTGTATTGATTTAAGGCAAATTTTAAATAGATTTTGTTAAATAATTCTGGCGTAAGTAATCTTGATGTAGACAAATTTTCCGACGTGTAACCCAAAGTCTCTGATTAGACGCTTCCAAATGAAGATATGCGATAACAATCCGATATTTTAAACATCGAACATTTTGGGGTCGATACTGAATGTTCCATATCGATATTTTGGTTCTCGGTATATTAACCTTCGCAAAAAAGTGTTTTGAAGGGTAATTTTGGGTCAAGAAACACGAAAATTACTTTCATTTTGTTTTTTCGTAAGAACCGTTTTCGAGATTTTTACGAAAAACATGTTTTTGGGCACTTTTTTCAGTTATTCGTCAATATCTTGTGAACAAAATTTTGTATCGACATGAAAGACGATTAAATCGAACTAGTGTTATCGATCTGATACCAATTTGTCTTGTATCGGTATGGCGCATACATGTATATTATGAGTACTTGAATTACAAAATTATATCAGCAGGTGATTATAATAATAAATAGCCAAAAAACTTAAAATATCGGATAATCATAAACCGATACGTAATGAGTGATAGTGCTAGATAATTATGGTAAAAATTCAAAATGATTTTGCGCACTGGACCTAACCTTTCTTGGTGTACTTTACTGTTCCAAGAGATAGCTTTATTTTTGTTCATATCATTTGCCACACTTATACTCTTCTTGTTTTTGAAAAATTCGTTTTTATTTTGTGTGAATCTTAAAAAGAAGAACAAATGTATTACAAGTCGATACCGATATGGATATTTTTGCTAGTATCGAATCGAAACGATATTAAGTCTTTTTGAGCGCAATATTTCGATTCGAGTATATTTTTTTGACATCGCATATTCGTACTTCCAAAGCCGCTGAATAATTTTTAAGTAAACAAAAAATTTAACAAGAAAAAAAAATAATACAGCGTGTTTTTTTTAGAGGTTCACAATATTGAGTTGGCTACACTACTTTATCTGACAACCCATTTAACAGCTGATTGTTGCTTTTTGTTGAGTTTGGTTTGACATTTCACTATGGATAGACTTACACCAGAACAACGCTTGCATTATTCAAGTTTTTAATCAAAATTATGGTTCCGTTCGTCAAACTTATTATTCAAAATTTTGATCTCCGATGATTTTTGGTTGAATGGGATCGTAAATAAGCAGAATTCTCGGATTTGGAGTGAAGAAAATCCACAAGCTTTTATCGAAACATCATTACATCCAGAGAAATTTGCTGTCACTTGTCTACGTCGATAAACCAGAGGCAATAAAACAGCAAGAAATCAACATTCGAAGAGTTATTGGCGAAATATGGCCGTGAATGCTGCGGAAAGTTTGTGAAAATTGGTGTTCCAGATTGCGCCTTGTACGCGCCAGCCGTGGCGGCCACATAGCCGAAATCATATTTGAACATTAATGTCATAACATTTTCTTTCTAATAAAGCCCGTTTCATTGATATTAAAAATATATTTCTTTGTCTTATGATTTAAGCTCGTGTAACTCTTAAAAAAATCACCCTTTATAAGCACTTTTGAATAACACCACATAATAACTTATTTGTCAGTAAATGCCATACTTCTTTAGAAGCACAATTTTCCAACCTGGAAACAAACGTCAATGTGACTATTGGATCATCCCCGCTTACATCGCGTGCCAACGCCCACCCACGATTCTTTATTCACAACGACTGTTACCAGACAATACTTTCGGTACTGGATACAAGCCCTAAAACAGTTTTGTTCTTGGTTTTTGTTGTAGTCTAAAACTTCTGCTTTCGTATTCTTAACTCTTAAATCTGTTCAAGAACTCACTGCAATAAGAATTTTCCTGACTGCACCGGTAAAGGTCGGTACAAAGTTGCAAAATGCAGGAGAGAGAGCAATTGAAATAATACATATATACCAATCTAAGTTGCAAAACTGTCCCGCTAGAGGGAGCCATATTTACAGCAATCATGCCAAGTTTAACAAATTTTGCGCGAAAGGAAGTAAGAAAAAGTAAATGATGGACGGAAAAAAGAACGCTTTTTATATTACAAAAGAAATAAGTGTATTCTTGAAAGACTCATGAACATAATTCTATGGTGAATTTCTATTACATCAAAATCGATCTTCGAAAGTTGTTATGCCTAATGGGTATAAATTACTATTATTACTACTGTTGTCCTTCTCTCCTAGTGGAGCCTAGGGCCTTTGGGCATTAGTATTAATTGCTCTCCTAAATCCCTCTCAGCTGAACCAATGAACTGTAGAGAGATCCTAGAGCTCCCATCTGGGACTAATACAGCGCTAGGCAATGTAGTTGGGTTTATGTTAGATTACGTAATACATATTTTAATGGAAAAAGATAAACATTTACCTAAAAAAATATGTTTTGACATATGTACTCGTACTTTCATAAGATACTTTTATACTTTTATTTCTCGGCTATATTTATTTTTATTGCCACATTTAATATTTTTAAATTTTAATTGAGCATTTTTATGGTTTTTTATTTTTATATGAATTGACATTTTTATACTTAAGCTTTCATTTCAAATAAGCTGTATTTTATGGTTTTCTAATTTGCAACCTAGTTTTTTCAAAAGCGGCTGTCTATTTCATTTGGAATTTTCCAGTTTTTTATTTGCAATGCAAACCTTTCACTATTTAATCCTTCAACTTTACGACATATGGAAGTTTTCTCTTCTTTAAGAGTAACTTGTTTCTTTTTTTTGCACTTTACGATTTCGGCCCAGCTTTAAAAAAACAATCTTTGCGATTCATAAATCTTTCTTTTTAGCAATTCTTTATTGGTCTTTAAATAAGGCTAAGACGAGACTAGCATAGCATAAGATAGTGTTCGAATAATTGGGATGAACTAATTATGAAACTGTCCGTCTGGACCTTGTACGACAAGTAGACCGACTACAATAGGAAATAAGTAAGTTCACACTTTTTTGATTCAATATAAATATTATAAGTTTTATTTTTTTATTTTATTAGCATTTTAAATAAATTTCTTAATCAATAAAAATGGAAAAAATCGCCCTTTTGTGATTTTTAAAGAAATAAAAAAAATTTATTTTTGAGTAAAAATATATTTCAACAAATTAAAATTATAGCTTTGTCCATTTTTTTGATAGTACACTAAAAAGTATGATATAAATAAATATGGTCAACATATTTTTCAAGCACTCGTTGAGAATCAGATAAAACCGATAAATAAAAGTATCGAAAACAATAATAATTGCAACCCTCAAGTACAACTTTTGCACAGTAAGATTCTATATCTTGGTTCAATTTTTAAACAGATATGCTCAATATTTTTGAGTATATGCTCTCTACAGATATTTCATCACAACCTCCGAAAACGAGTTTTCAATCAAAATTTCCTCCCTGTTAACCAAATCTGAGCTACTGATATTTATCTTTGTTATATACAGTACACATATGACTTTCAATCTGAGTTACTTGTGCCGACATAATTGCAATTATTTTAAAATCAGTTAAAAATTAAATGAAAATTCCTCAAATTGTTAAAACAAAACGCAAAAATGAATTAAAAAACTGAATACATTTTGTCTGTAGTAATTGCGCTTGCCACAAGCAACGATTCATTTGTAGCTACAACACATACGAGATACATTTATCATTGATTAGCGTATCTAGATACTTTATGGACACTTAATTGAGTTGCAGCACATTTCGCCATCGCCGAGTGCCGAAGTACTTCAACTTGGTAACTTGGCAACTCTGGGCTACTACTGGCTACTACATACATAGAGTTCAGCTGAGTAAAATTTATTGTATTTTGGGCAAAGTAAAACGCCCATAAAAAGCAACTTAAGTGGCAAGACATGCAGTAGTCTAAGCTGCGGCGCAAAGTAGTTTATTTACAGTCAGTGTCGTAATTACTCGCACACTTTAAAATTTTAAGCTTAAGGCGAAAAGTTGTCATAATGAAAATGTTTTTTTGGTAGATTGAAGAATAACCTTAGGTTTATATAGTATGTCTCAAAAAATAAGTACATAAAAAATTCATATTTAGTATTACAATTTTTTTTATTAATTAAAAATAACAATTTTTCAGGAATACAAATTATTCGGGCGTTTTATTTCAGATAAAAAAATATGAAAAAATGTCTGAATAATTTTTAATTAAATTATTATTTTTTTTGTTTTTACCAAAAACAGAAAAAAATTTAACAAAAATAATAAAAATTGCACTTTTTTACGATTCAAAATTATTTGAACGCATTCATAGAAAAAAAGTTTTGAATATTTTTTCAGAGAAAAACATATTTTTGGAATAATAATCGTAAAAAGTTGAATTTTTACTAAAAATTTTATTTCTTAATGCCAGAAATGAAAATGAAAAAAAGGAAAAATGAAAAGAAATTAAAATAAAAAAATACAGTTTTTAAGTACGAAAAATGATTTGAAATTTTTTTTTCTATCTGAAAAAATTTCAACATTTTTTTCTCTACAAAAATTTTCTAATAGTTTTTAACTTCAAAAAGTTTAATTTTTTTCTTTATAAAAAAAATGCATAAAAAAAGTAGTTTTTAAAAGTTATTTGGACGTTTTTTCATTATTTTTCTCTGAAATAATTATTAATCCTAAAGAAATGTCTAATTTAAAAAAAAAATGTTTTCAATATATGATATGAAGAAAAACTTTCGACTAAAAGTAATTCGATAATTTTTTTAAAATTTTTGTTGGCATCTAAAAACTTACAATTATTCGAACATTTTAAAAATATTTTTTGTCATTTTGAAAAATATTATTTTATTTATTTCTTTTAAAATTAAATACTTATGTTCTATAAAATTCATATTACTTCAATTCAATTTCGGGGAGTCCCCCAGGGCCTGGAGTTCTCTCAGGGGCCCGAAGTAATTAAAGTTGTGAGTTAAGCTAAAGGGATAATAGAGGGGTCGGTTCATATTCCCCCTGAGACCGGATTTTCTAACTACGGCCCTGTCCTCATATTTGTAGTATTCGTTTATTGACTAATTACATTATATAGAGTTTAGCCTTTACAGCTTTACAACTAAAATATTTATATTTATTACATTAAATCAAAATATTTTTTATATCCTAATAAATTAATCAGGAAAAAAGCTAAAAATGCTTGAAAAAAAAAACATATTTAATAAGAAAAAACTAAAAAAGTAATTTTTATACGATTAAAAATTAATCGCTAATTTTCTCATCTTTTTAATGTCATGTTAAAGTAATGTATAAAAATTAAAAAAAAAATACATTTTTTTACAATATTTTTTATTTTTACAATTTTTTTGCCTATCATAACTGCTGGAGTAATAAGTCTTACTTTTCCTCTATCGGATTCAGATAGCAGTTTCTATGATGAGCTAGTCAACTTACTGACATACTATTTACATCCAGAACTAAGGGGGGAACCTAAGTTTAGCAATAAAACATTTAATTATTTTGGAAAAAGAAGGGATAGTAGATTTTGAGTAGTTGGCAACCTTTGGCTTTTATGAAGCCTTTGCTTGATACTCAAATAATTGTCTCACGCGTTTGAATAATTTTTGCGCTGACTGTACATATAAAAGAGTATCTTAATTTTTTTTGTACTTTTTTTATATGCCAGCTTAAGAGTAAATTAAAAATGTATCTGAGCGTGTGTGTGGCAACAAATTGCCTGACATAGTCATATGAAGTGGTTTCTAGTTCAAGTTGAAAGCGTTGAATCTGCAAGATACTTTTTTTGTTTTTTTTTGCAATAAAATTGCAGTCAAAGTTCAATAAAGCACCGTTAGCTGGCATTTATTAAAGACTCGCATAAATGATGGCCCAGACAAGGCGACAGCCAGACCAGACCAGACCAGCTCAAAGCCAATGCTGTTTATTAAAGCGCTCTATACAAAGTGTAAAAATAAAATATCAAAAGGCCAAATAGGGCGCAAAAACACTTTCAAGTTTAGATGCAAATCAACAAGCTGGAGCTGTTTGGTCTCCCTTGGGAGAAATAAAAAAAAAAATGAAAAAAATGCCCCAGGAAGATGCTGCACCTAACAGACGTCTTTGGTATACTCAGCATCCGTGTTCCCATTCCCAGTACCATTCCGTGCCCCATCGTGCGACGAACGTCAACAACTGTGACTGGAAAATGAATTATTTACGCTTGGGTTTCTAAAAATACGCAGCTCAACTGCCTAGTCCTATAGTCCGCCATTAGCCAAGACTAGGTAGTACTAGTAGTGTCCCCCCTACACAGTCACAATGCCATTGCATATTAGGTTTTAGTTTTTCGAGGGAAAATGCAAACTCTGCTGGCAGTTTTGACACTGCCAAACAGCAAATCATGAGGTCAATTACAGCGCCAGCACCTATCTGTATCCGTATCTACGTATCTGCGCATCTGTATATCTTTGCATCTGTGTGGCTTTGCGCTGGGGCTATCTATCTTCTTGTTAGCTGCATTTGTATCTTTTGGCTGGCACAACTTATTTTGCTTGTTAATTTTTATATGCCGCCAAGTTCTTGTCATTATTTTTTTTATGGCTTTAGCGTCTAAAGATATTTTCCAAGACAAACATGCAGCAAAAGTGACAAACTCCATAAGTTTTAGTTCCATTTTATGACACTAAGGCGCACATTATCATGAAAATTAATAAATATAGTATATATCTGAGTGACGTTTTGTTGCCGCTTACTAGAATTTCACCTTTTAGGGGTGCAGCCAACTATAGATAAATGCAGCTGACATTTGAAATACTTTTTGAGAAAATCTCTGACATTTCTTAGATACCATATTTTATGTTAATTAAGCGTTGGTTGTTTTTAAAGTAGTCGCAATTGATTTGATAAGCAAAATGTTTTGATGCAACTCATTTGAGTGTAACTTCTGGTAGGCGTTTGCAACCTACGTAAAGAGCTGTATAACTTTCATCTTCATTAGAGAGTGGAGATCTCTCGAACAACTTGAAACAGATAATGAGGCGTGTTTAAAGCTAAGACAGAAACCTTATTAAAAGTGGCATAAGCGTGTTTGTAGCCAAAAACCAGCTATATCTAGATATCAACAAACTATTGTAAGCCAGTTAATATTCAAGTTGTGTTGGAATAATTGAATTTCTTCTAACTTTAAGCAATTTGAATGCAGCTAGATATTATTTTCGTATACAACTAGTGAGTTTTGTGGAAGATTTCCAAAGAGCATTCGAACTAGCGTCCATTTTGAAATGCAAATGTTCATCATCGGGTAGGGATCGTTGGTAATTCTTCTGGCTTCAGCTTTAGTAATCGTTTTGTGATGCTTGCAGTAACCAAAAAATAAGCAGGAGAACAAAGCTGAGAATCTTCAATGCATGCGTCCATCCTGTTGTACGGCAGCGAGACGTGGCTGACCCCGCCAAGAATGATGTTGAAACAGCAGTCATTCGTCAACGAGTGCCTAAGGATTATACGTGGGATATTCTGGCCCAACCGGATATCGAACGCGGAACTATGGCACTGCACAAGTGAAGTTCCTATCTGCACCAAGATAAGAACACGCAAGTGGCGTTGGATCGGCCATGCCCTCTGGAAAGATTGAAGCAGCATAGTCAGGAGGTCTCTGGAATTTAACCCTCCAGGAAGCAGACGAGTGGGTAGGCCAAAGGCAACCTGGTGTCGTACAATACTAAACGAATTGTCCTACACAACATCAGCTGGGACATAGCAAAGCAAACTGCGCCAAACAGAGTCCGGTCGAAAGTTCTTGTAGAAGCCTTAAGCTCCTTGAAGGAGTACTAAGACGAAAAAATAAAAAAATTCGAACTAGTAGTCGATAAAAATTAAAATTTTTTTCAAATACGTCGGTCATTGGGCTTTGAAATGAAAAAAAAAAAAAATTACGACTACTAAAGAGAAGCCCTATGCTCCAGTGCGAAGTACATGATATGACGATGACTAAAGAGACGACAGAAGAAATGGAGAGCTTTCGCATATTCCTCCAAATCTATTGCATCAGCATTGAAGGCCCTCCTTGCTGAAAAAACTTCGTGTTTAAATTCGCCATTTGGCATTTTTCTTAATCAAGATACAGAGGTATTCTCGAAAAAAAATTTTAAGTTTATTGTGTAACCAGGGTGCAGGCGGATGCGTTGCAACAATATCGAATCTTGCAGAACTAATACATTGTACAAGCCACACGAGCCTTTTCAGGTAAAACGTTTTTTTTTTTTAATGGTCCAAAAATGTTTTATCCATAATATAGGGTGGGCCATCTGTTGGTTTGGTTGGTCAACACTTATATTTCGGAACATACCCTGCCAAAGTGGATGCTCTTCGACATATTTAAAGTACAAAACTACTCAATTTTAGTCATGGATCCTTTAACAGCCGAGTAACTGCGTAAAAGTGGTACAGGCGTACTATGAAAATGGTCGGTCTATTCGCGGGGAACATCGACCTGCCATCGTTCGCAAGAATTGCATCTTGCTAGAGCCACTTTGCGTTGAATTTTGCAGGCGGACCTGCTTTAACACACTTACAAGATTCAAATGACGCAACAATCTGATAGACCACGGACCATTTCTTGGGAGAACAACCAGATGATTGTTCGGCAAAAAAAAAGTCATCGAAAATTACGATGTTCGTATACAGGTCTATAGAGCATGCCGTGGCGGCCATTTGGGCGATATTATTTTTCATACATAAATGAGAAGTTTCAAACTTACATCTGCCCAATTTTGTTGGAAAATATACATATAAAATGCAGTTAACAAACAAACCAACAGTTGGCCCACCCTATATATTGAATTGTCAATCGCGTGCTTTTTAGAGCCACAAAACTTAGCTATTCTTGAAATATTGTTGCTTAGTTGGTTTTTGAATATTTTTTGGGTGTCTTAGATATATCTTCTTCTTGTAAAAATGTTTTCTACACCACTTGAAGATTGTAATTTTTAATAAAAACACCTTCTTCAAAAGCAAAAATGTTTGGAATTGTGTTGTAGTTGCATTTTCAAAGCAAAAATCAGCCATATTTGCTTAGTAGTAGTAGCTTTTTTCAGGCGGAAAATTTTTTCGTTTGTAAAAAAAAAATATTTTAAAAATGCTTCATTTAAAAAACTACTCTTTAAATTTTAAGTAAAAACTCATCCATTTGCTTTTTGAAGCGGCAACTTATTTTTGGGCTTGTAAGCACTTAAAAGCAATTATTTTAAAGCTTAACAACTTTAAGTAACATAGATTTGACATCAATCAGCTATAGATTGAAAAAATTGCGTACACTTGAGTCGGGTGTTGACGACTTGGCGATACCCTGTAACTTCATAAATTAAATCGATTTAATTTAATTCCACCCAATCTGGCATAGCGCTTAGATACTGAAAAAAACTTTTTATTGCTGAATTTGGCTATGATGTCTTGATTAACAAGCGAATAAAAACGTTTTTTTTTGGAACGGCCAGTCCAAAAACTTGGTTGGGAACTCTTAAAAAACTTCTGAATGCCAAATTTGGATATGGATATCGTTCCTATTCGGAGCACAGCGCAAAACAAGGGAATTATGCCCTTAAAACAGTCCGATTGGAGCTGTATATCGCCGATATCGAAAACAAATTAAATAGACTTGTTTTCCGTGATATAAATGGGAACCTAACTTGAAACTTTGGTCGCTCTAGCTTTTACCAGCACTTTGTCCTCCTGAGCATATTGGAGTTAACTTTATGGGGTCTCGGATGTTTTTTCTATGGTATGGTGCATTTGCACAAGCTTAACATATATGTATATATATATTTTACCTTTAGTACCGGGCATGGAAACATCATCCATACTTGAAACCAAAAAAAAATTATGCTTGAAAGTTTCGAACCTCGAAATTATTGATTTTGTATGTATTATAGTATTGGGCGAAACTAATTGAAGCGAATCATTTATTACGTGAATTGTTCAGAGTTTAATGATTTTGAAACATATCTAAGAGAGGATCTTATCAATCTTGATTACGCAAGTTTTTTTGAAAATTTATAGAGTTATCGTTAACTGAAGGTCGAATTTTTTACAAGGCATGTCTTATTTACAAATAAATATATTTCAATAATTTTTGAAAAAGTTTTTGAATAAAAGATAAAATTTTAAAATTTAAAATAACTTTTTTTAAAATTGGTTTTCATATACATAATTTTTTTTTATATATAATACTTAGTATTAAGAAAAAAATGTCTATTTTTTTAATGTACATTGATTCAGCTCACAATCCTGTCATTTTGTCATTATAATTAAATTTTATGATACCAAAAAAAAAAATTTGTTTTTTATTTTTAAATTAATACACTTTGTTCAGAAATAAGAATGGTATTATTTTTGACGTGTTGAACTAACTAAGAAAAGTAAAAGTTTTAGATGCGGGAAAACCTATATGAAAATGTTATGCCAATCTAATGTTCATCATTGTACTAAGTACTTGGTAATAATGACAAATAAATATAAATCCTGGGAGTGGAAACCTATGTTATATTATGCAAGTTAGGTAAAGCTTAACAATCAATTTGAGATTTTATGAGAAACTTCGAAAGATACAAAGAATATCATAATTGCAGCTCAAGATATTTAAAGTCAAAGGTCACATAAATGGGGTTTTTGGGCGTTAAATTATTGTTATTATTATTTTTTAAGCCCAAAGGATTATGGTGATTATGCATTTTTTCAATACATGCCACAGAAGGCGAAGTTTTTGCTGCATAAATACTTTTTTTTACATACATAAGCATTAATTGCTATCGAATATCGCGGTATTTTTTAACAAGTTTGAAACATTGTTTAGGTAGCCTTGTAGTGTTTTGTAGTCAGAAATCAAAGGAAATAAGGATCCCAAAACCTTGAAATTTAATTTCTGTATCCGTACAAAGCTAGAGATACAAAAATTCGTACGCAGCCTGATATTTGACGTGTTCACGAAGAGAATTTCATGGTTTACATTAAAATAAAAGCCATCTCTCTACAACCTTTTTTTGTATTTGTGAGTTTTAAAAATCTTTAAGATTCTATAAAATCTTCAAAAATTATTTAAAATTAAACTGCATTAAATTTCACTATTTGATAAATATTTTAATTATTTGGCCAGATTCACTAAAGTTCATACTCATGTGAGCCTAATAAGCAACAATATATTTTGGAGGCAACCCGTCCTGAATGTGCATAATACTTTAGCCGCTCACTCATGTGAGTTTTTTAAACAAAAACATATTTTCAAAATGTTCCAATTTTTTTATTTTTTGTATATTACGTAGATTTTTTACCAAACCATAGCATAAGATGCAGAAAATTTTAAGCCTTTTATAGAAATTTGCTTAAAAAATTCAATTCAATGAATATTTTCCATAATACAAATTTTATTTCTTATGTTTACTTATTTTGGTCTTGTTAGCTCTTGAAAGTATTTTAATAAATAATTTCCATACGGATTCACTCGTTATTTAAAAATATTTCACAAAAAATGCTTGATTTCATTTCGCAGCACAGCCAAAATGCTTTACTTGCACTTTAAAAATTCCATTATGTATGATTATCATTTTTTATTTATTGCCCATATCGGAAAATTATATATATTTCGATGCTGTTTGGATTGCACATGTTTCACTTTTACTTTGGATACCACTCATGCACTTAATACTTGACATAAGCTTCGAATTCGCGGTCAATTTGTAACAGAACGCATTAGTTTGCGGCATGTCCGCATGTATCTTATTTATGCACATTTCTTGTCTATCAAAAGATACAAAATACGTAAGCAACGACAACAACAACAACAAACAAACGTTTCCATTCAGGGCGCATAGAACATGGAACCATGCGCTGAATTTTTAGCCGGAATTCTAAAAACGACAAAAAAGAGCCGCCGCACCGCCAACACAAAACTCAAACGAAGAAATGAAATGTTACAAAAAAAAAAATAACTTAAAAATAAATTAAATTTTTCTTAAATGTGCGGTAGAAGGCTCAGCGCGCTTTTCCACTTACTGACAAACACACACACACACACACTCACAGAAACGCGGCGAGTTTTTCCGCGGCAACAGCCCCGCAGTAAAACCGAATTTTCGAATTTTTTTTCAACGATAAGCTGCAGACGGATAAGCGCAACCAAACGGCACAACGTTTTCTCATAGACTAAATTCGAACAAAAAGAAAATTCCGCACGCAGTGCGCAGTGCCACAGAGCAGAGCAGCGCAGCCAACGTAGCGCAAACAGCGCGGCAAGCAAGGCGCACCCGCGAGATACTTTTAAAGCCGCCACCGCAGCGACGACGACGACGACGACTGCGCAGCCCAAAATGTATCTGAGTTTTCTTGCTGCCGGTGCTGCTGTGTATCTTCTTCTGCCCGTTGACTTTGGGGAGCACGCGAAAATACGCGATTGAGCAATTGTGAGCACCAAGAGGCTGCTGAGGACGTTGAATTTTTCAATTTGTTTAGCATGCTGCAGGGTCGGACTGCGCTACGAACTGCTTGACTGCCTCAATGCTCGCCTGCCTGCCTGCCTGCTGATCAGCATCATTATCATCATCATCATCATTATCATCATCATTATCAACAACAAGAGTCGCAGCAACTAAGACATCGTCATTGCACACACATGTGGATACAATTTGCGCTGACTGTGCCACATGTTGTTTTTATACCCTCTATACATAGGGTCGAAGAGTATTATAGATCTGTACCAAGTATGCAACCGTCTTATGAACGTGTGGCAGTCCCCGTAGGTTATACAGACTTGATTCGAATATCGATTGAGCCAAACGTCCGTCCGTACATCTGTATCTTAGGGACTAAAAAACTGCTACCCAACTTTTCGTAATCCCAAACTAACTTCTTAGTCGATCGACGACCTAAATTATTTTTGGAGAAATATAAAAGTGTTCTATGACCAATTTGGACTGCTACGAAGGAAGAAGGAGAGCTCTAATTGCGCGATAGGAAGAAGACGAAATTTCCATCAAAAATTTAATCTTACAATAAAAATTTTACATAATTTAAGATTGCTATGGGCAGTTAAAAGATAAAGAAGAAATTCTAAGATAAATCGTATTTTCGGCATCTCTCATAGAATAGTTGAACCCATGAATCAGTGGCGGATCCTCGGGGCGTTTTTTGGTCGGGACCCCCCAAAAAGTTGCAAAAATGGGCTGACAATCTTTTGCGAGCTCTGATAGTATACTACTATATAAAAATTTCGAAGTGAAGAATCCCCCTAAGACCAAATCCTGGATATGCTTTGTTATGGACATTAAAAAAATTACTACGTATCGTAATCGTATTAATGGCATGGAGAAGTTCATCCAAATATGTAATTATTATCTAACATTTCGGTAATACAATTTTTTGGGAATTTCTTCTTCTTAACTGGCCATAACAAACTATTATTCATTCCAATAATTTCATAGGTCTACAATTAACGCGGTCATGTTAGTTGTTGGAAAGCTAAGGGTCATTTTCGAAGTAATTTGTTGCGTAGAATCTGAATCCGTGGACCATCACGTCAGGATTTCGAGATATTTGAGGTTACGTACCCTAAAAACGGCGTTTTTATACCCTGTACCGTATGGTACAAAGGGTATATTGTGTTTGTGCAAGCCGAAAATGTATGTAACGTACAGAAGGAGAAGTCGGAGACCCCCCAAAGTTACCTAAAGTATGATCAGTGTGACTAGAGAAGTCGATATACCCATGTCCGTCTGTCCGTCTGTCCGTATGAACGCCTAGATCTCAGAGATGGTAAGAGCTAGAGCAACCAAACTTTCAGACAAGATCCCTTATTAATCCATAGGAGACAAGTTTATTTTATTTTTTTGATATCGGGATTACATTATATAGCTCCCATAGGGGTGTTTCAGAGGACCTCGAAAAAAATCAAAAGTTTTAGATGGATAATTCGTTTGTTTATGAAGATATCATAACCAAATTTGGCAATCGGAAGTTTTTTAGAGACCCCCAGCACTGTAGCAAATTTTATCAAAATCGGTTGACTATATCATATAGCTCCCATAGGATCGATCGGTCGAAAATTAGTTTTTTGTACAAAATGCGTTGTGTTTCGTTTATTTGTGAAGATACCGTAACCATATTTGGCATTAAGAAGTTTTTTAGAGTTCCCAAGCATTGTAGCAAATTTGATCAAAATCGGTTGACTATATCATATAGCTCCCATAGGACCAATCGGTCAAAAAATCGTGTTTTGTACAAAATTCGTTGTGTTTCGTTTATTTGTGAAGATATTGTAACCAAATTTGGCAATAAGAAGTTTTTTAGAGTTCCCAAGCACTGTACCAAATATGATCAAAATCGGTTGACTATATCATATAGCTCCCATAGGACCAATCGGTCAAAAATCGTGTTTTGTACCCAAAATTCGTTGTTTTTCGTTTATTTGTGAAGATATTGTAACCAAATTTGGCAATAAGAAGTTTTTTACATTTCCCAAGCACTGTACCAAATTTGATCAAAATCGGTTGACTATATCATAGAGCTCCCATAGGACCAATCGGTCAAAAAATCGTGTTTTGTACAAAATTCGTTGTGTTTCGTTTATTTGTGAAGACTATTGTAACCAAATTTGGCAATTTAAGAAGTTTTTTAGAGGTCCCAAGCACTGTACCAAATTTGATCAAAATCGGTTGACTATATCATATAGCTCCCATAGGACCAATCGGTAAAAAATCGTGTTTTGTACAAAATTCGTTGTGTTTCGTTTATTTGTGAAGATACCATAACCACATTCGGCATTAAGAAGTTTTTTAGAGTTCCCAAGCACTGTACCAAATTTGATCAAAATCGATTGACTATATCATATAGCTCCCATAGGACCAATCGGTCAAAAAATCGAGTTTTGTACAAAATTCGTTGTATTTTGTTTGTTTGTGAAGATATTGTAACCAAATTTGGCACTCGGTCCGAAGAGAGAGGTCCGAAGCACTGTACCAAATTTGATCAAAATCGGTTGACTATATCATATAGTCGCCATAGGACCGATCGGTCAAAAAAAAAATTTTGGTGTAAAATTCGACTGATTTCTGTTTATTTATGAAAATATCGTAGCCAAATTTGCCGAATAAATTATATCTTTTGGAGGTCTTAACCAATATGTCGGACTTAATTGCAATGAGGTGGTACAGGGTATCCCAAAGTCGTCTGCGCCCGACTTTAACGTTCGCCATCTTTTTTTCCTAACTTTGAGGTTATGTACAGGATGCAAAAAATGTGTTCGGTCTGTCCAGTTACTTCATTTAGTACCACTCTTACCCTTTAAGATTTCAAGAGATCAATTACGATTTTTTTTCGCAAAGTTATGGCTATTCGAATTTACGAAATATATCCCTTCGACGTCATTGGCACTTGCATTAAGCCTTTGAGACAATAATTTTTTACTGTGTAATTTCTCTTAAAAATTTTCACTTCAGGGTTTATTTTTCTGACTTCAAATTCGTTCTCAGCGACCACAGAACACAACAATTTTTTGCACCCTGTACATAACCTCAAAATAACGTCGAAGGGATATATTTCCCAACTTCGAATTTTTTTAAGTTTTCCAATTTTTGTTTTTTTAAATTAGGGGAAACAGATTTTTTTTTGTGACAAGGTTTATTTTTCCTTAATCCGAACCCGCTAAGAAAATTGGTCTATCGGCTCTAGATTCTATCGTAACCTTAAAGAAACCCGCTCAAATATTTTTCGAGACCGCTGAATCTGAATTCGAGATTAAAAAAAAGTTTCCGAAATAACCTATTTTCATGAGGTTTTTTCAGGTTTTGTCAGAATGGTCTGAGATCTGAAGCCGCAAGTCGGTTTTTATTTGTGGCTGCGTAATCGTTGGAACCTATGCTTGCATACAAACCAAAATCGTATTGATATAACTTTGAATATAACACTAGAGAGTAGTAGGAGTATTTTAAAGTCGGGATGTCCCGACTACAACTTGTTATTTTTTTTTTTTTGCCATAATGCCAGCTTCAACTGGTAGCTCCTTTATGCGCTCCAGTATGTGTGTTTGTATGTGTTTGGGTGTGCATCTGTGTGTGTTTTTGTCGGGTGATAAAAATCTACCATTTTTCACCAGCCTATTAAGTTACATAAGCTCCAGTGTCTGTGCCTATGTATGCACATATGTGCGCGCCTAGATTTCTTGCTGTTTTTGGTGTTGTTTGTGGCGTGTGAATATCCTTTTGGCGTGTTAATGAACCCTTTGACACCACCAGCCATGCCCAGAAAACACTCTAAAACATACATCAAAAAATGCCACTGACAGCAGACCACATAAATCAAATGCATTCGACTTGGTTAGTCCAAAACAACAACAAGTTAACTATGGCTGTCAGTCTCTTGCTCATTAATAAATTAAATGCATAAAATCACAAAAAAATACAAAATAAATTACTTAATCCAGTGAGTCGATGATTTAATACTCTTTACTTAGCGTTTTACAAAAACTTTCAAAAAAAAAAAAAAAATTTTAGTGTATGTATGTTGAAGCAAAAGATTTTTCAAATAAATACAAATTATTCGTTAGCTAACAAAATAGAATTCAACTTTATCTCTTTAAAGCCCTATTAATAAGAATTAAAGCGCTTCGTTCGAAACGAAATATACGGACGTCCCAAATTCCAATTTTATGCTGTCGCTATCTACTCATATTTCCCGTGCTCACTGTTAGCACAACTTTATATCTTGCGAGGGAAATTATTCACTTTTATGTTATTCCTGTTACAAGGGAAATTTTTTTAAGCCATGATCTATATAAGCAAGACATTTAAATCTTTTTATGCAAGACATGAAAAAACAGAAAAATTTCGGTTTCAGTTGATCATGCTATTTTTTGGGTTGATTCAGGAAAACAATTTGGCATAAATACAATCTAAGAATATAAAATATTATTCTAAACATTATTTCAGTTTAAAATGCGTTCGACCTGTTTTGCCAATTCGTTTTAATTCCTCTTGCAACAAAACATTCGGTTTAAAACCACATAAAAAATTCGTTTTGGTGAAATGGGGTGCACCAAACATACGGTTAAAATATTCGGATTCGTTTACTGGGACCCAGCCGATAGAATACTTTTAAAGCAACCAAGGCTTTCAGGTCAATGAAATAAGTATACATATATAGTATTGTATTCGAAACTAAAGCATCAATTACTACCTTCACTAATGTTCGGATATAGTCAATCGGTACTAAAAGATGTTATTTTAGAAAAGAATAGTCTATTGCACCTTGAACGCCTACAGGAGAAAATTTCGAATATGCTTAAATCAGAAAAATAATTTTAGAATTAAGTTATTTGCTTAACATAAATATTTTTTCCGAAAAACCGCACCACTTGGGCATAAGTTTACAAAATGTTTTTTCTTTGTTTTCAAAAAAACGAGACAAAACCAAGAAAGAAGATAAAACGAGAAAGAAAGTCATCAAATCATTAACACCTAAGAGAAAATCGAATACAAATCAAAAAAATTTAGAATAAGTTTTGCTAACTCAAATATTCCCTAGGCATAAGTTTACGGTATGTTTTTTCGCTGTTTTCAAAAAAGACAAACGTTTTTGTCTTTTAAATCAGATTTAAAAATGTTCTTAAAATAATTTCAAAAATTTTAAAGTTCTAATAGAAAACTTTGATAAAAATAGAAAAAAAAATCGGGAGTCGAGAAAAAATATATCATTTTAAAAAAATGTCCAAGCTTATTTTATTATCAGCAAAGATAAAAAATTTTTTTAAAAAGGAAAATTTTCATAAAAATTTCCCTTTTTCGGAATTTATTCAAGAAATCGGGTGTCGAAAACAAATAACATTTTAAAAAAATTTCCAAGCTTATTGTTTATCAACAAGAAAAAAACAATTTTGTACAAAAAAATTGAACTTACATAAAAATTTCCCTTTTTGGGAATTTTTTCGTATTTTATGAATTTTGCAAAAATTGACAATCTTGACCCTGTTATAGAAACATACAAAAATTTCAAAACCATTATTATCCTATTACTGTTAAAACTGTAATCATAATGAATTGTCAAAAATGCATATTGTACAAAGGTATCTAAAGAGATATCGAAAGTAACGAAATTATTTAGAGCTGCATAAGTAGAAAACTCAAAAACAGAGGAACAAAAAAATCTAAGAAATTGAAACTTTTTATGACTAAACATTTCTTATCTTAATAAAATTTCTTATCTTAATAGAATTCACTTTGACTTGCTTATACATTGCATTACAAACTTCTTTCTCATTCGAAAACACTTTTCCCAAAATAGAGCATTAAAAACGAACACCTATGATCCCGAACTCCCGCGCTAAGCCAGCTGCAAGTGTGTGCGTGTATATTTGGGTGCTTGGTTATATGGATATCAGTTACACTCCCCTTTAAAGGTTTGTATTGTAAATAGTTTGCATGTGAAGAGTACTCCGAGTGTATGCAACCCTTAGGGGCGTGTGATAAGGCACCGAAAAAAGAAGCGCAGTCTGAAGTTAGTTGTGGAAAACGACTTTATTGCACGCACAATTTATGTTCATTTTTTTTTTTTTTTTTTCTCTTCCAAAGTGGTGCAGTTCGTCACCATTTCATGGCTCAGTTGTGCTGTGTTGATATTGCCTGGACAGGAGTAGGAGTGCCGGCTTCACCAATATGAGCTGTATTGAATGTAGGTTAGGCCACACAGCTGCGGCAGTGCGGTTGTTGGTTGCTGTTGCTGTTGCTTCTGCCAGTGTTGTATTGTGCGCTCTGCCGCCCGCCATATGTAAAAATAAACACATAAAACTGCACTTCTACTAATTGCTCAAGGGAGCCACGAAAAATACTTCTTTCCATTTGGTGTATCTTAAAACGGGGCGATTTTTAAAATCGCTGATAATGCCAAGCCAAAAAGCAGCAAATGGAAATAGTTTACATACAATGTTTTAGATATGAGACACGGGAGTCGGTAACATATGCATGTGGCAGCAGCAGAGAGCGCTAGGGTTGTCGAGTTGATTTGGGAGAAAGGGATTTGTAAATGATTAGAACGAAAAAGCAGACATGACTATAAAGTAGGACTTGAACGTGTGTGTGTGTATTAGGTACATAAAATATTAAAAATATATTGCTTAAATTCTTTTAATGAGAGTCGCCTTTAAGGATCAGTTTTATTATTTATGAGTTAATACAACAACAGATAATACTTTAAAAGAGAATGTAATCATCTAAACTATATGTTTTAGTATCTTTTGCTATGTGAGATACGTAAAGATGAAATAACATTTCAGCTTTAAAATCGTAACTAACCATAAAGACAAATTTTTTGTTAAAAACTCCTCATTTCAATCGATTTTATCTGCATTTTGAGAAAATTTTATTAAAATTTTATAAAGATCTGATCACTAGCACTTATATTATAGCTATTAACAGCGCGGTAAGTCCGCTTCATTACTTTAAGCGCGAATATCTAAAATACATTTTTTTTTTTAAGTATCTTTGTTTTTGATGCGGAAAGTTTCTTAAGTACCATTGCATCTATCGATTCTTCCTTATATATCTTAAAATCTGGTTAATTAACAAAAGAATTCTCCCTTGTCCTTACTTTGTGCTAAAAAATCAGATATTTTAAAACCCAAAAAACTTTTTTTTTCAGAAAAATTACCTCTTGCTTAAAAATTTTTATATCGTAAATCCTTCGTTGACAAACAGACGTAGAATATAATTCAAATGAAATATATTTTTGTATTGATTCTTTATAAAACGTGCTTGCGTCAACGGATGTTTGGAAAAAGATTGAACAATTTTTAAAAAGCCTTTAAATAACTATATGTACGACAAGACCGGTTTTTGCGTTATTGCCTTTGCGTAAAACTTTTTTTCGGAAGATTTCCTGTATAAGGCCCATACGCAACTTCATATAAAGAAAAATCCCAAAAAAAGGTATTTTGACATTTCGTGCGGAATTTTTGCATGCTGCGTATGGGCCTACACAATAAATAAAATTATCTACCAATGCAGATTTCTTTTGTAAATACCAAGTGTAATAAAAAAAGCTTCAAACTAAATTCTGTACAAAAAAAATAAACTTTATAATTAGATACGCATAAACTAATTTTTTACTTAGAGTAGAGGCAAGTGGGGTGAATCCGGAAACACATCCTGACGAAGTGCTGAGTTGACATTTGACTATGACGCTAATTTTAAAATAAACATCATGATCGAAGGTGGCTTTTTGATACTACTCCGACTCGAGTACACCTTATTTTCTTAAAAAATGCTAAAGGGTTCTTTCGATTTTTGCAAGCTACCAGAATAACGCTACTCCGTTTCGAAAAAGTCCTTTTCAGGTGAATCCGAAAGTGTCGAAAAGAGCCAAATCATTTTTTTGAATATAATTTCAGAACAGATTTCAACTGATTTTGTGTCAAAATGCCTAGAAAAAGCGAAATAAATCCACATAAACCGGTTCCAAGTTCTGAGGAATTTTTGGAAATTCTGAAGGCAGTGTAAATCGAGAAAAGGAGAGATTTTTAAGACGATTTCCCTCTTTAAAAAAAAAAAAAACTATTTTTCAGTCCTTTTCACTAGGCAACAATTATATTTATTCCACATTCATTCATTTCAATGTATTATTCAATCTTTTTTTACCAAAAATAAAGAAATTAAATGTTTGCGTTGAAATTTTATGGCGGTTTCTATCATTTTTGAACGCTTCCGGATTCACCTAAAAAAAATCGAAAATCGCGAATTTGACATTTTTTGCTCGGAGATCAATCTACCTGAGAAAAAATCTTTGTATCGATCTGAAATTTTGACACAATGTAGCTTATTCAATGCCCTAAAAGACACAACTTTCAATTTCGAAAAAAAATTCACTCCACTTGCCCCTATAATGAAACACATTTAGCGTATTTGTCGAATTTAAACCACTTCAATTTTTATTGAATTTGATGTGATATCAAAACGTATCCGTGTATTTTAATCGTTTTCGTTTTCCAGAAATAATATAAGTCAGTTAGTTTTTATATACATATGCTAAGTATGAATTTATACACTACTTAAACACAAATAAAGATTAAGAAAATAAATAATTAAAGTAAAGAAATTATTGGTATCCTTCTTTGGGTTGGCGTGAAAATTTCTGACAATTCTTTCTAAAATACATCATCATCACTAGCTTTACAGTCTTGGGCAGACCATAGCTTCCGCAACTATTCCTCTCCATGTTCTTCGATCGACCGCTGCATTCCTCCAGTTCAAGACACCAAGAGAGCGAAGATCATTTTCCACTACATCTAGCCACATTTTCTTTGGGCGTCCACGTCTTCTTCTTCTAATCGGGTGTCTGTGAAATGTTTTGCTGACCGCTCTGTGTTTGGGCATTCTACTAAGGTGGCCTAGCCATCTTATACGTTGACTTTTTGCTTCAGTGCTTCAAGTTCTTGATTTTATCTTATTCATATTTAAATACATAGTTTTTGTTTTAAAGTGACTAAAACCTTTTGAACACAAGAAAATCCTTCGTTTTATAAATGTCCAACATTTAAAAAAATAATAAAATAGTTTCAATAAAAATACAAAAAAACAGAAATTAAAAAAAAATAATATGTACATATTATAAATTTATGCGTTGGTATTCTTTTTAGGTTCTGGCTGTTATCATGATAATTTCTTGTAAAAGTAACGAAACGAAGAATAATTTTTGAAAATCTTTTTTGCTTTGATTAGCACATCTTAGAGAGCAGAAAAATTTGGATGGGAAGTCCGAGACGTTTATTTAAGGACAGTTTAAGCTGACGTCAGTTTAAAACTAAACAATCATTTGAAAACACTTTTATGAGTGATAAAATTTATGCTAGGTTAAACACGCTCACATATTTTTGAAATACTTAAAAATCTAATCAAGTAGAACGACATTCAATTATCGTATATCTTAAATACAATTTCATATAACTTACAAAAATTTAACAAATAATTTTTTGTTGCATTTGTTTCAGTTGACCTGGCAACCCTGCTCTATCATATCACCAAAAGGAAATTGTAAGTACTACATCCTTTTACGCTTCAACAGTTTTTATAGTTGTTGTTTGGCGGCTATCACTTGCTTGATACTACAAAATTTCTTATAAACGAGGGGGGGCCAAATTGTTGAGCGTTTTGTCAGTGGAGTCACTTTAGGGCGTGTGTTCCTGGGACTTTAAGTGTAAAAGTGTGCGTGTGTGCACATGTGTGAGTGTGTCTTTGTTTATTGTAATTTATGTAAGGTAATGAACTTGGAATTTATATGCAAATACCATGTAATTCGTGCATTAACAAATTGTTAAATGGGTTCACTTGGGGCTACCCCAAGCACAACTCGAAAGTTGTCTGCTATTCTTAGCTACAGTCTATTTAGTTGGAAAATTGTTATATGGTAACACTGGCGTCGGGTTTCCGAAATCTAAGACTCTTGAGTGAGAAATTGTTTATGCTAGTGCCACTTTAATTTCACTACGCACCCCTAATAACTTAATAAAGCACCCACCCTGAGCGCAGCTCAAATTTATATCCCATTATGGCTCAATTTTAAAATTGTGCACATTTTTTTGACATATTAAATTAATATTGACACATTGACAGCTGCCTGTCTATCAGGCAGTCAAAAGCAAACTCTAACAAACTCTTAACTATTGCAGCCCACCCCGATAACCCCCTCACATAACACATAACTATCATGTCAATGTCTCGGTGCTGGTAACAAATTTTCCGCTGTCGTCAACATACACACACTCACACAGGCCTTTCATCGACCACCCGCTGACTGCCTGCGGGTCCAAACCCAATTCCACGTTAAATTCGCTTCGAATTCTCGAATTTGTGCGTTAATCATGCGCAACGCTTTTGGTGAAATTTTTTAATTGCCCATACGAAAAAAAATGAATTACTGTAAAAAGTTTATATACTAGAGTTCTATATACGAAACTATGCTTGGGCATAGTTTTTCGTGGAAATCGGCAATGTCATCATTGGGGTGTGTGCGTGTGTCTGTGCTGTACTGCTTGGTGAGCCCTATTCTTCGTTGTTCGTTTTTATCTTGGGAAAATGCGCGCCTTTAATTGATAGTTACAAATGGCACAGCATTCAACATGATTGTTGTAAAGCTTTTGTAGCGTAAAAAATTTATCTATAGGATTTCCCTAATTTGGTCAAGCGATAAATGTGAAGTGCAAACTGAACATTAAATTGGCGCAAACTAACAAAATTTTTTATTTGGTTTTCTGGGTTGGGTCTTTGAATTGCTTGATTGCTTTGTTAAAAGCTAAGCACGATTTTATGATATAGCTATTTTTTATAATATTTGGCAATTTAAATGAGTGAGTGTCTCAGTCAAAATCTGTGCCACTTCAATCAAAAGTCAAATGCCTAAGCTCTGACCAGGAATTGGCCCTTTTCTTCTTCAGTGCTCTATATACAAAACTCGTTACACGCAATTCAATTTCACTTTACCGAAACGGCAACAGTTGGTCTGCAAACTTCTTTGTTGGTAAAGAGTATGTTAACTAAGGCATGACGTTTGTTATACTTGGAAGGCGACTTAAAATAAAGGTATTCATTATGCCCGTAACTAATTGTTGTGGTCTAGAAACGATTTTCGTTGACGTAAAGAGTACCCACTATTGAAAATAGTTTTTTAATCTAAAATTAGGCTGCTTTTTAAAATTTTTGTGCGATTTATATAAGACTTCAAAACGGTGTGGTTGATTTGAACTATCTAAAGATAGCAAATTTATATCTTTAAAAATAATCTCCATAAAATTAGACACTTGAAAAATTTTTTTGGGCATATCCATATCGGACGACTATATTATAAACTTGCCATAAAACGCGAAATCGGATCGGACATATCTGCGTCATATATCATTTAATCTTAACTTAGCTCCAGCAAATTTGATATTTGAAAATATTTCTAAAACAATCATATATGTGCCGAAATTGATCCGAATCGGACGTCAATATCGTATAGCTGCCGTATAACCGGAAATCGGTTTTGTGCATATTTCCGGAATTTATGTATATGTCTAATAGTGCTGGAGAAAACGTCGATGATCGAAGTTTAAAATCCCTACATATCGATGTTGGCCAACAGAGATGTTTCTCCAGCACTTCTGCACTCATCAAATGGATGTTTAGTAGTGCTGGAGAAACATCTCTGTTGGCCAACCTCGATATATAGAGATTTTAAACTTCGATCATCGATGTTTTCTCCAGCACTAGTATCTAATATATAGAGAAACCCGAAAGAAATAATGAAAACAGCGTTAGTTGCTTATTACACCTGAAAAAAGACATTTGGTAGGAAATGGGGACAGCAACCGTATATTCTTCACTGGTTATACACAGCAGTCGTCAGACCTATCTTGACTTATGGAGCGCTGGTCTGGTGGAAGGCGGCTAACACCAAATCTCACCTTAACAACCTTCAGAGGGTACAAAGGGCGGCCTGTCTGGATATCACCGGATCCATGCGATGCACACCCCAGGCGGCCCTGGATTTTATTCCGTACCTGGAACTAGTGGGCACCTTACTGAAGTCGGCGGCAGCTAGAATTGCAGCAAGATTCCGGGCACTGAATCTTCTTACGCCATCGACTTGTGGTCACAGCAATACCCTACTTGAGTGAGGCGTACTTGTTGGGACCGGGGATTGTGATTACTGCTCCACGGTTCAGAAACAGGAACGACAAATTTGTGTCAGTTTTCCCGGAGAGGGAAGATTGCAAGCAAAAAACCCCTTTAAAAGGCAACGAGCTGACGATCTAAACTGATGGCTCGAAGATGGATGAGGGCACAGGAGCAGGCGTCCGCTCTAAAGAGCTTTCGACGAAGCTTTCATTCCGCCTCCCCGACTGGTGTAGCGTTTTTTAAGCTGAGATATATGCAATCTGGCAAGCGGCTAGACTTATTGATACCTTGGACGAAAGTCCAAGGAACGTTGTAATGCCTGTCGATAGCCAGGCTGCAATCAAGGCTCTAACATCGCATACCATAAGGAGTAAACTTATCCATCACCACTCAAACAGCCTCCGTTGGGTACCGGGGCACTCAGGTGTCCCTGAAAGCGAAGTGGCGGATAGTGGTTCAGCACGGGCAGCTAACCTTGCGATTACGGATATAAAAAGACCATTAAAGGACGTCGTATTGCAAATAAAGGGGACAGCCAGAGCTCTGGCGGAAAGAGATTGGGACACTGTGTCCTGTTGTCACATCTCCCGAGCACTCTGGCCAAGATATAATCCAAAGCTAACATCTGAACTACTGCGCTTCCATAAAAACAGGACCAGGATGGTGGTAGGAATTGTAACGGGGCTCTGTACCATGGGCCATATGGCTGAGAGAATGCACGTTCCCCATCACGACTTCTGCCGTAGCTGCGGAGACGAGGAGGAGACAGAAAGCATCCAACACCTGCTATGCGACTGCCCGGCGCTTCTAAGAAGACGAACTCAGTTTCTGGGTAAACCATTCTATGAGGACTTGAGTAGTCTGGCTTATGTGCCCATGTCGAGTCTGGCTGCTTTTGTCGAATCCTCAAAGTGTTTCTGCAATAAGAGAGACTTAGGTGACTAGAGATGCCCAATAGTTTTTGATTCTCCTCTGAAAAAATTTCTGCATTGAAAATGGTTACTTAATAAAAGTTTTTTCTTTAGTTCAAATCCCATTTGTAATATATACCTATGTTTAATGCAAATAATAAAAAATTTTTTTTAATTTCTAAAATGAAACCATTTTTTGATTATATAAACACAATATGCGTTCTATTAAATGATACAAATAATGTATTACAATTTTTAACGTCTTTTGAAAAAATTAATTTTTTTTATACAATTTAAAAAAAAAAATGTTGTAGAGCCTAATTAAAAACTTTCAATAAAAAAATACTCAGTAGCTTAGTCACAAAGTGAAAACTTGTTTTTTTTTTGGAAGGGGGGGATTCCCCCGGGCCCGGAGTTTTCTCAGGGGCCCGGTGTAATTACTGTAGTACTGACTTGATTCAAGCTAAAGGTGTAATAGAGGCGCCGGTACATTTTTCCCCCGGGACCGAATTTTCTCTCTACAGCCGTACAGACAACTGATATACTTTTTTACAACCTGCAGTTCCCACTAAAGTATTATATCAACACATATGTATATCAATAGTATCATATTCCTGTCTGGCTCTAGGAAACCTAATTCAACCTTTCAAGGTCGTCTCTCTATGCAGTAGAAAACCAAAACTTTAGTTTTTTACTCAAATTTCTGCCAGACTGTCTGAGAATGTATTGTTTGGATTATATTTACCATCATATTGCATAAGTTTTATTTAATTTAAGTAAAATAATCTTTTTTATACTAAGTCATTTAGAATAACTTGTTTTAAGTTCGCATTTTTCGTGGGAAATTATGGAGTTTGACGAAAACAAAATCGATTGAAAGTAACTAGAAAAATTTGAAAAGCCACGTTTTTTGAACAAATCCTCTGCGTACCAAAAACGAAACTTTAAGAAAGAAATTTTGTAACATGCCAATAATACGTTTAGTATATTATAAAAATTTAATCTAAATATTTCCCATTTAGCGAGTTAAGGGAAATTCGTTGATGAACAGGAGATTAGCTGGGATTTGCGTTGGAAGCGTAACATAAAACATAGTGAAAAAAGGATAAGCTAACACATTTGGTAAAATAAAAAATCTGATTGATAATGTTTTTTGAATAACACAGACCAACATGGTTTAGTTGTTGGAAAGCTAAGGGTCATTTCCGAAGTAAATTGCTGCGTAGAATCCGAATCCGGGACCAGAATTGGCCTATCACGTCAGGATTTTTAGATATTTGAGGTTATTTACACGAAAAACGGAGTTTTTTCCTACTTTTGAGGTTCCTGGTTTCGGACTCTACGCAGCAAATTACTTCGGAAATGACCCTTAGCTTTCCAATAACTGACATGACCCCGGTATTTGTAGGCCTGTGTTACTTTCCACCAAAATCAAAAACAATTTTCGGCATTACCTACCTATTTAATTGACTTATAAGTAAGCGAATTCAATTCACTTTAAAGATTTACAAAATCGCATAGGTATGTCTTTTGGGGATTTTTAAATTTTATTTGAGCAAAATACTACAGAAACTTGAAAAGGAAGTCAATAAATAATGTTTTTCATTCATTGTTTTTCATTAAATTAAATCATTTATGATATTCTTTTAAATTTTGTATTTATCATATGTATTTGAGAAATTAGTTTTCAGCCATTTGTATGAATTATTTTTACTATAGGTAATATCTTTTGTTTACTATGAAATTCACTGTATTCACGAATAACCATAATAAACAAGCTTAAAAACAAAGTACATTTTTCCTAAATATGTATTTATAAATTTTAAAAATATTTTTGTTGATAAATAATGATCTTAAAAAAAAAAAAAAATTAAAAAACTGCTAAATAGTTAAAGAGATGAAAAGATAATGGAACAGTCTGTAAGTGTATACAAAATTTGTTACCCCCAAAATAAGTTTTTCGTTCTGCTTTGACTCTCTTTGCCTTTATGAATGAACTCTTGCGGGAACATTCTTGTTGCTTTTATTTGTCGTTCATCAAAGGCACCGTCCATCGCCTTAGGTTGTGCCATGTCTGTGTCTACTGTAGAGCAGCTCTCGAGGCAAAGGCAGCGAGTACACGCTGTCTTTGGAGCAGTTCATCATCGACAGACAGTGGCCCACGCATTGGCCATGCTTCAATGAAGCATGCCACTTTTCGCTGGAATGCTTAGGCAACATATTGAAGCTTTCCACAGATCTTTCTTGCAGTTCCTCATTGGAGTTAATGATTAATTAGTTGCATGTTTTCATGGTTTTTTTCGTAATGACAATGGGCTGCCTTTTCTTTTATTTTTTAATTATAAATAAACATTCAAATTGATTAACTTTTTAATGATATGACACTTTTTATTGTATTGCATTGGTTTCTAGTATAAAAAATGCAATGCCTTTGAACGGCCTTCCGCTTATCGCTAAATTGAACTTGAACTGAGTTTTTTTTTTTGTCAGTCAGTTGCAAAGTAAAAAGTGCATTAACGGCTTGATTTGAGAATTATGCTATAAAAAATGTCGGCGTTTGATTTTTTTTATTATGAATTTGCATTTGCTTCCGTTTATAAATTAAACACGTTTTTAACGTGCAACAATTGTTTGAAGCTAAATTTAATTGTAAGTCACTGTTATATAAGCATTTAAATGCTATCGTAAGAAAAGATTCCAAGAACTTTTGAACAGGAATCTAAATAAGAATAACCCTCATTATTATTAGAGATAGAGAAGTTTACAAAACCAAACTAACTTAGGTGGTATAGCACTGGCTGCGGGGCCTTGGCTTTTAAGTTATAATTACTTTATTAAATATTTTTATTTTTTATTAAATATGTATTGCTTAAAATTATTTTGTTTGTTTAAGCTGCGTTTTTGTTTATGACTTACTTATTTACAAGAAAATAAACTCCTAAATCTCGTTTGACAGCTTTGAGTGTCTTTTTTTTATTAATTACTGTAACAATTTTGTAACATGCAAAAAAAATCATTTTTTTTGTTTTAAAATGTTTTTGTTGTTGCCATTAAGTTCAAGGACAGCCCAAAACAAAAGAAAGAAAAATAAATGTAAAAAATATAAATATATACAAACATATAATAACAATATCTAAACACACATCACGGCTCATACTAATTTATCAGCATTATGTGCTTTTTAACTAATCATCCGTCAATGTATTGAGAAATGAGAGATGAAAGTTGAGCAAAGCAAAGCCGAAGCAGAAATGCTCTTTTAGATCATTATTTATAGTTGCAAACATCTTTTTTGTTTACTCATTTAAAAAAAATTGATTTAAGTCGATGGATAACATCGGTAGTAGGTCCAAAGCTAAACACTTTTAAACACTTTTTTTTTTTTAAAGTCTACAAAAAAAAAATATTTTTTATTAAATCTTCACTCTTATTGCCTTTCAGCAGTTTCCCTGTTTACTCTCAAAACTTTAGAACTCGTAGAAAGTTTAAACTAGATTGTGTTCTTCAGTTTGTCGGACAAGAATGCTTAAAGGCAAAAGTGTAAAGTTTCTGACAACTTACACCAAAAAATATGAATTTTTATCTAACCCAGACGCTTTACATATGACACTTGCCAATAGCTGATTTTTGTGGCTCACTTCCAAAGTCTTTTTCACGTTAGAATTGTTCCCTTCGGATTTCGAATGTAGTAGTCTATAAACGAATTTTTTAAGTTTTTCACATTTTTCACTTACCGTACCGAAAAGGAAGAAAAGTAAGTGCTGTGCTGTTCAGAGACCCCATCTATTTTCTTTATTTGAATACTGATAGCTATATTTTAAAAAAGAGATTAAAAAATATTCGACAACATACTAGTCGCTACAATGATAGACTCGAAAGGTACCATAATAGGCTGCCAAAAGGCCTGCCTTGTGAGTATCCAATAAAAAGGCTAAAAAAAAAGAAGTTTTGAAAATCTGAATCAACATGATATGATCTGAATCTTCACCTACAGATGTAATGTTGCACATTTCTTGTGGCCCCTTTTATGATATCTCCAGCTAATCAGGCTAGATTGGTGATCAAAAATTTCGATTCATAAAAATATATGTTTTTTTGATTATTAGAGTATTTCGACTTTTTAATTATCGCAGAACTTAGCCAGAACTTAATCTTATAGCTTAATAACTGATTTTTAGGAAATTATCACGTGTTCATTAATAGAGAATAATATTGTTGATTGTCTTAGTAAATTACTAAGACTCTCCCTTTTTCTTTATTTTCCCATTCGTTTCCCCTATCAAAAGCGTGTTCCCTCTCTCACTCTATTTCTCATTCTTTGTCGATCTGGCTTTTTGTCTCTCTCCTACACTCTCTTTCTTTCTCTGACTTTCTCTCTCTCTTTCTCCCATTCTCGCTACCTCTCTCTATCTATCTATATCTACCTATCTTTTCCACTCTCGCTCTCTTTCCCATCCTCGCTCACCCTCCCACCTTCGCTCTCTGTCTCTATCTATCTCTCTCTCTCGCTCTCTTTCCCACCCTCGCTCTCTTTCCCACCCTCGCTCTCTTTCCCACCCTCGCTCACCCTCCCACTCTCGCTCTCTGTCTCTATCTATCTCTCTCTCTAACACACTTTCTCCCAGTCACTCTCTCTCGTTCTCTTTCTGAATCTTTCTATCTCTATCTCTTTCTATCCTTATCCCTCCCTCACACTCACTCTATCTCTCTCTAACCCTCTCTCCCACTCTCTCTATATCTCTCTAATAATCTCTCTCTCTTCCAATCTATTTATCTCTCTTCCACTTTTTTTCTCTCTTTCTTACTTTCTCCCTCTTACTCTTCCCCATCTCTTTCTGAATCTTTCTACCTCTATTTCTCTTTCTGTCACCCTCTCCCCTTATCGCTCTCTCTCACTCTCTTTCTTTCTCTGCCATTTCCTCTGACTCATGGTGGAATTAACAAGGTAGTCAATTCCCTAAGTTAACTCTCACGAAAATTCTTCATGTTAGTTTCGTTGCGAATTATAAAATAAGCCGCAGTACTTGCCAGCATCAGCAAAAAAAAAAACATTTTATATATGTATGTTTGCTTACGCACAACAACAGCAACGAGGGTGGTTTTTTCGATCTCACAAAAAATAAGACTTCAGTGGGACGAATATGCTACCTGTATAGTTATACCATGCTCTGACTCTTTTACTTTCTTTCTCTCTCTCTCTCTATCTCTCTCTTCTCTATTTTGCACCTTAACCAGAGCTGGGCAGCCCATAGCCCAAACGGGCACTTTTTGTTCGTGCACTTACAGCAGAGCGCTCTCTTTTTGCCCAGCTCTGACCTTAACTCTTTATATTTTTCTATCTCTCACACTCAGTCTTCATTTCTCTCTAAATCCTTCCCATACTTTATTTCATTTTTAGCTTTCTCATTTTTTCTCGCAGTCTCTTTTTTCCTTGATATCTCGCCCATTTTTTCTCCCACTTTCTTTCTGTTCACCTATCTCCGTTTCGTGTGTTAATTCGCGACAAAAATTTCGTATTAATTTCTTTAGTACTTTCCTAATCACTATTTATGTAGTTACACGGTTCGTCATAGACTGATTCATTATGGTACGTTTCAAAACCCACAGCAAAGTCAATACACTCCTTCTAAGAGTATTCAAGTAATGAAGACTACTTGCAACAGCCGACGGCGGCGTCGACAACATTTCAACAACACGTGAGAATTATCCCCAGCAGAATGTTTGAGGGGGGCCCGGGGTGGCTGACCTGTTGCAATTATTTTGGCAGTTATTATAATGTGGCAATCATTTGAAATGATAATTGCAAGGTAGACAAATGCAACAACAACAACAATAATTTAGTGTTTTATTGTCTCAAGTGTTAAATAGAGTAAGTACACAGATACATACTCACACACCTTTATGTATGAAAGCACAAAGAGCCGTTGCGACGCTAAGCTTTTAATGACGTCTTAGATTTGTATTTGTATTTGTGTGTCTGTCATTGTTTGTATTTGCGTGTGTGTGTGTGTGTGTGTGAGCGTACACGCGCGTTTGTTGTATTCGCAGCTGATTAAGTTAAGGTTTTGGCGCAGATACAGATACTTTGCATTCGCCGTCTAGCAGCGACAGTGATAAGTTCAAATTAACGTACAGCGGGACTTCGAACGTCGGACGTAGTGAAATTTTTTTTGTAATCTTTTAAATTGTGTTTGATTAAGTGAATTGATGTGATAAGGATAATTTTTAATAAGACGAAATATAAGTCAAGTGCTTCAAGGTAAACAAAAAGGTGATTAAATTTAGTTGCAAGAATAGTGCATGCATTGTGATATAATATGTGTAAAATAATTTGTTTAAAATTAAAAAAAAATTTATCAAATGAAAATAGTTAAGCAAAATAAAAAGAAAGATGCCTTAGTTTGTGTTTAAATCAACTACTAAAAAAAAATTCGATTCCAAAAATCAAAGTTAATTTTTTTTAAATTTATTGTAAATATGTTTTTAAGCAAGTTTGTTAAAAATAGGACAATATATTTTAATATTATATGTATAGTAATAACATAAGATAAATAGAAAAGTAAAATGTAAAGTGTGTTTAAATAATTACAATGAATGCCAGCTAAAAAAGTGAATTAAGTGCAATGTTTAATAATAAATTGTTTTATTGAAATTTGTTTAAAAAACAAAAATTAAAAAAAAAAACGTTGCATAGTAAAAAATTGTCGTTGCTTAAAGCAAAAAAAAAAAAGAAAAATCTAAGACAATTTATTTATTTTATATGGAAAACAATAAAAATTTTAAGCTCAATAAAGAATAATTAAGCTTATTAATTTGAAAAGTATTTAATCCATTAAAAAATACAATTTTTCTTTAGTGTATAATATTTGTACAAAAATTTTGTTCGTGTACAATAATTGCTTTTATAAAAATGAACGAAAATAATTTTGCTTAAATACAGTGCTGTAAAAACAAAATAACATTATGGACAAGTAAAAAATAAAATTTTGAGTAAAAAAATTACTTAATATTGGTACAAAAGATGGTTTTAAAAAATAAAATGAAAAAATTAAAAAACAATAAGTCAAAGCCGTCTACAGTCGCAGCAAAACTTTTATATACCCTTAATTAAATTAAATTAATTGGTTTCACAGCTTTAAGTAGATGTTAATACGCTTTAAAACTTTATTTGAACTTGATCTCTTGATGTTATATGTCAAGTATATATTTATTGATACGTATAACTTATCCAAAACTGGCTTTGGGAATGAAAGATAATTAATGTAAAATTAAATACAGTGTGGTAAAAACAAAATGAAACATTATAAAAAAAGACAAGATAAAAAAACTTTAAAAATTTTATATAAAAAAAACAGCAGTTTGAGTATTAGGTCTTATTCATTTTCTATAACCATTAACCTTTCGTACAAATATTTGAAAATAAAAAGCAATTAGCATTAATTTTAATGAAACCCAAACAATTTTAGAAAAAATAAAAAAAACTTATAGTAAACCCTTAAATTAAATTAAATTATTATTGGTTTTATTAGTTATTAATTAACCGAATGTTAATAAGCTTGATAAAAATTTAAATTTTGTAGACTTGATCTCTTGCATGGTATCAAATTTTTTGTAACTGTAATTAATTCAATGAAAATGGCGTCTTAAAGGGGCGCTAAAAGTTTGAGATTCCCAAAAAATAAATATTTAAACTTATGAAAAATATAATTTTATCAAATTTGGTAAATTGATTGGGAACTATAATAAACTTCCGACTACAAAATTTGGTAACAATATCTTGACAAACTAACGTATGTACATTTTTTTTCAAACGTTTTTTCCGATTGGTCCTATGGGAGCTATATGATATAGTCAACCGATTTTGATCAAATTTGGTACAGTGCTTGGGTACTCTAAAACACTTCCGAGTGGCTATGATATCTTCATAAACAAACGAATTATCCATCTAAAACTTTTGTTTTTTTTCGAGATCCTCTGTAACACCCCTATGGGAGCTATATAATCCCGATATTTTAAAAATAAAATAAACTTGTCTCCCCTGACATAATTACGTATCTAATCTGAAAACTTGGTCGCTCTAGCTCTTACCATCTCTGAGATCTAGGCGTTCATACAGACAGACGGACAGACGGACATGGGTATATCGACTTCTCTAGTCATTCTGATCATACTTTAGGTAACGTCGTGGGTCGTTTAGGTAACGACGTCTCCGACGTCTCCTTCTGTATGTTACATACATTTTCGACTTTCACAAACACAATATACCCTTTGTTATAACAAATTGTTGGCCCATGGTGCTTACATGGGAGAAAAACTTTTCTTGTGTCTTTGTTTTCGAGCCGATTTATGAATGGATTCTCCGCTTATTATTTAGTTCTGTACAGAACGTTGAACCACAATATCTAACCCCCTACACGCAAACATAAAAATTTTTTTAAAAATTAAGCTAAAAAATAAATGTAAAAAATATATTTTTTTTTTAAATTTTATAGTTTTGAGACCGCAACATGCAATTTTTGTAGCTATGGTTCATAGGTTCGCATGAACTAGTTCTTAAATTAGACAACTAAGCATAAATTGTTTAAATACATAAAGCTAAAATTTAAAACAAAATAAAAACTCGTCTATAGTCTAAAGTAAATTTTCTTACTTAAGTAAAAGCTTTTAAGCAACGAAAGTAAAAACAACTAAAAATAAATCAAAATAAATGCCTAAAAAACATTTTGAAATGCTGCCAAAAACTAGTACATAGTCTTTGCCTTGACTTTTACTATAGTATAATTTTTAATTTACCAATTACTTTACCGCATTTTTTATTGAAAATTGTAATTAGTGTTGTAAACTGAACTAATTACTGAGAGCATAAAAAATTACGTGCAATTATGTTAGACGCCTCGTACAAATACCAAACAATTACCTTGACTAGTGCCATAAAAGTCTTTATTTACTCATTCCATTTGTATTTATTTATAACAAATGCATTACAGATGCAAAATTATTTTGTCTAGCCATGAAATATAACCGTTATAGTTGTAAAAATTGTAAACCTTCAACGAAATTTAACCCGTAACAAAAAAAAAAAACATGGGAAATAGTTCCGAGTCTAGGCAACACGCGATCTATTGGCTTATCTCAAATACGTGACACTTTTTGTATAGAACTCTCGCTTACTCTCTTTATAGAATAAACCACATTTCAAAAAATAAACAACTATATTGTATTGTTTATTATAATTTAAAGAGGCGAGTTTAATTTGTGATATTTGCAAAAGTAAACAACTGATTATAGCATGAAACAAAAAAAGAATTTAAACTAGTTATGCCGGTTAGTAGATACCCTGCAGTTTGCGCTTGCTCGAATGCATTTTGCTACTTTTTGTTTTTAATTTGAATATTAAAAAAATGATTCACGCTTTTTTGTCAAACACGTTTTTTTTAAATTGATAAATATATATCAATAAGTTGTTGTTTTGTTTAAAAACAGGATATATAGCGTTTCAGTAAACTTAAGTAAATATTCCGTATAGATTTTAGTTATAAATTATTGAAAGTACGAATTATCACATTTTTCACTACGCGTGAACACAGCAACAAAACATTTTTAGCATGGACTCACATTTTATTGTCTCCTGGAAAAGAATATGCTTCAATATGCTTTATTTTGATGTTTGGTCACACTGCGAAATACCAGCATCCCAAAGCAAACATTACGATGCAACCCGCAAGGCAGTGGCCGCCCGGGGGTTCGAGCACGTACCTGGCGCCGAACCATCGACCGTGAATACCCCTGGATTGAAATTAATAGCGAAGCGTAAAACAGAGTAAGATTTCGTAGGATTGTTGAGGCCCTATGCTCTACTAGGAGAAAAGGACGACAGTAGTAGTAGTAGTTTTATGATGCAAGAAGTGGAACACTAAAAATATCGTAAAGAAAAAATTTTATAAAATATAAAAATTCCTGAAAACTAATTTTTTTAAACTTTAAACTTTAATTTTTATCAAAAAAGTTATTTAAAAAGCTTTAATTATACAAAGAACAAAAATTCAGTCGATAAGTAATTAGAATTTTTCAAAAACAACAAATTGAATATTTTGCGCCGCTGAATCTGAACCCGAATGCCAAGTTCAAAAAAACCCCAGCACCCAAGCATTCTGAAAATACTTCAAAAAACCCACAGATCGAAGCATGTTGGAGGTCATTGCAGAAACCTGACGTACCGTAGTTTTTTTGACTTCGGATTTTGATTCAGTGAACCCAAAAAAATACAAAAAACATCGCCAAACAATCGTTCACGAAAAAAAAGGTATGGGGTTTTTTTTTTTTGGAAAAACATCGATTTTTGGGTTCGAAGATCAGAAAATATTTTTCGGATCGCTGAAATCGAATCTTAGGTCAAAAAAAACCAGAGCGCGTGAGAACTTTGCCATAACCCCAAAAACGTGTTATCTTTATATCTTTACGACCCTGACGTGCTGGGGTTTCTTTAAACTCTGATTCGGATGCAACGTACCCAAAACGACTGGGCTTAGACATAGCCTCCCTAATGTGGTATTTTGAAGGCTATACATAACTCTTACGTGCTAGCAGTTTTTAAACCTTAGATTCAGACTTTGCAACCCCAAAAAATATATAAAAATATACCCGTTTTACGGATCGAAGCAAGTCCCCTGTTCTTGCAATCTACTAAATAGTTTCAAGAAATCCCCTAACCTGGCAAAAATTTCATTAGGATACTGACTGGGTTAAATACAAAACATTGCAGGCTTAGAAAACATCTGAGCAATATGTATGCACATCATGAAGATTGAGAAGAAGCTAAAGGGTCAACAATCTTGAGGATTTTTTTTTTTTCAATAGGGTTTTTTTGATAAATCACGCGTGCGTACTGTCTAGTTGCGATGTGTTTTTTATTCAGTTTTCATTGCCATTTCATCATGAAAAAACTTACACCCGAACAACGTTTACAAATCGTGCAATTATATTACGACAATTTGAGTCCTGTAAAGAAACGGATTATCTTTAAAAAGTGAATGGCAAGAAAGGTTCTTTCTTTTGATAATAAAGATTTTGAAATTTTTGTGTATTTTTGCATTTAAAAGAAAAGAAGCTCAAGATTGATGACCCTTTATTAGCAAGAAGAAGGTTATCCCATTTAGGCGTACATAGGGTCTGTATGCGCAATACAGTCTGTAGCTCTAGGACACAATAGACCCTTAGGGTCGCAGTGCAGCTTTTCCCTTTTATATGTCTTCGATGACGGAGTTTCTTTAGAAGCCCCGGCTTTCACCTTTTCACTCTATACTCGAGAGCAATAGTCGTAGAAAAGAAGGTTCTGAGTGATGCAGAGTTCCAATAAATTCATTTAATCTCAAAACTGATTGTATGATCCATAATGTGTTTTGGATTTTAGTAACGCTTTGTTTTTAGTCTACATATTTGGTTACACTTGAAATGTTCTGCGATTATTTTTATATAGAGCTATAGTTAAGAAGTAATTTTATTTAATTTTTTTTCTAATTTTTTAATCAAAGAGTTGAAAAATATAGTTTTACTGATTTCCAATATCTCTATTATATATAAAAGTTTTTGTCGTCGTGGTCATCGTCATCATTTATTTTTTTTAGCTAGATTTTAGAATATACTAGTAGTGGTTTCGTAATATAAAGATATTTTTTGTCGTGAGTAGCCATTGGCAGGGTGGAGGTAAGGGAGGTCGTTTACCGGGGCAAAGCGGACGGAGTAAAAAACTAAATTCAGCAGATTCAAAGTTCTGAGTTCAAAAAAAGGCGTTCTTCTAATAATAGTTGACATTAAATGATGGGCTTGAGCATTGGGCAGGGTGCTCGCATGCCTTCTTTCTAAGCCGAATATACACCTTATACTAAAAGTTAAAGGGCATTGCTATTTTTTATTGCCAATTAAGTATTATTGTTTTTTTTTTATTTAATTATTAAAGTCAAAGCAAAGCGACAAGTATTAATTAATATTTGTGCTAGTTTTCCTGATTTGAATTGCAATAAATCACTTAATTTTAAAGACCTATTAACTATTGACCGCGTTTCTTGCAAATAAAGTTGTTGATGGCTTTAACCTTATTCAATTGCCAATATTGTTATATTGTTAAGTACTTAATCAATTAAATTAATGTACTACATTTTAATATCGACTATAACTAAGTATGACTAAATATGGCCTGGCGTCAAACAAAGTATGCAAAACTAATGAGATATTCATAAATTAATAACAAATTAGTTATGATGAAATACACGGGTTGCATTTCAAAACTAACGCTGCGTCTGGAGGGTGTGCCGATTATAGATCATATAGCCATAAAAAGCTGCAAAAAAATGTATCTTTATTACAGATCTGTCAGTTACAGTAAAAGATACGCAACTAAAGCATAGAAATCCATAAAAAATGCATTAAAATTGTAGAAAAAAAACCAACAAATTAACATAACTCAATGTCAGCTGGATTGTTTATATCAAAATGTAAATAAAGTGTGTAAGATATATTAAGCTATTAAGTAAATGTAAATAATTGTAATTATTATATAATATATGGCACATAAACTGCTTATAAGACAGTTATTAAACAGCTGACATTTAAATTGTTTCCCAGATGAGACAAATGCAGCTGAAATGTTTCCTGATTGCTCTGCTGGGTTTGTTTTTAATGCCAGCTCTGAGCCAGGGCTATCGCATACTGTTTATGGGTCCTTTTCCGGCGCCTAGTCATTGGATGTGGTTGGAGCATTTTCAGCGAGATCTCTTAAAACGTGGTCATCATGTAACCAGCTTAAATAATCATCCCACCAAAAGTCCACATGAAAATCTCACGGAGATTATCTTAAATCCAGTCTTTGATATACCCAAAAATTGTGAGTGCTATAGATCAACTGATACCAAACCAGTGCTTTATTATATGTTTGCTTTTTAAAGTTCCCAAGAAGAACATCTTTACCATGCGTTTTGCCAGCGATTTTCAAAATCTACAACTGTGGTGGAAGATTGGCTTGATGACCACGGAGCATGCTTTAAAAGATCCACAAGTCAAGCGTTTGATAGCCAGCAAAGATCAAAGCTACGATTTGGTCATTTTGGAGCAATTCTTTCATGAGGCTTTTCTTATGTTTGGTCATAAGTTCAACTGCCCGGTGGTCACCCTAGGCACTATGGGTTATGCGGATAATATGGATCATGCTATGGGCATAATGACGCCCTGGTCGTTTATACCCCATCTGCTGCTGCCACATACGGATCGCATGACTTTTGCACAGCGTGCTTATAATACCTATCTATCTCTATATGATTCCATTATGAGACGTTGGTATTATTTGCCACAAATGCAGCAACTGGCTGTGAACTACTTTGGTCAGGCTATAAAAGGTGCGTGCTACAGGGAACTTTTTGTAAGCATTCCACTTATATTTTTTTATGCAGGTCCTTTGCCGCATGTGCATCAGCTGGAGCGCAACATCTCGCTCATGCTGATCAACAGTCATCGTAGCATTGATCTGCCACGTCCCGGCATGCCAGGACTTGTAAATGTGGGTGGTGCACATATACAGCCCGTACGCAAGCTACCAGCTCAGATGCAATCCTTTATAGATAATGCCACACATGGCGTGGTCTACTTCAGTTTGGGTTCCTATATGAAAAGCACGGATATGCCACCGGAAAAAACTGCGCTCATACTCAAAGCCTTTGGTCAGCTAAAGCAACATGTTTTATGGAAATATGAGAATGACTCAGTGGGTCAGCTGCCAGCCAATGTTATGATAGGCAAGTGGATGCCACAAAATGATATATTGGCGCAATCCAATGTCAAGCTGTTTATCACACACGGTGGTCTTTTTGGCACCCAAGAGGGCATCTATTGGGGTGTGCCCATGCTCTGCATACCACTCTATGGTGATCAGCATAGAAATACCATTAAATCTGTGCGTGAGGGCTATGCCAGATCGTTGGTCTTCTCCGAGCTAACTGTGGATGATATGGTGCGTAATATAGAAGCACTGATCTATGAGCCGCAGTATAAACGCAGCGCCTTGGAGATCTCACAACGCTTCCGCGATAATCCACGTCATCCGCTTGATGAGGCTAGCTACTGGATAGAGTACATCATACGGCATAAGGGTGCACCACATTTGAAATCTCAAGGCGCCTTTATGCCGCTGTATCAGTATTTATTGCTGGATGTGCTGGGTTGTGTCCTGGTGGCACTACTGCTGACTGTCTGGCTACCCTGGAGTATGCTGCGTTTTCTTTGGAAACGTTGGAATGTGACGAGTCTTAAGGCGCAAGAGAGCAAGAAGAAATTGTAGACCACTAAGTGTTGTGTAATATATTTTTACTTTTAATTAAACCAATTAATCTCAAGCCACAATAAACTAAAGGTGATATATTTTTAGATAAAAAATTATTTTGCTATTTTATTTTATTACGAAAGAAAATATTTTGACATTTTTGTTTGTAAATTTTTTGCAAGCACAAATTTTTGTTCTATATATTAATTTTATTAATATATTTTTAGTAACTAACACCTGGACAAACATGATCTTTTGCACCTGCTTAAGTTGAAGCAATGCGCTGGTTACAATCGTGACGTCACGACTATAATATACCCTGTTAGCACATCGTTCAACAAAATATTTGTTTCTCAGCCATGTACCAGTTATTTGATTTTTTTGCTGACTTTATTTATAAGGCTATAATCTTATACAACTCTAGGACGTCTAGTTTCCGAGATATAGCCATTTGAAGTTTGGAAAATGAACTTTGTCCGATTGGCTTAATATTGGTTCCTATAGTAGCTGGCGACGCAACTGGTACGAATCCGGGCTCCTTTTTGCTCTAGGACGTCTAGTTTCCGAGATATAGCCATTTGAAGTTTGGAAAACGAACTTTGTCCGATTGGCTTAATATTGGTTTCTTTAGTAACTGGCGACGCAACTGATACGAATCCGGGCTCCTTTTTGCTCTAGGACGTCTAGTTTCCGAGATATAGCCATTTGAAGTTGGGAAAATGAACTTTGTCCGATTGGCTTAATATTGGTTCTTATAGTAGCTGGCGACGCAACTGATACGAATCCGGGCTCCTTTTTGCTCTAGGACGTCTAGTTTCCGAGATATAGCCATTTGAAGTTTGGAAAATGAACTTTTGTCCGATTGGCTTAATATTGGTTCCTATAGTAGCTGGCGACGCAACTGGTACGAATCCGGGCTCCTTTTTGCTCTAGGACGTTTAGTTTCCGAGATATAGCCATTTGAAGTTGGGAAAATGAACTTTGTCCGATTGGCTTAATATTGGTTCCTATAGTAGCTGGCGACGCAACTGATACGAATCCGGGCTCCTTTTTGCTCTAGGACGTCTAGTTTCCGAGATATACCCATTTGAAGTTTGGAAAACGAACTTTGTCCGATTGGCTTAATATTGGTTCCTATAGTAGCTGGCGACGCAACTGATACGAATCCGGGCTCCTTTTTGCTCTAGGACGTCTAGTTTCCGAGATATAGCCATTTGAAGTTTGGAAAACGAACTTTGTCCGATTGGCTTAATATTGGATTATATAGTAGCTGGCGACGCAACTGATACGAATCCGTGCTCCTTTTTGCTCTAGGACGTCTAGTTTCCGAGATATAGCCATTTGAAGTTTGGAAAACGAACTCTGTCCGATTGGCTTAATATTACTTTCTATAGTAGCTGGCGACGCAACTGATACGAATCCGGGCTCCTTTTTGCTCTAGGACGTCTAGTTTCCGAGATACAGCCATTTGAAGTTTGGAAAACGAACTTTGTCCGATTGGCTTAATATTGGTTCCTATAGTAGCTGGCGACGCAACTGATACGAATCCGGGCTCCTTTTTGCTCTAGGACGTCTAGTTTCCGAGATATAGCCATTTAAAGTTTGGAAAACGAACTTTGTCCGATTGGCTTAATATTGGTTCTTATAGTAGTTGGCGACGCAACTGATACGAATCCGGGCTCCTTTTTGCTCTAGGACGTCTAGTTTCCGAGATATAGCCATTTGAAGTTTGGAAAATGAACTTTGTCCGATTGGCTTAATATGGGTTCCTATAGTAGCTGGCGACGCAACTGATACGAATCCGGGCTCCTTTTTGCTCTAGGACGTCTAGTTTCCGAGATATAGCTATTTGAAGTTTGGAAAATGAACTTTGTCCGATTGGCTTTATATTGGTTCCTATAGTAGCTGGCGACGCAACTGATACGAATCCGGGCTCCTTTTTGCTCTAGGACGTCTAGTTTCCGAGATATAGCCATTTGAAGTTTGGAAAACGAACTTTGTCCGATTGGCTTAATATTGGTTTCTTTAGTAACTGGCGACGCAACTGATACGAATCCGGGCTCCTTTTCGCTCTAGGACGTCTAGTTTCCGAGATATAGCCATTTGAAGTTTGGAAAATGAACTTTGTTCGATTGGCTTAATATTGGTTCCTATAGTAGCTGGCGACGCAACTGATACGAATCCGGCCTCCTTTTTGCTCTAGGACGTCTAGTTTCCGAGATATAGCCATTTGAAGTTTGGAAAACGAACTTTGTCCGATTGGCTTAATACTGGTTTCTATAGTAGCTGGCGACGCAACTGATACGAATCCGGGCTCCTTTTTGCTCTAGGACGTCTAGTTTCCGAGATATAGCCATTTGAAGTTTGGAAAATGAACTTTGTTCGATTGGCTTAATATTGGTTCCTATAGTAGCTGGCGACGCAACTGATACGAATCCGGCCTCCTTTTTGCTCTAGGACGTCTAGTTTCCGAGATATAGCCATTTCAAGTTTGGAAAATGAACTTTGTCCGATTGGCTTAATATTGGTTCCTATAGTAGCTGGCGACGCAACTGATACGAATCCGGGCTCCTTTTTGCTCTAGGACGTCTAGTTTCCGAGATATAGCCATTTGAAGTTTGGAAAACGAACTTTGTCCGATTGGCTTAATATTGATTTCTATAGTAGCTGGCGACGCAACTGATACGAATCCGGGCTCCTTTTTGCTCTAGGACGTCTAGTTTCCGAGATATACCCATTTGAAGTTTGGAAAACGAACTTTGTCTGATTGGCTTAATATTGGTTCTTATAGGAGCTGGCGACGCAACTGATACGAATCCGGGCTCCTTTTTGCTCTAGGACGTCTAGTTTCCGAGATACAGCCATTTGAAGTTTGGAAAACGAACTTTGTCCGATTGGCTTAATATTGGTTCCTATAGTAGCTGGCGACGCAACTGATACGAATCCGGGCTCCTTTTTGCTCTAGGACGTCTAGTTTCCGAGATATAGCCATTTAAAGTTTGGAAAACGAACTTTGTCCGATTGGCTTAATATTGGTTCTTATAGTAGTTGGCGACGCAACTGATACGAATCCGGGCTCCTTTTTGCTCTAGGACGTCTAGTTTCCGAGATATAGCCATTTGAAGTTTGGAAAATGAACTTTGTCCGATTGGCTTAATATGGGTTCCTATAGTAGCTGGCGACGCAACTGATACGAATCCGGGCTCCTTTTTGCTCTAGGACGTCTAGTTTCCGAGATATAGCTATTTGAAGTTTGGAAAATGAACTTTGTCCGATTGGCTTTATATTGGTTCCTATAGTAGCTGGCGACGCAACTGATACGAATCCGGGCTCCTTTTTGCTCTAGGACGTCTAGTTTCCGAGATATAGCCATTTGAAGTTTGGAAAACGAACTTTGTCCGATTGGCTTAATATTGGTTTCTTTAGTAACTGGCGACGCAACTGATACGAATCCGGGCTCCTTTTCGCTCTAGGACGTCTAGTTTCCGAGATATAGCCATTTGAAGTTTGGAAAATGAACTTTGTTCGATTGGCTTAATATTGGTTCCTATAGTAGCTGGCGACGCAACTGATACGAATCCGGCCTCCTTTTTGCTCTAGGACGTCTAGTTTCCGAGATATAGCCATTTGAAGTTTGGAAAACGAACTTTGTCCGATTGGCTTAATACTGGTTTCTATAGTAGCTGGCGACGCAACTGATACGAATCCGGGCTCCTTTTTGCTCTAGGACGTCTAGTTTCCGAGATATAGCCATTTGAAGTTTGGAAAATGAACTTTGTTCGATTGGCTTAATATTGGTTCCTATAGTAGCTGGCGACGCAACTGATACGAATCCGGCCTCCTTTTTGCTCTAGGACGTCTAGTTTCCGAGATATAGCCATTTCAAGTTTGGAAAATGAACTTTGTCCGATTGGCTTAATATTGGTTCCTATAGTAGCTGGCGACGCAACTGATACGAATCCGGGCTCCTTTTTGCTCTAGGACGTCTAGTTTCCGAGATATAGCCATTTGAAGTTTGGAAAACGAACTTTGTCCGATTGGCTTAATATTGATTTCTATAGTAGCTGGCGACGCAACTGATACGAATCCGGGCTCCTTTTTGCTCTAGGACGTCTAGTTTCCGAGATATACCCATTTGAAGTTTGGAAAACGAACTTTGTCTGATTGGCTTAATATTGGTTCTTATAGGAGCTGGCGACGCAACTGATACGAATCCGGGCTCCTTTTTGCTCTAGGACGTCTAGTTTCCGAGATATAGCCATTTGAAGTTTGGAAAACGAACTTTGTCCGATTGGCTTAATATTGGTTCTTATAGTAGCTGGCGACGCAACTGGTACGAATCCGGGCTCCTTTTTGCTCTAGGACGTCTAGTTTCCGAGATATAGCCATTTGAAGTTGGGGAAAATGAACTTTGTCCGATTGGCTTAATATTGGTTCCTATAGTAGCTGGCGACGCAACTGATACGAATCCGGGCTCCTTTTTGCTCTAGGACGTCTAGTTTCCGAGATATAGCCATTTTAAGTTTGGAAAACGAACTTTGTCCGATTGGCTTAATATTGGTTCTTATAGGAGCTGGCGACGCAACTGATACGAATCCGGGCTCCTTTTTGCTCTAGGACGTCTAGTTTCCGAGATATAGCCATTTGAAGTTTGGAAAATGAACTTTGTTCGATTGGCTTAATATTGGTTCCTATAGTAGCTGGCGACGCAACTGATACGAATCCGGCCTCCTTTTTGCTCTAGGACGTCTAGTTTCCGAGATATAGCCATTTGAAGTTTGGAAAACGAACTTTGTCCGATTGGCTTAATATTGGTTTCTTTAGTAGCTGGCGACGCAACTGATACGAATCCGGGCTCCTTTTTGCTCTAGGACGTCTAGTTTCCGAGATATAGCCATTTTAAGTTTGGAAAACGAACTTTGTCCGATTGGCTTAATATTACTTTCTATAGTAGCTGGCGACGCAACTGATACGAATCCGGGCTCCTTTTTGCTCTAGGACGTCTAGTTTCCGAGATATAGCCATTTAAAGTTTGGAAAACGAACTTTGTCCGATTGGCTTAATATTGATTCTTATAGTAGCTGGCGACGCAACTGATACGAATCCGGGCTCCTTTTTGCTCTAGGACGTCTAGTTTCCGAGATATAGCCATTTGAAGTTTGGAAAATGAACTTTGTCCGATTGGCTTAATATGGGTTGTTATAGTAGCTGGCGACGCAACTGATACGAATCCGGGCTCCTTTTTGCTCTAGGACGTCTAGTTTCCGAGATATAGCCATTTGAAGTTTGGAAAACGAACTTTGTCCGATTGGCTTAATATTGGTTTCTTTAGTAAGTGGCGACGCAACTGATACGAATCCGGGCTCCTTTTTGCTCTAGGACGTCTAGTTTCCGAGATATAGCCATTTGAAGTTTGGAAAATGAACTTTGTCCGATTGGCTTAATATGGGTTCCTATAGTAGCTGGCGACGCAACTGATACGAATCCGGGCTCCTTTTTGCTCTAGGACGTCTAGTTTCCGAGATATAGCCATTTGAAGTTTGGAAAATGAACTTTGTCCGATTGGCTTTATATGGATTCCTATAGTAGCTGGCGACGCAACTGATACGAATCCGGGCTCCTTTTTGCTCTAGGACGTCTAGTTTCCGAGATATAGCCATTTGAAGTTTGGAAAATGAACTTTGTCCAACTGGCTTAATATTGGTTCCTATAGTAGCTGGCGACGCAACTGATACGAATCCGGGCTCCTTTTTGCTCTAGGACGTCTAGTTTCCGAGATATAGCCATTTAAAGTTTGGAAAACGAACTTTGTTCGATTGGCTTAATATTGGTTCTTATAGTAGCTGGCGACGCAACTGATACGAATCCGGGCTCCTTTTTGCTCTAGGACGTCTAGTTTCCGAGATATAGCCATTTGAAGTTTGGAAAATGAACTTTGTCCGATTGGCTTAATATGGGTCCCTATAGTAGCTCGCGACGCAACTGATACGAATCCGGGCTCCTTTTTGCTCTAGGACGTCTAGTTTCCGAGATATAGCCATTTGAAGTTTGGAAAACGAACTTTGTCCGATTGGCTTAATATTGCTTCTTATAGTAGCTGGTGACGCAACTGATACGAATCCGGGCTCCTTTTTGCTCTAGGACGTCTAGTTTCCGAGATATAGCCATTTAAAGTTTGGAAAACGAACTTTGTTCGATTGGCTTAATATTGGTTCTTATAGTAGCTGGCGACGCAACTGATACGAATCCGGGCTCCTTTTTGCTCTAGGACGTCTAGTTTCCGAGATATAGCCATTTGAAGTTTGGAAAACGAACTTTGTCCGATTGGCTTAATATTGGTTTCTATAGTAGCTGGCGACGCAACTGATACGAATCCGGGCTCCTTTTTGCTCTAGGACGTCTAGTTTCCGAGATATAGCCATTTGAAGTTTAGAAAATGAACTTTGTCCGATTGGCTTAATATGGGTTCCTATAGTAGCTCGCGACGCAACTGATACGAATCCGGGCTCCTTTTTGCTCTAGGACGTCTAGTTTCCGAGATATAGCCATTTGAAGTTTGGAAAACGAACTTTGTCCGATTGGCTTAATATGGGTTGTTATAGTAGCTGGCGACGCAACTGATACGAATCCGGGCTCCTTTTTGCTCTAGGACGTCTAGTTTCCGAGATATAGCTATTTGAAGTTTGGAAAATGAACTTTGTCCGATTGGCTTTATATTGGTTCCTATAGTAGCTGGCGACGCAACTGATACGAATCCGGGCTCCTTTTTGCTCTAGGACGTCTAGTTTCCGAGATATAGCCATTTGAAGTTGGGAAAATGAACTTTGTCCGATTGGCTTAATATGGGTTTCTATAGTAGCTGGCGACGCAACTGATACGAATCCGGGCTCCTTTTTGCTCTAGGACGTCTAGTTTCCGAGATATACCCATTTGAAGTTTGGAAAACGAACTTTGTCCGATTGGCTTAATATTGGTTCTTATAGGAGCTGGCGACGCAACTGATACGAATCCGGGCTCCTTTTTGCTCTAGGACGTCTAGTTTCCGAGATATAGCCACTTGAAGTTTGGAAAACGAACTTTGTCCGATTGGCTTAATATTGGTTCTTATAGTAGCTGGCGACGCAACTGATACGAATCCGGGCTCCTTTTTGCTCTAGGACGTCTAGTTTCCGAGATATAGCCATTTGAAGTTTGGAAAATGAACTTTGTCCGATTGGCTTAAAATTGGTTCCTATAGTAGCTGGCGACGCAACTGGTACGAATCCGGGCTCCTTTTTGCTCTAGGACGTCTAGTTTCCGAGATATAGCCATTTGAAGTTTGGAAAACGAACTTTGTCCGATTGGCTTAATATTGGTTTCTTTAGTAACTGGCGACGCAACTGATACGAATCCGGGCTCCTTTTTGCTCTAGGACGTCTAGTTTCCGAGATATAGCCATTTGAAGTTTGGAAAATGAACTTTGTCCGATTGGCTTAATATGGGTTCCTATAGTAGCTCGCGACGCAACTGATACGAATCCGGGCTCCTTTTTGCTCTAGGACGTCTAGTTTCCGAGATATAGCCATTTGAAGTTTGGAAAATGAACTTTGTCCGATTGGCTTAATATTGGTTCCTATAGTAGCTGGCGACGCAACTGATACGAATCCGGGCTCCTTTTTGCTCTAGGACGTCTAGTTTCCGAGATATAGCCATTTGAAGTTTGGAAAACGAACTTTGTCCGATTGGCTTAATATTGATTCTTATAGTAGCTGGCGACGCAACTGATACGAATCCGGGCTCCTTGTTGCTCTAGGACGTCTAGTTTCCGAGATATAGCCATTTGAAGTTTGGAAAACGAACTTTGTCCGATTGGCTTAATATTGGTTCCTATAGTAGCTGGCGACGCAACTGATACGAATCCGGGCTCCTTTTTGCTCTAGGACGTCTAGTTTCCGAGATATAGCCATTTAAAGTTTGGAAAACGAACTTTGTCCCATTGGCTTAATATTGGTTCTTATAGTAGCTGGCGACGCAACTGATACGAATCCGGGCTCCTTTTTGCTCTAGGACGTCTAGTTTCCGAGATATAGCCATTTGAAGTTTGGAAAATGAACTTTGTCCGATTGGCTTAATATTGGTTCCTATAGTAGCTGGCGACGCAACTGATACGAATCCGGGCTCCTTTTTGCTCTAGGACGTCTAGTTTCCGAGATATAGCCATTTGAAGTTTGGAAAACGAACTTTGTCCGATTGGCTCAATATTAGTTTCTATAGTAGCTGGCGACGCAACTGATACGAATCCGGGCTCCTTTTTGCTCTAGGACGTCTAGTTTCCGAGATATAGCCATTTGAAGTTTGGAAAACGAACTTTGTCCGATTGGCTTAATATTGGTTTCTTTAGTAGCTGGCGACGCAACTGATACGAATCCGGGCTCCTTTTTGCTCTAGGACGTCTAGTTTCCGAGATATAGCCATTTGAAGTTTGGAAAACGAACTTTGTCCGATTGGCTTAATATTACTTTCTATAGTAGCTGGCGACGCAACTGATACGAATCCGGGCTCCTTTTTGCTCTAGGACGTCTAGTTTCCGAGATATAGCCATTTAAAGTTTGGAAAACGAACTTTGTCCGATTGGCTTAATATTGGTTCTTATAGTAGCTGGCGACGCAACTGATACGAATCCGGGCTCCTTTTTGCTCTAGGACGTCTAGTTTCCGAGATATACCCATTTGAAGTTTGGAAAACGAACTTTGTCCGATTGGCTTAATATTGGTTCTTATAGGAGCTGGCGACGCAACTGATACGAATCCGGGCTCCTTTTTGCTCTAGGACGTCTAGTTTCCGAGATATAGCCACTTGAAGTTTGGAAAACGAACTTTGTCCGATTGGCTTTATATTGGTTCCTATAGTAGCTGGCGACGCAACTGATACGAATCCGGGCTCCTTTTTGCTCTAGGACGTCTAGTTTCCGAGATATAGCCATTTGAAGTTTGGAAAACGAACTTTGTCCGATTGGCTTAATATTGGTTTCTTTAGTAACTGGCGACGCAACTGATACGAATCCGGGCTCCTTTTTGCTCTAGGACGTCTAGTTTCCGAGATATAGCCATTTGAAGTTGGGAAAATGAACTTTGTCCGATTGGCTTAATATGGGTTTCTATAGTAGCTGGCGACGCAACTGATACGAATCCGGGCTCCTTTTTGCTCTAGGACGTCTAGTTTCCGAGATATAGCCATTTGAAGTTTGGAAAATGAACTTTGTCCGATTGGCTTAATATTGGTTCCTATAGTAGCTGGCGACGCAACTGATACGAATCCGGGCTCCTTTTTGCTCTAGGACGTCTAGTTTCCGAGATATACCCATTTGAAGTTTGGAAAACGAACTTTGTCCGATTGGCTTAATATTGGTTCTTATAGGAGCTGGCGACGCAACTGATACGAATCCGGGCTCCTTTTTGCTCTAGGACGTCTAGTTTCCGAGATATAGCCACTTGAAGTTTGGAAAACGAACTTTGTCCGATTGGCTTTATATTGGTTCCTATAGTAGCTGGCGACGCAACTGATACGAATCCGGGCTCCTTTTTGCTCTAGGACGTCTAGTTTCCGAGATATAGCCATTTGAAGTTTGGAAAACGAACTTTGTCCGATTGGCTTTATATTGGTTCCTATAGTAGCTGGCGACGCAACTGATACGAATCCGGGCTCCTTTTTGCTCTAGGACGTCTAGTTTCCGAGATATAGCCATTTGAAGTTGGGAAAATGAACTTTGTCCGATTGGCTTAATATGGGTTTCTATAGTAGCTGGCGACGCAACTGATACGAATCCGGGCTCCTTTTTGCTCTAGGACGTCTAGTTTCCGAGATATACCCATTTGAAGTTTGGAAAACGAACTTTGTCCGATTGGCTTAATATTGGTTCTTATAGGAGCTGGCGACGCAACTGATACGAATCCGGGCTCCTTTTTTGCTCTAGGACGTCTAGTTTCCGAGATATAGCCACTTGAAGTTTGGAAAACGAACTTTGTCCGATTGGCTTAATATTGGTTCTTATAGTAGCTGGCGACGCAACTGATACGAATCCGGGCTCCTTTTTGCTCTAGGACGTCTAGTTTCCGAGATATAGCCATTTGAAGTTTGGAAAATGAACTTTGTCCGATTGGCTTAAAATTGGTTCCTATAGTAGCTGGCGACGCAACTGGTACGAATCCGGGCTCCTTTTTGCTCTAGGACGTCTAGTTTCCGAGATATAGCCATTTGAAGTTTGGAAAACGAACTTTGTCCGATTGGCTTAATATTGGTTTCTTTAGTAACTGGCGACGCAACTGATACGAATCCGGGCTCCTTTTTGCTCTAGGACGTCTAGTTTCCGAGATATAGCCATTTGAAGTTTGGAAAATGAACTTTGTCCGATTGGCTTAATATGGGTTCCTATAGTAGCTCGCGACGCAACTGATACGAATCCGGGCTCCTTTTTGCTCTAGGACGTCTAGTTTCCGAGATATAGCCATTTGAAGTTTGGAAAATGAACTTTGTCCGATTGGCTTAATATTGGTTCCTATAGTAGCTGGCGACGCAACTGATACGAATCCGGGCTCCTTTTTGCTCTAGGACGTCTAGTTTCCGAGATATAGCCATTTGAAGTTTGGAAAACGAACTTTGTCCGATTGGCTTAATATTGATTCTTATAGTAGCTGGCGACGCAACTGATACGAATCCGGGCTCCTTGTTGCTCTAGGACGTCTAGTTTCCGAGATATAGCCATTTGAAGTTTGGAAAACGAACTTTGTCCGATTGGCTTAATATTGGTTCCTATAGTAGCTGGCGACGCAACTGATACGAATCCGGGCTCCTTTTTGCTCTAGGACGTCTAGTTTCCGAGATATAGCCATTTAAAGTTTGGAAAACGAACTTTGTCCCATTGGCTTAATATTGGTTCTTATAGTAGCTGGCGACGCAACTGATACGAATCCGGGCTCCTTTTTGCTCTAGGACGTCTAGTTTCCGAGATATAGCCATTTGAAGTTTGGAAAATGAACTTTGTCCGATTGGCTTAATATTGGTTCCTATAGTAGCTGGCGACGCAACTGATACGAATCCGGGCTCCTTTTTGCTCTAGGACGTCTAGTTTCCGAGATATAGCCATTTGAAGTTTGGAAAACGAACTTTGTCCGATTGGCTCAATATTAGTTTCTATAGTAGCTGGCGACGCAACTGATACGAATCCGGGCTCCTTTTTGCTCTAGGACGTCTAGTTTCCGAGATATAGCCATTTGAAGTTTGGAAAACGAACTTTGTCCGATTGGCTTAATATTGGTTTCTTTAGTAGCTGGCGACGCAACTGATACGAATCCGGGCTCCTTTTTGCTCTAGGACGTCTAGTTTCCGAGATATAGCCATTTGAAGTTTGGAAAACGAACTTTGTCCGATTGGCTTAATATTACTTTCTATAGTAGCTGGCGACGCAACTGATACGAATCCGGGCTCCTTTTTGCTCTAGGACGTCTAGTTTCCGAGATATAGCCATTTAAAGTTTGGAAAACGAACTTTGTCCGATTGGCTTAATATCGGTTCTTATAGTAGCTGGCGACGCAACTGATACGAATCCGGGCTCCTTTTTGCTCTAGGACGTCTAGTTTCCGAGATATACCCATTTGAAGTTTGGAAAACGAACTTTGTCCGATTGGCTTAATATTGGTTCTTATAGGAGCTGGCGACGCAACTGATACGAATCCGGGCTCCTTTTTGCTCTAGGACGTCTAGTTTCCGAGATATAGCCACTTGAAGTTTGGAAAACGAACTTTGTCCGATTGGCTTTATATTGGTTCCTATAGTAGCTGGCGACGCAACTGATACGAATCCGGGCTCCTTTTTGCTCTAGGACGTCTAGTTTCCGAGATATAGCCATTTGAAGTTTGGAAAACGAACTTTGTCCGATTGGCTTAATATTGGTTTCTTTAGTAACTGGCGACGCAACTGATACGAATCCGGGCTCCTTTTTGCTCTAGGACGTCTAGTTTCCGAGATATAGCCATTTGAAGTTGGGAAAATGAACTTTGTCCGATTGGCTTAATATGGGTTTCTATAGTAGCTGGCGACGCAACTGATACGAATCCGGGCTCCTTTTTGCTCTAGGACGTCTAGTTTCCGAGATATAGCCATTTGAAGTTTGGAAAATGAACTTTGTCCGATTGGCTTAATATTGGTTCCTATAGTAGCTGGCGACGCAACTGATACGAATCCGGGCTCCTTTTTGCTCTAGGACGTCTAGTTTCCGAGATATACCCATTTGAAGTTTGGAAAACGAACTTTGTCCGATTGGCTTAATATTGGTTCTTATAGGAGCTGGCGACGCAACTGATACGAATCCGGGCTCCTTTTTGCTCTAGGACGTCTAGTTTCCGAGATATAGCCACTTGAAGTTTGGAAAACGAACTTTGTCCGATTGGCTTTATATTGGTTCCTATAGTAGCTGGCGACGCAACTGATACGAATCCGGGCTCCTTTTTGCTCTAGGACGTCTAGTTTCCGAGATATAGCCATTTGAAGTTTGGAAAACGAACTTTGTCCGATTGGCTTAATATTGGTTTCTTTAGTAACTGGCGACGCAACTGATACGAATCCGGGCTCCTTTTTGCTCTAGGACGTCTAGTTTCCGAGATATAGCCATTTGAAGTTGGGAAAATGAACTTTGTCCGATTGGCTTAATATGGGTTTCTATAGTAGCTGGCGACGCAACTGATACGAATCCGGGCTCCTTTTTGCTCTAGGACGTCTAGTTTCCGAGATATAGCCATTTGAAGTTTGGAAAATGAACTTTGTCCGATTGGCTTAATATTGGTTCCTATAGTAGCTGGCGACGCAACTGATACGAATCCGGGCTCCTTTTTGCTCTAGGACGTCTAGTTTCCGAGATATACCCATTTGAAGTTTGGAAAACGAACTTTGTCCGATTGGCTTAATATTGGTTCTTATAGGAGCTGGCGACGCAACTGATACGAATCCGGGCTCCTTTTTGCTCTAGGACGTCTAGTTTCCGAGATATAGCCACTTGAAGTTTGGAAAACGAACTTTGTCCGATTGGCTTAATATTGGTTCTTATAGTAGCTGGCGACGCAACTGATACGAATCCGGGCTCCTTTTTGCTCTAGGACGTCTAGTTTCCGAGATATAGCCATTTGAAGTTTGGAAAATGAACTTTGTCCGATTGGCTTAAAATTGGTTCCTATAGTAGCTGGCGACGCAACTGGTACGAATCCGGGCTCCTTTTTGCTCTAGGACGTCTAGTTTCCGAGATATAGCCATTTGAAGTTTGGAAAACGAACTTTGTCCGATTGGCTTAATATTGGTTTCTTTAGTAACTGGCGACGCAACTGATACGAATCCGGGCTCCTTTTTGCTCTAGGACGTCTAGTTTCCGAGATATAGCCATTTGAAGTTTGGAAAATGAACTTTGTCCGATTGGCTTAATATGGGTTCCTATAGTAGCTCGCGACGCAACTGATACGAATCCGGGCTCCTTTTTGCTCTAGGACGTCTAGTTTCCGAGATATAGCCATTTGAAGTTTGGAAAATGAACTTTGTCCGATTGGCTTAATATTGGTTCCTATAGTAGCTGGCGACGCAACTGATACGAATCCGGGCTCCTTTTTGCTCTAGGACGTCTAGTTTCCGAGATATAGCCATTTGAAGTTTGGAAAACGAACTTTGTCCGATTGGCTTAATATTGGTTCTTATAGTAGCTGGCGACGCAACTGATACGAATCCGGGCTCCTTTTTGCTCTAGGACGTCTAGTTTCCGAGATATAGCCATTTGAAGTTTGGAAAACGAACTTTGTCCGATTGGCTTAATATTGATTCTTATAGTAGCTGGCGACGCAACTGATACGAATCCGGGCTCCTTGTTGCTCTAGGACGTCTAGTTTCCGAGATATAGCCATTTGAAGTTTGGAAAACGAACTTTGTCCGATTGGCTTAATATTGGTTCCTATAGTAGCTGGCGACGCAACTGATACGAATCCGGGCTCCTTTTTGCTCTAGGACGTCTAGTTTCCGAGATATAGCCATTTAAAGTTTGGAAAACGAACTTTGTCCCATTGGCTTAATATTGGTTCTTATAGTAGCTGGCGACGCAACTGATACGAATCCGGGCTCCTTTTTGCTCTAGGACGTCTAGTTTCCGAGATATAGCCATTTGAAGTTTGGAAAATGAACTTTGTCCGATTGGCTTAATATTGGTTCCTATAGTAGCTGGCGACGCAACTGATACGAATCCGGGCTCCTTTTTGCTCTAGGACGTCTAGTTTCCGAGATATAGCCATTTGAAGTTTGGAAAACGAACTTTGTCCGATTGGCTCAATATTAGTTTCTATAGTAGCTGGCGACGCAACTGATACGAATCCGGGCTCCTTTTTGCTCTAGGACGTCTAGTTTCCGAGATATAGCCATTTGAAGTTTGGAAAACGAACTTTGTCCGATTGGCTTAATATTGGTTTCTTTAGTAGCTGGCGACGCAACTGATACGAATCCGGGCTCCTTTTTGCTCTAGGACGTCTAGTTTCCCAGATATAGCTATTTGAAGTTTGGAAAATGAACTTTGTCCGACTGGCTTTATATTGGTTCCTATAGTAGCTGGCGACGCAACTGATACGAATCCGGGCTCCTTTTTGCTCTAGGACGTCTAGTTTCCGAGATATAGCCATTTGAAGTTTGGAAAACGAACTTTGTCCGATTGGCTTAATATTGGTTTCTTTAGTAACTGGCGACGCAACTGATACGAATCCGGGCTCCTTTTTGCTCTAGGACGTCTAGTTTCCGAGATATAGCCATTTGAAGTTGGGAAAATGAACTTTGTCCGATTGGCTTAATATGGGTTCCTATAGTAGCTGGCGACGCAACTGATACGAATCCGGGCTCCTTTTTGCTCTAGGACGTCTAGTTTCCGAGATATAGCCATTTGAAGTTTGGAAAATGAACTTTGTCCGATTGGCTTAATATTGGTTCCTATAGTAGCTGGCGACGCAACTGATACGAATCCGGGCTCCTTTTTGCTCTAGGACGTCTAGTTTCCGAGATATAGCCATTTGAAGTTTGGAAAACGAACTTTGTCCGATTGGCTTAATATTGGTTGTTATAGTAGCTGGCGACGCAACTGATACGAATCCGGGCTCCTTTTTGCTCTAGGACGTCTAGTTTCCGAGATATAGCCATTTGAAGTTTGGAAAATGAACTTTGTCCGATTGGCTTAATATGGGTTCCTATAGTAGCTCGCGACGCAACTGATACGAATCCGGGCTCCTTTTTGCTCTAGGACGTCTAGTTTCCGAGATATAGCCATTTGAAGTTTGGAAAATGATCTTTGTCCGATTGGCTTAATATTGGTTCCTATAGTAGCTGGCGACGCAACTGATACGAATCCGGGCTCCTTTTTGCTCTAGGACGTCTAGTTTCCGAGATATAGCCATTTGAAGTTTGGAAAACGAACTTTGTCCGATTGGCTTAATATTGGTCCTTATAGTAGCTGGCGACGCAACTGATACGAATCCGGGCTCCTTTTTGCTCTAGGACGTCTAGTTTCCGAGATATAGCCATTTGAAGTTTGGAAAACGAACTTTGTCCGATTGGCTTAATATTGGTTCTTATAGTAGCTGGCGACGCAACTGATACGAATCCGGGCTCCTTTTTGCTCTAGGACGTCTAGTTTCCGAGATATAGCCATTTGAAGTTTGGAAAATGAACTTTGTCCGATTGGCTTAATATTGGTTTCTTTAGTAGCTGGCGACGCAACTGATACGAATCCGGGCTCCTTTTTGCTCTAGGACGTCTAGTTTCCGAGATATAGCCATTTGAAGTTTGGAAAACGAACTTTGTCCGATTGGCTTAATATTACTTTCTATAGTAGCTGGCGACGCAACTGATACGAATCCGGGCTCCTTTTTGCTCTAGGACGTCTAGTTTCCGAGATATAGCCATTTAAAGTTTGGAAAACGAACTTTGTCCGATTGGCTTAATATTGGTTCTTATACTAGCTGGCGACGCAACTGATACGAATCCGGGCTCCTTTTTGCTCTAGGACGTCTAGTTTCCGAGATATAGCCATTTGAAGTTTGGAAAATGAACTTTGTCCGATTGGCTTAATATGGGTTCCTATAGTAGCTGGCGACGCAACTGATACGAATCCGGGCTCCTTTTTGCTCTAGGACGTCTAGTTTCCGAGATATAGCCATTTGAAGTTTGGAAAATGAACTTTGTCCGATTGGCTTAATATGGGTTCCTATAGTAGCTGGCGACGCAACTGATACGAATCCGGGCTCCTTTTTGCTCTAGGACGTCTACTTTCCGAGATATAGCCATTTGAAGTTTGGAAAACGAACTTTGTCCGATTGGCTCAATATTACTTTCTATAGTAGCTGGCGACGCAACTGATACGAATCCGGGCTCCTTTTGCTCTAGGACGTCTAGTTTCCGAGATATAGCCATTTGAAGTTTGGAAAACGAACTTTGTCCGATTGGCTTAATATTGGTTTCTTTAGTAGCTGGCGACGCAACTGATACGAATCCGGGCTCCTTTTTGCTCTAGGACGTCTAGTTTCCGAGATATAGCCATTTGAAGTTTGGAAAACGAACTTTGTCCGATTGGCTTAATATTGGTTCTTATAGTAGCTGGCGACGCAACTGATACGAATCCGGGCTCCTTTTTGCTCTAGGACGTCTAGTTTCCGAGATATAGCCATTTGAAGTTTGGAAAACGAACTTTGTCCGATTGGCTTAATATTACTTTCTATAGTAGCTGGCGACGCAACTGATACGAATCCGGGCTCCTTTTTGCTCTAGGACGTCTAGTTTCCGAGATATAGCCATTTAAAGTTTGGAAAACGAACTTTGTCCGATTGGCTTAATATTGGTTCTTAAAGTAGCTGGCGACGCAACTGATACGAATCCGGGCTCCTTTTTGCTCTAGGACGTCTAGTTTCCGAGATATAGCCATTTGAAGTTTGGAAAATGAACTTTGTCCGATTGGCTTAATATGGGTTCCTATAGTAGCTGGCGACGCAACTGATACGAATCCGGGCTCCTTTTTGCTCTAGGACGTCTAGTTTCCGAGATATAGCCATTTGAAGTTTGGAAAATGAACTTTGTCCGATTGGCTTAATATTGGTTCCTATAGTAGCTGGCGACGCAACTGATACGAATCCGGGCTCCTTTTTGCTCTAGGACGTCTAGTTTCCGAGATATAGCCATTTGAAGTTTGGAAAACGAACTTTGTCCGATTGGCTCAATATTACTTTCTATAGTAGCTGGCGACGCAACTGATACGAATCCGGGCTCCTTTTTGCTCTAGGACGTCTAGTTTCCGAGATATAGCCATTTGAAGTTTGGAAAATGAACTTTGTCCGATTGGCTTAATATTGGTTCCTATAGTAGCTGGCGACGCAACTGATACGAATCCGGGCTCCTTTTTGCTCTAGGACGTCTAGTTTACGAGATATAGCCATTTGAAGTTTGGAAAATGAACTTTGTCCGATTGGCTTAATATTGGTTCTTATAGTAGCTGGCGACGCAACTGATACGAATCCGGGCTCCTTTTTGCTCTAGGACGTCTAGTTTACGAGATATAGCCATTTGAAGTTTGGAAAATGAACTTTGTCTGATTGGCTTAATATTGGTTCTTATAGTAGCTGGCGACGCAACTGATACGAATCCGGGCTCCTTTTTGCTCTAGGACGTCTAGTTTACGAGATATAGCCATTTGAAGTTTGGAAAATGAACTTTGTCCGATTGGCTTAATATTGGTTCCTATAGTAGCTGGCGACGCAACTGATACGAATCCGGGCTCCTTTTTGCTCTAGGACGTCTAGTTTACGAGATATAGCCATTTGAAGTTTGGAAAATGAACTTTGTCCGATTGGCTTAATATTGGTTCTTATAGTAGCTGGCGACGCAACTGATACGAATCCGGGCTCCTTTTTGCTCTAGGACGTCTAGTTTCCGAGATATAGCCATTTGAAGTTTGGAAAACGAACTTTGTCCGATTGGCTTAATATTGGTTCTTATAGTAGCTGGCGACGCAACTGATACGAATCCGGGCTCCTTTTTGCTCTAGGACGTCTAGTTTCCGAGATATAGCCATTTGAAGTTTGGAAAATGAACTTTGTCCGATTGGCTTAATATTGGTTTCTTTAGTAGCTGGCGACGCAACTGATACGAATCCGGGCTCCTTTTTGCTCTAGGACGTCTAGTTTCCGAGATATAGCCATTTGAAGTTTGGAAAACGAACTTTGTCCGATTGGCTTAATATTACTTTCTATAGTAGCTGGCGACGCAACTGATACGAATCCGGGCTCCTTTTTGCTCTAGGACGTCTAGTTTCCGAGATATAGCCATTTAAAGTTTGGAAAACGAACTTTGTCCGATTGGCTTAATATTGGTTCCTATAGTAGCTGGCGACGCAACTGATACGAATCCGGGCTCCTTTTTGCTCTAGGACGTCTAGTTTCCGAGATATAGCCATTTGAAGTTTGGAAAACGAACTTTGTCCGATTGGCTTAATATTGGTTGTTATAGTAGCTGGCGACGCAACTGATACGAATCCGGGCTCCTTTTTGCTCTAGGACGTCTAGTTTCCGAGATATAGCCATTTGAAGTTTGGAAAATGAACTTTGTCCGATTGGCTTAATATGGGTTCCTATAGTAGCTGGCGACGCAACTGATACGAATCCGGGCTCCTTTTTGCTCTAGGACGTCTACTTTCCGAGATATAGCCATTTGAAGTTTGGAAAACGAACTTTGTCCGATTGGCTCAATATTACTTTCTATAGTAGCTGGCGACGCAACTGATACGAATCCGGGCTCCTTTTTGCTCTAGGACGTCTAGTTTCCGAGATATAGCCATTTGAAGTTTGGAAAACGAACTTTGTCCGATTGGCTTAATATTGGTTTCTTTAGTAGCTGGCGACGCAACTGATACGAATCCGGGCTCCTTTTTGCTCTAGGACGTCTAGTTTCCGAGATATAGCCATTTGAAGTTTGGAAAACGAACTTTGTCCGATTGGCTTAATATTGGTTCTTATAGTAGCTGGCGACGCAACTGATACGAATCCGGGCTCCTTTTTGCTCTAGGACGTCTAGTTTCCGAGATATAGCCATTTGAAGTTTGGAAAACGAACTTTGTCCGATTGGCTTAATATTACTTTCTATAGTAGCTGGCGACGCAACTGATACGAATCCGGGCTCCTTTTTGCTCTAGGACGTCTAGTTTCCGAGATATAGCCATTTAAAGTTTGGAAAACGAACTTTGTCCGATTGGCTTAATATTGGTTCTTAAAGTAGCTGGCGACGCAACTGATACGAATCCGGGCTCCTTTTTGCTCTAGGACGTCTAGTTTCCGAGATATAGCCATTTGAAGTTTGGAAAATGAACTTTGTCCGATTGGCTTAATATGGGTTCCTATAGTAGCTGGCGACGCAACTGATACGAATCCGGGCTCCTTTTTGCTCTAGGACGTCTAGTTTCCGAGATATAGCCATTTGAAGTTTGGAAAATGAACTTTGTCCGATTGGCTTAATATGGGTTCCTATAGTAGCTGGCGACGCAACTGATACGAATCCGGGCTCCTTTTTGCTCTAGGACGTCTAGTTTCCGAGATATAGCCATTTGAAGTTTGGAAAACGAACTTTGTCCGATTGGCTCAATATTACTTTCTATAGTAGCTGGCGACGCAACTGATACGAATCCGGGCTCCTTTTTGCTCTAGGACGTCTAGTTTCCGAGATATAGCCATTTGAAGTTTGGAAAATGAACTTTGTCCGATTGGCTTAATATTGGTTCCTATAGTAGCTGGCGACGCAACTGATACGAATCCGGGCTCCTTTTTGCTCTAGGACGTCTAGTTTCCGAGATATAGCCATTTAAAGTTTGGAAAACGAACTTTGTCCGATTGGCTTAATATTGGTTCTTATAGTAGCTGGCGACGCAACTGATACGAATCCGGGCTCCTTTTTGCTCTAGGACGTCTAGTTTCCGAGATATAGCCATTTGAAGTTTGGAAAATGAACTTTGTCCGATTGGCTTAATATTGGTTCTTATAGTAGCTGGCGACGCAACTGATACGAATCCGGGCTCCTTTTTGCTCTAGGACGTCTAGTTTCCGAGATATAGCCATTTGAAGTTTGGAAAATGAACTTTGTCCGATTGGCTTAATATGGGTTCCTATAGTAGCTGGCGACGCAACTGATACGAATCCGGGCTCCTTTTTGCTCTAGGACGTCTAGTTTCCGAGATATAGCCATTTGAAGTTTGGAAAATGAACTTTGTCCGATTGGCTTAATATGGGTTCCTATAGTAGCTGGCGACGCAACTGATACGAATCCGGGCTCCTTTTTGCTCTAGGACGTCTAGTTTCCGAGATATAGCCATTTGAAGTTTGGAAAATGAACTTTGTCCGATTGGCTTAATATGGGTTCCTATAGTAGCTGGCGACGCAACTGATACGAATCCGGGCTCCTTTTTGCTCTAGGACGTCTAGTTTCCGAGATATAGCCATTTGAAGTTTGGAAAATGAACTTTGTCCGATTGGCTTAATATGGGTTCCTATAGTAGCTGGCGACGCAACTGATACGAATCCGGGCTCCTTTTTGCTCTAGGACGTCTAGTTTCCGAGATATAGCCATTTGAAGTTTGGAAAACGAACTTTGTCCGATTGGCTCAATATTACTTTCTATAGTAGCTGGCGACGCAACTGATACGAATCCGGGCTCCTTTTTGCTCTAGGACGTCTAGTTTCCGAGATATAGCCATTTGAAGTTTGGAAAACGAACTTTGTCCGATTGGCTTAATATTGGTTTCTTTAGTAGCTGGCGACGCAACTGATACGAATCCGGGCTCCTTTTTGCTCTAGGACGTCTAGTTTCCGAGATATAGCCATTTGAAGTTTGGAAAACGAACTTTGTCCGATTGGCTTAATATTGGTTCCTATAGTAGCTGGCGACGCAACTGATACGAATCCGGGCTCCTTTTTGCTCTAGGACGTCTAGTTTCCGAGATATAGCCATTTGAAGTTTGGAAAACGAACTTTGTCCGATTGGCTTAATATTGGTTCCTATAGTAGCTGGCGACGCAACTGATACGAATCCGGGCTCCTTTTTGCTCTAGGACGTCTAGTTTCCGAGATATAGCCATTTGAAGTTTGGAAAATGAACTTTGTCCGATTGGCTTAATATGGGTTCCTATAGTAGCTGGCGACGCAACTGATACGAATCCGGGCTCCTTTTTGCTCTAGGACGTCTACTTTCCGAGATATAGCCATTTGAAGTTTGGAAAACGAACTTTGTCCGATTGGCTCAATATTACTTTCTATAGTAGCTGGCGACGCAACTGATACGAATCCGGGCTCCTTTTTGCTCTAGGACGTCTAGTTTCCGAGATATAGCCATTTGAAGTTTGGAAAACGAACTTTGTCCGATTGGCTTAATATTGGTTTCTTTAGTAGCTGGCGACGCAACTGATACGAATCCGGGCTCCTTTTTGCTCTAGGACGTCTAGTTTCCGAGATATAGCCATTTGAAGTTTGGAAAACGAACTTTGTCCGATTGGCTTAATATTGGTTCTTATAGTAGCTGGCGACGCAACTGATACGAATCCGGGCTCCTTTTTGCTCTAGGACGTCTAGTTTCCGAGATATAGCCATTTGAAGTTTGGAAAACGAACTTTGTCCGATTGGCTTAATATTACTTTCTATAGTAGCTGGCGACGCAACTGATACGAATCCGGGCTCCTTTTTGCTCTAGGACGTCTAGTTTCCGAGATATAGCCATTTAAAGTTTGGAAAACGAACTTTGTCCGATTGGCTTAATATTGGTTCTTAAAGTAGCTGGCGACGCAACTGATACGAATCCGGGCTCCTTTTTGCTCTAGGACGTCTAGTTTCCGAGATATAGCCATTTGAAGTTTGGAAAATGAACTTTGTCCGATTGGCTTAATATGGGTTCCTATAGTAGCTGGCGACGCAACTGATACGAATCCGGGCTCCTTTTTGCTCTAGGACGTCTAGTTTCCGAGATATAGCCATTTGAAGTTTGGAAAATGAACTTTGTCCGATTGGCTTAATATGGGTTCCTATAGTAGCTGGCGACGCAACTGATACGAATCCGGGCTCCTTTTTGCTCTAGGACGTCTAGTTTCCGAGATATAGCCATTTGAAGTTTGGAAAACGAACTTTGTCCGATTGGCTCAATATTACTTTCTATAGTAGCTGGCGACGCAACTGATACGAATCCGGGCTCCTTTTTGCTCTAGGACGTCTAGTTTCCGAGATATAGCCATTTGAAGTTTGGAAAATGAACTTTGTCCGATTGGCTTAATATGGGTTCCTATAGTAGCTGGCGACGCAACTGATACGAATCCGGGCTCCTTTTTGCTCTAGGACGTCTAGTTTCCGAGATATAGCCATTTGAAGTTTGGAAAACGAACTTTGTCCGATTGGCTCAATATTACTTTCTATAGTAGCTGGCGACGCAACTGATACGAATCCGGGCTCCTTTTTGCTCTAGGACGTCTAGTTTCCGAGATATAGCCATTTGAAGTTTGGAAAATGAACTTTGTCCGATTGGCTTAATATTGGTTCCTATAGTAGCTGGCGACGCAACTGATACGAATCCGGGCTCCTTTTTGCTCTAGGACGTCTAGTTTCCGAGATATAGCCATTTAAAGTTTGGAAAACGAACTTTGTCCGATTGGCTTAATATTGGTTCTTATAGTAGCTGGCGACGCAACTGATACGAATCCGGGCTCCTTTTTGCTCTAGGACGTCTAGTTTCCGAGATATAGCCATTTGAAGTTTGGAAAATGAACTTTGTCCGATTGGCTTAATATTGGTTCTTATAGTAGCTGGCGACGCAACTGATACGAATCCGGGCTCCTTTTTGCTCTAGGACGTCTAGTTTCCGAGATATAGCCATTTGAAGTTTGGAAAATGAACTTTGTCCGATTGGCTTAATATGCTCTAGGACGTCTAGTTTCCGAGATATAGCCATTTGAAGTTTGGAAAACGAACTTTGTCCGATTGGCTCAATATTACTTTCTATAGTAGCTGGCGACGCAACTGATACGAATCCGGGCTCCTTTTTGCTCTAGGACGTCTAGTTTCCGAGATATAGCCATTTGAAGTTTGGAAAACGAACTTTGTCCGATTGGCTTAATATTGGTTTCTTTAGTAGCTGGCGACGCAACTGATACGAATCCGGGCTCCTTTTTGCTCTAGGACGTCTAGTTTCCGAGATATAGCCATTTGAAGTTTGGAAAACGAACTTTGTCCGATTGGCTTAATATTGGTTCCTATAGTAGCTGGCGACGCAACTGATACGAATCCGGGCTCCTTTTTGCTCTAGGACGTCTAGTTTCCGAGATATAGCCATTTGAAGTTTGGAAAATGAACTTTGTCCGATTGGCTTAATATGGGTTCCTATAGTAGCTGGCGACGCAACTGATACGAATCCGGGCTCCTTTTTGCTCTAGGACGTCTAGTTTCCCAGATATAGCTATTTGAAGTTTGGAAAATGAACTTTGTCCGACTGGCTTTATATTGGTTCCTATAGTAGCTGGCGACGCAACTGATACGAATCCGGGCTCCTTTTTGCTCTAGGACGTCTAGTTTCCGAGATATAGCCATTTGAAGTTTGGAAAATGAACTTTGTCCGATTGGCTTAATATGGGTTCCTATAGTAGCTGGCGACGCAACTGATACGAATCCGGGCTCCTTTTTGCTCTAGGACGTCTAGTTTCCGAGATATAGCCATTTGAAGTTTGGAAAATGAACTTTGTCCGATTGGCTTAATATGGGTTCCTATAGTAGCTGGCGACGCAACTGATACGAATCCGGGCTCCTTTTTGCTCTAGGACGTCTAGTTTCCGAGATATAGCCATTTGAAGTTTGGAAAACGAACTTTGTCCGATTGGCTCAATATTACTTTCTATAGTAGCTGGCGACGCAACTGATACGAATCCGGGCTCCTTTTTGCTCTAGGACGTCTAGTTTCCGAGATATAGCCATTTGAAGTTTGGAAAATGAACTTTGTCCGATTGGCTTAATATGGGTTCCTATAGTAGCTGGCGACGCAACTGATACGAATCCGGGCTCCTTTTTGCTCTAGGACGTCTAGTTTCCGAGATATAGCCATTTGAAGTTTGGAAAACGAACTTTGTCCGATTGGCTCAATATTACTTTCTATAGTAGCTGGCGACGCAACTGATACGAATCCGGGCTCCTTTTTGCTCTAGGACGTCTAGTTTCCGAGATATAGCCATTTGAAGTTTGGAAAATGAACTTTGTCCGATTGGCTTAATATTGGTTCTTATAGTAGCTGGCGACGCAACTGATACGAATCCGGGCTCCTTTTTGCTCTAGGACGTCTAGTTTCCGAGATATAGCCATTTGAAGTTTGGAAAATGAACTTTGTCCGATTGGCTTAATATTGGTTCTTATAGTAGCTGGCGACGCAACTGATACGAATCCGGGCTCCTTTTTGCTCTAGGACGTCTAGTTTCCGAGATATAGCCATTTGAAGTTTGGAAAACGAACTTTGTCCGATTGGCTTAATATTGGTTTCTTTAGTAGCTGGCGACGCAACTGATACGAATCCGGGCTCCTTTTTGCTCTAGGACGTCTAGTTTCCGAGATATAGCCATTTGAAGTTTGGAAAACGAACTTTGTCCGATTGGCTTAATATTGGTTCCTATAGTAGCTGGCGACGCAACTGATACGAATCCGGGCTCCTTTTTGCTCTAGGACGTCTAGTTTCCGAGATATAGCCATTTGAAGTTTGGAAAATGAACTTTGTCCGATTGGCTTAATATGGGTTCCTATAGTAGCTGGCGACGCAACTGATACGAATCCGGGCTCCTTTTTGCTCTAGGACGTCTAGTTTCCCAGATATAGCTATTTGAAGTTTGGAAAATGAACTTTGTCCGACTGGCTTTATATTGGTTCCTATAGTAGCTGGCGACGCAACTGATACGAATCCGGGCTCCTTTTTGCTCTAGGACGTCTAGTTTCCGAGATATAGCCATTTGAAGTTTGGAAAACGAACTTTGTCCGATTGGCTTAATATTGGTTTCTTTAGTAACTGGCGACGCAACTGATACGAATCCGGGCTCCTTTTTGCTCTAGGACGTCTAGTTTCCGAGATATAGCCATTTGAAGTTTGGAAAATGAACTTTGTCCGATTGGCTTAATATGGGTTCCTATAGTAGCTCGCGACGCAACTGATACGAATCCGGGCTCCTTTTTGCTCTAGGACGTCTAGTTTCCGAGATATAGCCATTTGAAGTTTGGAAAACGAACTTTGTCCGATTGGCTTAATATTGGTTTCTTTAGTAGCTGGCGACGCAACTGATACGAATCCGGGCTCCTTTTTGCTCTAGGACGTCTAGTTTCCGAGATATAGCCATTTGAAGTTTGGAAAACGAACTTTGTCCGATTGGCTTAATATTGGTTCCTATAGTAGCTGGCGACGCAACTGATACGAATCCGGGCTCCTTTTTGCTCTAGGACGTCTAGTTTCCGAGATATAGCCATTTGAAGTTTGGAAAACGAACTTTGTCCGATTGGCTTAATATTGGTTCCTATAGTAGCTGGCGACGCAACTGATACGAATCCGGGCTCCTTTTTGCTCTAGGACGTCTAGTTTCCGAGATATAGCCATTTGAAGTTTGGAAAATGAACTTTGTCCGATTGGCTTAATATGGGTTCCTATAGTAGCTGGCGACGCAACTGATACGAATCCGGGCTCCTTTTTGCTCTAGGACGTCTACTTTCCGAGATATAGCCATTTGAAGTTTGGAAAACGAACTTTGTCCGATTGGCTCAATATTACTTTCTATAGTAGCTGGCGACGCAACTGATACGAATCCGGGCTCCTTTTTGCTCTAGGACGTCTAGTTTCCGAGATATAGCCATTTGAAGTTTGGAAAACGAACTTTGTCCGATTGGCTTAATATTGGTTTCTTTAGTAGCTGGCGACGCAACTGATACGAATCCGGGCTCCTTTTTGCTCTAGGACGTCTAGTTTCCGAGATATAGCCATTTGAAGTTTGGAAAACGAACTTTGTCCGATTGGCTTAATATTGGTTCTTATAGTAGCTGGCGACGCAACTGATACGAATCCGGGCTCCTTTTTGCTCTAGGACGTCTAGTTTCCGAGATATAGCCATTTGAAGTTTGGAAAACGAACTTTGTCCGATTGGCTTAATATTACTTTCTATAGTAGCTGGCGACGCAACTGATACGAATCCGGGCTCCTTTTTGCTCTAGGACGTCTAGTTTCCGAGATATAGCCATTTAAAGTTTGGAAAACGAACTTTGTCCGATTGGCTTAATATTGGTTCTTAAAGTAGCTGGCGACGCAACTGATACGAATCCGGGCTCCTTTTTTGCTCTAGGACGTCTAGTTTCCGAGATATAGCCATTTGAAGTTTGGAAAATGAACTTTGTCCGATTGGCTTAATATGGGTTCCTATAGTAGCTGGCGACGCAACTGATACGAATCCGGGCTCCTTTTTGCTCTAGGACGTCTAGTTTCCGAGATATAGCCATTTGAAGTTTGGAAAATGAACTTTGTCCGATTGGCTTAATATGGGTTCCTATAGTAGCTGGCGACGCAACTGATACGAATCCGGGCTCCTTTTTGCTCTAGGACGTCTAGTTTCCGAGATATAGCCATTTGAAGTTTGGAAAACGAACTTTGTCCGATTGGCTCAATATTACTTTCTATAGTAGCTGGCGACGCAACTGATACGAATCCGGGCTCCTTTTTGCTCTAGGACGTCTAGTTTCCGAGATATAGCCATTTGAAGTTTGGAAAATGAACTTTGTCCGATTGGCTTAATATTGGTTCCTATAGTAGCTGGCGACGCAACTGATACGAATCCGGGCTCCTTTTTGCTCTAGGACGTCTAGTTTCCGAGATATAGCCATTTAAAGTTTGGAAAACGAACTTTGTCCGATTGGCTTAATATTGGTTCTTATAGTAGCTGGCGACGCAACTGATACGAATCCGGGCTCCTTTTTGCTCTAGGACGTCTAGTTTCCGAGATATAGCCATTTGAAGTTTGGAAAATGAACTTTGTCCGATTGGCTTAATATTGGTTCTTATAGTAGCTGGCGACGCAACTGATACGAATCCGGGCTCCTTTTTGCTCTAGGACGTCTAGTTTCCGAGATATAGCCATTTGAAGTTTGGAAAATGAACTTTGTCCGATTGGCTTAATATGCTCTAGGACGTCTAGTTTCCGAGATATAGCCATTTGAAGTTTGGAAAACGAACTTTGTCCGATTGGCTCAATATTACTTTCTATAGTAGCTGGCGACGCAACTGATACGAATCCGGGCTCCTTTTTGCTCTAGGACGTCTAGTTTCCGAGATATAGCCATTTGAAGTTTGGAAAACGAACTTTGTCCGATTGGCTTAATATTGGTTTCTTTAGTAGCTGGCGACGCAACTGATACGAATCCGGGCTCCTTTTTGCTCTAGGACGTCTAGTTTCCGAGATATAGCCATTTGAAGTTTGGAAAACGAACTTTGTCCGATTGGCTTAATATTGGTTCCTATAGTAGCTGGCGACGCAACTGATACGAATCCGGGCTCCTTTTTGCTCTAGGACGTCTAGTTTCCGAGATATAGCCATTTGAAGTTTGGAAAATGAACTTTGTCCGATTGGCTTAATATGGGTTCCTATAGTAGCTGGCGACGCAACTGATACGAATCCGGGCTCCTTTTTGCTCTAGGACGTCTAGTTTCCCAGATATAGCTATTTGAAGTTTGGAAAATGAACTTTGTCCGACTGGCTTTATATTGGTTCCTATAGTAGCTGGCGACGCAACTGATACGAATCCGGGCTCCTTTTTGCTCTAGGACGTCTAGTTTCCGAGATATAGCCATTTGAAGTTTGGAAAACGAACTTTGTCCGATTGGCTTAATATTGGTTTCTTTAGTAACTGGCGACGCAACTGATACGAATCCGGGCTCCTTTTTGCTCTAGGACGTCTAGTTTCCGAGATATAGCCATTTGAAGTTTGGAAAATGAACTTTGTCCGATTGGCTTAATATGGGTTCCTATAGTAGCTCGCGACGCAACTGATACGAATCCGGGCTCCTTTTTGCTCTAGGACGTCTAGTTTCCGAGATATAGCCATTTGAAGTTTGGAAAATGAACTTTGTCCGATTGGCTTAATATTGGTTCCTATAGTAGCTGGCGACGCAACTGATACGAATCCGGGCTCCTTTTTGCTCTAGGACGTCTAGTTTCCGAGATATAGCCATTTGAAGTTTGGAAAACGAACTTTGTCCGATTAGCTTAATATTGGTTGTTATAGTAGCTGGCGACGCAACTGATACGAATCCGGGCTCCTTTTTGCTCTAGGACGTCTAGTTTCCGAGATATAGCCATTTGAAGTTTGGAAAATGAACTTTGTCCGATTGGCTTAATATGGGTTCCTATAGTAGCTCGCGACGCAACTGATACGAATCCGGGCTCCTTTTTGCTCTAGGACGTCTAGTTTCCGAGATATAGCCATTTGAAGTTTGGAAAATGAACTTTGTCCGATTGGCTTAATATTGGTTCCTATAGTAGCTGGCGACGCAACTGATACGAATCCGGGCTCCTTTTTGCTCTAGGACGTCTAGTTTCCGAGATATAGCCATTTGAAGTTTGGAAAACGAACTTTGTCCGATTGGCTTAATATTGGTTCTTATAGTAGCTGGCGACGCAACTGATACGAATCCGGGCTCCTTTTTGCTCTAGGACGTCTAGTTTCCGAGATATAGCCATTTGAAGTTTGGAAAACGAACTTTGTCCGATTGGCTTAATATTGGTTCTTATAGTAGCTGGCGACGCAACTGATACGAATCCGGGCTCCTTTTTGCTCTAGGACGTCTAGTTTCCGAGATATAGCCATTTGAAGTTTGGAAAATGAACTTTGTCCGATTGGCTTAATATTGGTTTCTTTAGTAGCTGGCGACGCAACTGATACGAATCCGGGCTCCTTTTTGCTCTAGGACGTCTAGTTTCCGAGATATAGCCATTTGAAGTTTGGAAAACGAACTTTGTCCGATTGGCTTAATATTACTTTCTATAGTAGCTGGCGACGCAACTGATACGAATCCGGGCTCCTTTTTGCTCTAGGACGTCTAGTTTCCGAGATATAGCCATTTAAAGTTTGGAAAACGAACTTTGTCCGATTGGCTTAATATTGGTTCTTATAGTAGCTGGCGACGCAACTGATACGAATCCGGGCTCCTTTTTGCTCTAGGACGTCTAGTTTCCGAGATATAGCCATTTGAAGTTTGGAAAATGAACTTTGTCCGATTGGCTTAATATGGGTTCCTATAGTAGCTGGCGACGCAACTGATACGAATCCGGGCTCCTTTTTGCTCTAGGACGTCTAGTTTCCGAGATATAGCCATTTGAAGTTTGGAAAATGAACTTTGTCCGATTGGCTTAATATGGGTTCCTATAGTAGCTGGCGACGCAACTGATACGAATCCGGGCTCCTTTTTGCTCTAGGACGTCTAGTTTCCGAGATATAGCCATTTGAAGTTTGGAAAACGAACTTTGTCCGATTGGCTCAATATTACTTTCTATAGTAGCTGGCGACGCAACTGAAACGAATCCGGGCTCCTTTTTGCTCTAGGACGTCTAGTTTCCGAGATATAGCCATTTGAAGTTTGGAAAACGAACTTTGTCCGATTGGCTTAATATTGGTTTCTTTAGTAGCTGGCGACGCAACTGATACGAATCCGGGCTCCTTTTTGCTCTAGGACGTCTAGTTTCCGAGATATAGCCATTTGAAGTTTGGAAAACGAACTTTGTCCGATTGGCTTAATATTGGTTCTTATAGTAGCTGGCGACGCAACTGATACGAATCCGGGCTCCTTTTTGCTCTAGGACGTCTAGTTTCCGAGATATAGCCATTTGAAGTTTGGAAAACGAACTTTGTCCGATTGGCTTAATATTACTTTCTATAGTAGCTGGCGACGCAACTGATACGAATCCGGGCTCCTTTTTGCTCTAGGACGTCTAGTTTCCGAGATATAGCCATTTAAAGTTTGGAAAACGAACTTTGTCCGATTGGCTTAATATTGGTTCTTAAAGTAGCTGGCGACGCAACTGATACGAATCCGGGCTCCTTTTTGCTCTAGGACGTCTAGTTTCCGAGATATAGCCATTTGAAGTTTGGAAAATGAACTTTGTCCGATTGGCTTAATATGGGTTCCTATAGTAGCTGGCGACGCAACTGATACGAATCCGGGCTCCTTTTTGCTCTAGGACGTCTAGTTTCCGAGATATAGCCATTTGAAGTTTGGAAAATGAACTTTGTCCGATTGGCTTAATATGGGTTCCTATAGTAGCTGGCGACGCAACTGATACGAATCCGGGCTCCTTTTTGCTCTAGGACGTCTAGTTTCCGAGATATAGCCATTTGAAGTTTGGAAAATGAACTTTGTCCGATTGGCTTAATATGGGTTCCTATAGTAGCTGGCGACGCAACTGATACGAATCCGGGCTCCTTTTTGCTCTAGGACGTCTAGTTTCCGAGATATAGCCATTTGAAGTTTGGAAAACGAACTTTGTCCGATTGGCTCAATATTACTTTCTATAGTAGCTGGCGACGCAACTGAAACGAATCCGGGCTCCTTTTTGCTCTAGGACGTCTAGTTTCCGAGATATAGCCATTTGAAGTTTGGAAAACGAACTTTGTCCGATTGGCTTAATATTGGTTTCTTTAGTAGCTGGCGACGCAACTGATACGAATCCGGGCTCCTTTTTGCTCTAGGACGTCTAGTTTCCGAGATATAGCCATTTGAAGTTTGGAAAACGAACTTTGTCCGATTGGCTTAATATTGGTTCTTATAGTAGCTGGCGACGCAACTGATACGAATCCGGGCTCCTTTTTTGCTCTAGGACGTCTAGTTTCCGAGATATAGCCATTTGAAGTTTGGAAAACGAACTTTGTCCGATTGGCTTAATATTACTTTCTATAGTAGCTGGCGACGCAACTGATACGAATCCGGGCTCCTTTTTGCTCTAGGACGTCTAGTTTCCGAGATATAGCCATTTAAAGTTTGGAAAACGAACTTTGTCCGATTGGCTTAATATTGGTTCTTAAAGTAGCTGGCGACGCAACTGATACGAATCCGGGCTCCTTTTTGCTCTAGGACGTCTAGTTTCCGAGATATAGCCATTTGAAGTTTGGAAAATGAACTTTGTCCGATTGGCTTAATATGGGTTCCTATAGTAGCTGGCGACGCAACTGATACGAATCCGGGCTCCTTTTTGCTCTAGGACGTCTAGTTTCCGAGATATAGCCATTTGAAGTTTGGAAAACGAACTTTGTCCGATTGGCTCAATATTACTTTCTATAGTAGCTGGCGACGCAACTGATACGAATCCGGGCTCCTTTTTGCTCTAGGACGTCTAGTTTCCGAGATATAGCCATTTGAAGTTTGGAAAACGAACTTTGTCCGATTGGCTTAATATTGGTTTCTTTAGTAGCTGGCGACGCAACTGATACGAATCCGGGCTCCTTTTTGCTCTAGGACGTCTAGTTTCCGAGATATAGCCATTTGAAGTTTGGAAAACGAACTTTGTCCGATTGGCTTAATATTGGTTCTTATAGTAGCTGGCGACGCAACTGATACGAATCCGGGCTCCTTTTTGCTCTAGGACGTCTAGTTTCCGAGATATAGCCATTTGAAGTTTGGAAAACGAACTTTGTCCGATTGGCTTAATATTACTTTCTATAGTAGCTGGCGACGCAACTGATACGAATCCGGGCTCCTTTTTGCTCTAGGACGTCTAGTTTCCGAGATATAGCCATTTAAAGTTTGGAAAACGAACTTTGTCCGATTGGCTTAATATTGGTTCTTAAAGTAGCTGGCGACGCAACTGATACGAATCCGGGCTCCTTTTTGCTCTAGGACGTCTAGTTTCCGAGATATAGCCATTTGAAGTTTGGAAAATGAACTTTGTCCGATTGGCTTAATATGGGTTCCTATAGTAGCTGGCGACGCAACTGATACGAATCCGGGCTCCTTTTTGCTCTAGGACGTCTAGTTTCCGAGATATAGCCATTTGAAGTTTGGAAAATGAACTTTGTCCGATTGGCTTAATATGGGTTCCTATAGTGGCTGGCGACGCAACTGATACGAATCCGGGCTCCTTTTTGCTCTAGGACGTCTAGTTTCCGAGATATAGCCATTTGAAGTTTGGAAAACGAACTTTGTCCGATTGGCTCAATATTACTTTCTATAGTAGCTGGCGACGCAACTGATACGAATCCGGGCTCCTTTTTGCTCTAGGACGTCTAGTTTCCGAGATATAGCCATTTGAAGTTTGGAAAATGAACTTTGTCCGATTGGCTTAATATTGGTTCCTATAGTAGCTGGCGACGCAACTGATACGAATCCGGGCTCCTTTTTGCTCTAGGACGTCTAGTTTCCGAGATATAGCCATTTAAAGTTTGGAAAACGAACTTTGTCCGATTGGCTTAATATTGGTTCTTATAGTAGCTGGCGACGCAACTGATACGAATCCGGGCTCCTTTTTGCTCTAGGACGTCTAGTTTCCGAGATATAGCCATTTGAAGTTTGGAAAATGAACTTTGTCCGATTGGCTTAATATTGGTTCTTATAGTAGCTGGCGACGCAACTGATACGAATCCGGGCTCCTTTTTGCTCTAGGACGTCTAGTTTCCGAGATATAGCCATTTGAAGTTTGGAAAATGAACTTTGTCCGATTGGCTTAATATGGGTTCCTATAGTAGCTGGCGACGCAACTGATACGAATCCGGGCTCCTTTTTGCTCTAGGACGTCTAGTTTCCGAGATATAGCCATTTGAAGTTTGGAAAATGAACTTTGTCCGATTGGCTTAATATGGGTTCCTATAGTAGCTGGCGACGCAACTGATACGAATCCGGGCTCCTTTTTGCTCTAGGACGTCTAGTTTCCGAGATATAGCCATTTGAAGTTTGGAAAATGAACTTTGTCCGATTGGCTTAATATGGGTTCCTATAGTAGCTGGCGACGCAACTGATACGAATCCGGGCTCCTTTTTGCTCTAGGACGTCTAGTTTCCGAGATATAGCCATTTGAAGTTTGGAAAACGAACTTTGTCCGATTGGCTCAATATTACTTTCTATAGTAGCTGGCGACGCAACTGATACGAATCCGGGCTCCTTTTTGCTCTAGGACGTCTAGTTTCCGAGATATAGCCATTTGAAGTTTGGAAAACGAACTTTGTCCGATTGGCTTAATATTGGTTCTTATAGTAGCTGGCGACGCAACTGATACGAATCCGGGCTCCTTTTTGCTCTAGGACGTCTAGTTTCCGAGATATAGCCATTTGAAGTTTGGAAAATGAACTTTGTCCGATTGGCTTAATATTGGTTCCTATAGTAGCTGGCGACGCAACTGATACGAATCCGGGCTCCTTTTTGCTCTAGGACGTCTAGTTTCCGAGATATAGCCATTTAAAGTTTGGAAAACGAACTTTGTCCGATTGGCTTAATATTGGTTCTTATAGTAGCTGGCGACGCAACTGATACGAATCCGGGCTCCTTTTTGCTCTAGGACGTCTAGTTTCCGAGATATAGCCATTTGAAGTTTGGAAAATGAACTTTGTCCGATTGGCTTAATATGGGTTCCTATAGTAGCTGGCGACGCAACTGATACGAATCCGGGCTCCTTTTTGCTCTAGGACGTCTAGTTTCCCAGATATAGCTATTTGAAGTTTGGAAAATGAACTTTGTCCGACTGGCTTTATATTGGTTCCTAGCTGGCGACGCAACTGATACGAATCCGGGCTCCTTTTTGCTCTAGGACGTCTAGTTTCCGAGATATAGCCATTTGAAGTTTGGAAAACGAACTTTGTCCGATTGGCTTAATATTGGTTTCTTTAGTAACTGGCGACGCAACTGATACGAATCCGGGCTCCTTTTTGCTCTAGGACGTCTAGTTTCCGAGATATAGCCATTTGAAGTTGGGAAAATGAACTTTGTCCGATTGGCTTAATATGGGTTCCTATAGTAGCTGGCGACGCAACTGATACGAATCCGGGCTCCTTTTTGCTCTAGGACGTCTAGTTTCCGAGATATAGCCATTTGAAGTTTGGAAAATGAACTTTGTCCGATTGGCTTAATATTGGTTCCTATAGTAGCTGGCGACGCAACTGATACGAATCCGGGCTCCTTTTTGCTCTAGGACGTCTAGTTTCCGAGATATAGCCATTTGAAGTTTGGAAAACGAACTTTGTCCGATTGGCTTAATATTGGTTGTTATAGTAGCTGGCGACGCAACTGATACGAATCCGGGCTCCTTTTTGCTCTAGGACGTCTAGTTTCCGAGATATAGCCATTTGAAGTTTGGAAAATGAACTTTGTCCGATTGGCTTAATATGGGTTCCTATAGTAGCTCGCGACGCAACTGATACGAATCCGGGCTCCTTTTTGCTCTAGGACGTCTAGTTTCCGAGATATAGCCATTTGAAGTTTGGAAAATGAACTTTGTCCGATTGGCTTAATATGGGTTCCTATAGTAGCTGGCGACGCAACTGATACGAATCCGGGCTCCTTTTTGCTCTAGGACGTCTAGTTTCCGAGATATAGCCATTTGAAGTTTGGAAAACGAACTTTGTCCGATTGGCTTAATATTGGTTCTTATAGTAGCTGGCGACGCAACTGATACGAATCCGGGCTCCTTTTTGCTCTAGGACGTCTAGTTTCCGAGATATAGCCATTTGAAGTTTGGAAAACGAACTTTGTCCGATTGGCTTAATATTGGTTCTTATAGTAGCTGGCGACGCAACTGATACGAATCCGGGCTCCTTTTTGCTCTAGGACGTCTAGTTTCCGAGATATAGCCATTTGAAGTTTGGAAAATGAACTTTGTCCGATTGGCTTAATATTGGTTCCTATAGTAGCTGGCGACGCAACTGGTACGAATCCGGGCTCCTTTTTGCTCTAGGACGTTTAGTTTCCGAGATATAGCCATTTGAAGTTGGGAAAATGAACTTTGTCCGATTGGCTTAATATTGGTTCCTATAGTAGCTGGCGACGCAACTGATACGAATCCGGGCTCCTTTTTGCTCTAGGACGTCTAGTTTCCGAGATATACCCATTTGAAGTTTGGAAAACGAACTTTGTCCGATTGGCTTAATATTGGTTGTTATAGTAGCTGGCGACGCAACTGATACGAATCCGGGCTCCTTTTTGCTCTAGGACGTCTAGTTTCCGAGATATAGCCATTTGAAGTTTGGAAAACGAACTTTGTCCGATTGGCTTAATATTGGTTTCTTTAGTAACTGGCGACGCAACTGATACGAATCCGGGCTCCTTTTTGCTCTAGGACGTCTAGTTTCCGAGATATAGCCATTTGAAGTTTGGAAAATGAACTTTGTCCGATTGGCTTAATATGGGTTCCTATAATAGCTGGCGACGCAACTGATACGAATCCGGGCTCCTTTTTGCTCTAGGACGTCTAGTTTCCGAGATATAGCCATTTGAAGTTTGGAAAATGAACTTTGTCCAACTGGCTTAATATTGGTTCCTATAGTAGCTGGCGACGCAACTGATACGAATCCGGGCTCCTTTTTGCTCTAGGACGTCTAGTTTCCGAGATATAGCCATTTGAAGTTTGGAAAACGAACTTTGTCCGATTGGCTTAATATTGGTTCTTATAGTAGCTGGCGACGCAACTGATACGAATCCGGGCTCCTTTTTGCTCTAGGACGTCTAGTTTCCGAGATATAGCCATTTGAAGTTTGGAAAACGAACTTTGTCCGATTGGCTTAATATTGGTTCTTATAGTAGCTGGCGACGCAACTGATACGAATCCGGGCTCCTTTTTGCTCTAGGACGTCTAGTTTCCGAGATATAGCCATTTGAAGTTTGGAAAATGAACTTTGTCCGATTGGCTTAATATTGGTTCCTATAGTAGCTGGCGACGCAACTGGTACGAATCCGGGCTCCTTTTTTGCTCTAGGACGTTTAGTTTCCGAGATATAGCCATTTGAAGTTGGGAAAATGAACTTTGTCCGATTGGCTTAATATTGGTTCCTATAGTAGCTGGCGACGCAACTGATACGAATCCGGGCTCCTTTTTGCTCTAGGACGTCTAGTTTCCGAGATATACCCATTTGAAGTTTGGAAAACGAACTTTGTCCGATTGGCTTAATATTGGTTGTTATAGTAGCTGGCGACGCAACTGATACGAATCCGGGCTCCTTTTTGCTCTAGGACGTCTAGTTTCCGAGATATAGCCATTTGAAGTTTGGAAAACGAACTTTGTCCGATTGGCTTAATATTGGTTTCTTTAGTAACTGGCGACGCAACTGATACGAATCCGGGCTCCTTTTTGCTCTAGGACGTCTAGTTTCCGAGATATAGCCATTTGAAGTTTGGAAAATGAACTTTGTCCGATTGGCTTAATATGGGTTCCTATAGTAGCTGGCGACGCAACTGATACGAATCCGGGCTCCTTTTTGCTCTAGGACGTCTAGTTTCCGAGATATAGCCATTTGAAGTTTGGAAAACGAACTTTGTTCGATTGGCTTAATATTGGTTCTTATAGTAGCTGGCGACGCAACTGATACGAATCCGGGCTCCTTTTTGCTCTAGGACGTCTAGTTTCCGAGATATAGCCATTTGAAGTTTGGAAAACGAACTTTGTCCGATTGGCTTAATATTGGTTCCTATAGTAGTTGGCGACGCAACTGATACGAATCCGGGCTCCTTTTTGCTCTAGGACGTCTAGTTTCCGAGATATAGCCATTTGAAGTTTGGAAAACGAACTTTGTCCGATTGGCTTAATATTGGTTTCTTTAGTAACTGGCGACGCAACTGATACGAATCCGGGCTCCTTTTTGCTCTAGGACGTTTAGTTTCCGAGATATAGCCATTTGAAGTTGGGAAAATGAACTTTGTCCGATTGGCTTAATATTGGTTCCTATAGTAGCTGGCGACGCAACTGATACGAATCCGGGCTCCTTTTTGCTCTAGGACGTCTATTTTCCGAGATATAGCCATTTAAAGTTTGGAAAACGAACTTTGTCCGATTGGCTTAATATTGGTTCTTATAGTAGCTGGCGACGCAACTGATACGAATCCGGGCTCCTTTTTGCTCTAGGACGTCTAGTTTCCGAGATATAGCCATTTGAAGTTTGGAAAATGAACTTTGTCCGATTGGCTTAATATGGGTGCCTATAGTAGCTGGCGACGCAACTGATACGAATCCGGGCTCCTTTTTGCTCTAGGACGTCTAGTTTCCGAGATATAGCCATTTGAAGTTTGGAAAACGAACTTTGTCCGATTGGCTTAATATTGGTTCTTATAGTAGCTGGCGACGCAACTGATACGAATCCGGGCTCCTTTTTGCTCTAGGACGTCTAGTTTCCGAGATATAGCCATTTGAAGTTTGGAAAATGAACTTTGTCCGATTGGCTTAATATTGGTTCCTATAGTAGCTGGCGACGCAACTGGTACGAATCCGGGCTCCTTTTTGCTCTAGGACGTTTAGTTTCCGAGATATAGCCATTTGAAGTTGGGAAAATGAACTTTGTCCGATTGGCTTAATATTGGTTCCTATAGTAGCTGGCGACGCAACTGATACGAATCCGGGCTCCTTTTTGCTCTAGGACGTCTAGTTTCCGAGATATACCCATTTGAAGTTTGGAAAACGAACTTTGTCCGATTGGCTTAATATTGGTTGTTATAGTAGCTGGCGACGCAACTGATACGAATCCGGGCTCCTTTTTGCTCTAGGACGTCTAGTTTCCGAGATATAGCCATTTGAAGTTTGGAAAACGAACTTTGTCCGATTGGCTTAATATTGGTTTCTTTAGTAACTGGCGACGCAACTGATACGAATCCGGGCTCCTTTTTGCTCTAGGACGTCTAGTTTCCGAGATATAGCCATTTGAAGTTTGGAAAATGAACTTTGTCCGATTGGCTTAATATGGGTTCCTATAGTAGCTGGCGACGCAACTGATACGAATCCGGGCTCCTTTTTGCTCTAGGACGTCTAGTTTCCGAGATATAGCCATTTGAAGTTTGGAAAATGAACTTTGTCCAACTGGCTTAATATTGGTTCCTATAGTAGCTGGCGACGCAACTGATACGAATCCGGGCTCCTTTTTGCTCTAGGACGTCTAGTTTCCGAGATATAGCCATTTAAAGTTTGGAAAACGAACTTTGTTCGATTGGCTTAATATTGGTTCTTATAGTAGCTGGCGACGCAACTGATACGAATCCGGGCTCCTTTTTGCTCTAGGACGTCTAGTTTCCGAGATATAGCCATTTGAAGTTTGGAAAACGAACTTTGTCCGATTGGCTTAATATTGGTTCCTATAGTAGCTGGCGACGCAACTGATACGAATCCGGGCTCCTTTTTGCTCTAGGACGTCTAGTTTCCGAGATATAGCCATTTGAAGTTTGGAAAACGAACTTTGTCCGATTGGCTTAATATTGGTTTCTTTAGTAACTGGCGACGCAACTGATACGAATCCGGGCTCCTTTTTGCTCTAGGACGTCTAGTTTCCGAGATATAGCCATTTGAAGTTGGGAAAATGAACTTTGTCCGATTGGCTTAATATTGGTTCCTATAGTAGCTGGCGACGCAACTGATACGAATCCGGGCTCCTTTTTGCTCTAGGACGTCTATTTTCCGAGATATAGCCATTTAAAGTTTGGAAAACGAACTTTGTCCGATTGGCTTAATATTGGTTCTTATAGTAGCTGGCGACGCAACTGATACGAATCCGGGCTCCTTTTTGCTCTAGGACGTCTAGTTTCCGAGATATAGCCATTTGAAGTTTGGAAAATGAACTTTGTCCGATTGGCTTAATATGGGTGCCTATAGTAGCTGGCGACGCAACTGATACGAATCCGGGCTCCTTTTTGCTCTAGGACGTCTAGTTTCCGAGATATAGCCATTTGAAGTTTGGAAAACGAACTTTGTTCGATTGGCTTAATATTGGTTCTTATAGTAGCTGGCGACGCAACTGATACGAATCCGGGCTCCTTTTTGCTCTAGGACGTCTAGTTTCCGAGATATAGCCATTTGAAGTTTGGAAAACGAACTTTGTCCGATTGGCTTAATATTGGTTCCTATAGTAGTTGGCGACGCAACTGATACGAATCCGGGCTCCTTTTTGCTCTAGGACGTCTAGTTTCCGAGATATAGCCATTTGAAGTTTGGAAAACGAACTTTGTCCGATTGGCTTAATATTGGTTTCTTTAGTAACTGGCGACGCAACTGATACGAATCCGGGCTCCTTTTTGCTCTAGGACGTCTATTTTCCGAGATATAGCCATTTAAAGTTTGGAAAACGAACTTTGTCCGATTGGCTTAATATTGGTTCTTATAGTAGCTGGCGACGCAACTGATACGAATCCGGGCTCCTTTTTGCTCTAGGACGTCTAGTTTCCGAGATATAGCCATTTGAAGTTTGGAAAATGAACTTTGTCCGATTGGCTTAATATGGGTGCCTATAGTAGCTGGCGACGCAACTGATACGAATCCGGGCTCCTTTTTGCTCTAGGACGTCTAGTTTCCGAGATATAGCCATTTGAAGTTTGGAAAACGAACTTTGTCCGATTGGCTTAATATTGGTTCTTATAGTAGCTGGCGACGCAACTGATACGAATCCGGGCTCCTTTTTTGCTCTAGGACGTCTAGTTTCCGAGATATAGCCATTTGAAGTTGGGAAAATGAACTTTGTCCGATTGGCTTAATATTGGTTCCTATAGTAGCTGGCGACGCAACTGATACGAATCCGGGCTCCTTTTTGCTCTAGGACGTCTAGTTTCCGAGATATACCCATTTGAAGTTTGGAAAACGAACTTTGTCCGATTGGCTTAATATTGGTTGTTATAGTAGCTGGCGACGCAACTGATACGAATCCGGGCTCCTTTTTGCTCTAGGACGTCTAGTTTCCGAGATATAGCCATTTGAAGTTTGGAAAACGAACTTTGTCCGATTGGCTTAATATTGGTTTCTTTAGTAACTGGCGACGCAACTGATACGAATCCGGGCTCCTTTTTGCTCTAGGACGTCTAGTTTCCGAGATATAGCCATTTGAAGTTTGGAAAATGAACTTTGTCCGATTGGCTTAATATGGGTTCCTATAGTAGCTGGCGACGCAACTGATACGAATCCGGGCTCCTTTTTGCTCTAGGACGTCTAGTTTCCGAGATATAGCCATTTGAAGTTTGGAAAATGAACTTTGTCCAACTGGCTTAATATTGGTTCCTATAGTAGCTGGCGACGCAACTGATACGAATCCGGGCTCCTTTTTGCTCTAGGACGTCTAGTTTCCGAGATATAGCCATTTAAAGTTTGGAAAACGAACTTTGTTCGATTGGCTTAATATTGGTTCTTATAGTAGCTGGCGACGCAACTGATACGAATCCGGGCTCCTTTTTGCTCTAGGACGTCTAGTTTCCGAGATATAGCCATTTGAAGTTTGGAAAACGAACTTTGTCCGATTGGCTTAATATTGGTTTCTTTAGTAACTGGCGACGCAACTGATACGAATCCGGGCTCCTTTTTGCTCTAGGACGTCTAGTTTCCGAGATATAGCCATTTGAAGTTGGGAAAATGAACTTTGTCCGATTGGCTTAATATTGGTTCCTATAGTAGCTGGCGACGCAACTGATACGAATCCGGGCTCCTTTTTGCTCTAGGACGTCTATTTTCCGAGATATAGCCATTTAAAGTTTGGAAAACGAACTTTGTCCGATTGGCTTAATATTGGTTCTTATAGTAGCTGGCGACGCAACTGATACGAATCCGGGCTCCTTTTTGCTCTAGGACGTCTAGTTTCCGAGATATAGCCATTTGAAGTTTGGAAAATGAACTTTGTCCGATTGGCTTAATATGGGTGCCTATAGTAGCTGGCGACGCAACTGATACGAATCCGGGCTCCTTTTTGCTCTAGGACGTCTAGTTTCCGAGATATAGCCATTTGAAGTTTGGAAAACGAACTTTGTCCGATTGGCTTAATATTACTTTCTATAGTAGCTGGCGACGCAACTGATACGAATCCGGGCTCCTTTTTGCTCTAGGACGTCTAGTTTCCGAGATACAGCCATTTGAAGTTTGGAAAATGAACTTTGTCCGATTGGCTTAATAATGGTTCCTATCGTAGCTGGCGACGCAACTGATACGAATCCGGGCTCCTTTTTGCTCTAGGACGTCTAGTTTCCGAGATATAGCCATTTGAAGTTTGGAAAATGAACTTTGTCCGATTGGCTTAATATTGGTTTCTTTAGTAACTGGCGACGCAACTGATACGAATCCGGGCTCCTTTTTGCTCTAGGACGTCTAGTTTCCGAGATATAGCCATTTGAAGTTTGGAAAATGAACTTTGTCCGATTGGCTTAATATTGGTTCCTATAGTAGCTGGCGACGCAACTGATACGAATCCGGGCTCCTTTTTGCTCTAGGACGTCTAGTTTCCGAGATATAGCCATTTGAAGTTTGGAAAACGAACTTTGTCCGATTGGCTTAATAATGGTTCCTATCGTAGCTGGCGACGCAACTGATACGAATCCGGGCTCCTTTTTGCTCTAGGACGTCTAGTTTCCGAGATATAGCCATTTGAAGTTTGGAAAATGAACTTTATCCGATTGGCATTAAATTTGTTACTTAAGTAGCTGGCGACGCAACTGATACGAAACCGGGCGCTCGCTCAAAGATTCTCGACATAAGGGTTTTTGTGAGAGAGACACGTTTGTTTTGCTCAGCCGAAAACACGGAACAGAACCGAAAAGCGAAACGAAAAAAGTGTTCGGCGCAGTGTGTGACAGTTTGTGTTTTATTTGTTCGGTTTTGGTCGTTAGCCGACCATATTGGAAAAATGGGTTTGTTACAAGCTCTGAAAAATAGTCATAAAAATATGCAAAAAGCTAAAAATTAATGCGAAGCAAAAAATTATTATTTAGACCAGCATGATAGGCAGATGCAGATTTTTGCGAAATCCGCTGGATTTGGGTCCCGATGCCACAAACACAAGCATTTTCCAACACTTCCCTTAGCACTTCAACAAAGAATTTTGACGCATATATTAATTTTTTTTGGGGAAATCTTTCTGTTGGGTATGCCATATTGTGTAGCGACTTAATTATTTTTCTCAAGCCAATAAATAAATAATTTAATTTTTAATTTAATTTTATTATTTGTGCAATAAATTTATGTACTAATAATATTTATTGCATACTTTTAGGCAGACGCATGAAACAACTGGTATATAAAAATACATTGCATACTTATCAGCGCACTACCAAAAGTCTCATTGGCTGCTTATGGATTTCAAATGAATGCCGCTTTTAAACAACTTGAACAGTTAGGTAAGTGTTAAACTTTTGAAAGATTTTTCCATGAATTATTTATGCTTGAATTAATTAAATCAATTTAATATAAAAGCTATAGAATCAATGTGCGCCATATGGGGTTTCAAGCAAAAATAAGTTGTATTATGGTGTACAATGTACATATCGAGTGTCTTGACACCAAATCACGAAGTGCTAGAGTTATGCATATCGAAGATTATAATACGCCCACATATTAGCACGTTTGTCTTGTGCGTCGAAGCAATGGAATTTTGTAAGAGGGTTGCCACGAATTTCTGTGCTTCCATTAGTTCCATTACTTGTACTTTTAGACCATGTTGAGCTCTCAAGAATTTAATCAATTTAATACAAATTTTAGAATCGTTTCGGTCTTGTCAATCTAATAAACTGCCATGGAAGTCGTAGATTAACTATATTTAAAGAAATAGTATTGATAAATTGGCAACCAATGCGTTATTTATACAAATTCATATAAAAAAATGTCTGAAGAGGAAAGAAAAAACCTTGTTTGTGCGCTAGTTTATGAAAACGAAGGGCTGGGACAGAGTTAACCTTCTACGAGGAAAGGCTTTGGGGCTTAATAGTGAAAAACTGTTGTGGGAGTCTGAGGTGGCTTTCTTAAAAGAAAAAAGAGTTTTCGTATAATATTATAGTAAAATTAGGTCCACATAAGTATGACTGTAGTTTCTTTAGAAACATATTCATCTACAGTTTGTTTTAAGTAGGGGCTGCTTAATTTTTCTTATAATTCTTTTCAAACAAATTTTAATCAAATCTAGCTGGGTGTTTAAAAAAACGATAGTCTGTGGCGGAAGTAAACCTCGAAATTCCATTTGGAGAAAGTGCGCCAATATAAAATAACAAATGCAGGTCAAGAACTAGTTTATAAGACGCACCTTGAGCAAAGTTTCTGGCTCCTAGTTCTTTTAGTCTTCGAGAAAATGACAATACGGACATACGGATATGGTTAAAACGAAAATTCTTTTTTCGTCAGAATCATTTTGATATACGGGTTTCGGGGTCTTATTCGTTTTGTTTTAAAGTTCACCAGGTGTTGGCATAGAAAATTTTTGCCTTTGTAGCTAATTTTGGGATGGGACCATTGTTCGATATTTCTAATTTCAAGGTTATGGATTTTTGAATTTTTGAAAACTTTCTAAATTTATTATTTTGGGTTAAGGCTTTTGTGGTTGTCAATAGAAATTAACGATTCGGGAGGCACAACGCCATTGGTAGCTTTGAATTAAATATATATGGTATACCAATGTCATCTATTAATTAAAGACAACGCCATTCGGACTCGAGTATAAACTGTAGCTCCCTGTTCTCTTCGAACAGTTATTAATGGAGATCCCCATGCTCCGCCCAAGGGCGACTGATTAAATAGTCAGTCAGGAAAATTAATATATGGTCCAATAAGTTGTCGATATCGTTCAATAGAGCAGATTAAATAATTTCAAATATTATTAAAAAATTATCTTCTGTAAAGAATTAGTTTTTTTTGCTTTCGAACAGAATAAAATGGTTTGTGTGGATTATGGATAGGATCAAACATTTTCTGAAACGAGAAAGGCCGAACGATGCTGATTGAAACTTTTGGCTCGATTTATCCACATGGACTTAACGCTTTAACGCTGGAATGACCATAATCCAAAAACTATTGCGCCACTAGCGGCGGAACCATTGTGGAGACTTACGCTAAAGAAAAAAAATTGGAAACCCCATTTCAATGCTTGTCAGCTATGTTGAGGTTCATTTAAATGATTTCATTTTCAAAACATGACAATATTGAATGCACTTGCATCAGAAATCAAAAATTAAGCCTTAGCTCGAACAAAGTCCACCTATTAACCCTCATTTCCTCCTCAAAAAAACTTACGTTTCTTACCCTCATGTGTGGTTTTCCACACATATGGGATTTATATGCATTTTTATGTAAAAAACACAATTTTTTTAATAAGAATTATAATTTCTCTTTAATAATAATATTATGTGTTTATTTTTTATATTATATTAGTTATGTAGTTATATTAGGTTCTCCTCAATACATTTAACACAAACATTTCGATTGTGTGTTCGCTTGCAAACACCTTTTTTACAGAAACAGCAAATAGTATCATAAGTATAATTCTTATACTTTGACTTCTCAGTATAACATATGTGGCACCGTGCCTTTCCTTCTGTTTTTGGCGGAACGCTTTTACATCTCTTTCGAGGAATGCCAGACGTTGTTGGTGTACTCTCTCGAGAAGATTCGCGACTCTGTGCTGAGGGTGAGTCGTTGCCTAACAAGGTCCTGGGCCACCTCATCGGCTCGCTCAGGGATTCTTGGTTAACGCTGGATAGCAAAGAAGCCGCTGACTCACTTCTGGGCATTCCTTTTCTCATTGCCATATATGGCTTTGCGAGATTCAATCCAAGCTCACGCAAAAAGACTCGTCGCATCGTTTGTTTGGTTGCCAATTTGGAAACCAACGGCCAAAATTTTATACCATACCTCACAGGCTTAGAAGGCATGTTTTGTCGAAACTTGCATCTACCACGAAAACCAAGTAGTTGCTCATCAATGGCAACGCATTCAGATGGGTTGAAATAATCTGCCAAAAGATCTGACCATTTATCAAAGATTCCACGGATTGGAGCAAATTTGTCTGTAGAGCTTTGCTGACGTCGACTCATAACATCAAATCGAATGGCTTTGTTCATGTATTCAAATGTATTCTTTGACATTATCGCTCTAAAAATTGGACGCCCATATTCACCATCAAATAAATCCAACATTGTTTCATTTTTGGATCTAAATAAAATTGATTGGAAAACACTAGATGCATTACAAGCATGAACGTAAAACTAAAAAAAGACACACCTGTACACTCCAGCCAAAATGAGAACAGCGACATATGCCTTCAACAAATTTGAATCAATTTCTATATATTGGTCACTACAGTTCGCATTTGCATATGCGTTTGACCACTTCAGAATAATATTCATGATGATGGTGGAAAGAACAAGAGGAAAGCATCTTTGATGTCATCGACACGTGCTTTTGCATATCTTGTTGTACCTGGATGCAAATTGATAACATTTTCCTTCCGTAATCTTCCGGTTTGATCTTGCACTGGTTGTGATTTCAACACCATAACAACTTTTGAAACGAACAATGGGTCGATCGTGCTATCTGGTGCAATTGCTATTTCTGGTTCACTAGAATCACTTTCACTTCCTTCATCTGTTTCTCCCGACGAAACATCGTTATCGGGATCCTCATCATCAAATGCATTCATAATTTCTTCTAACTCCTCGTCTGTGATATATTTTGGTCTAGCCATGATTTAATTTCAAGCTGATTCAATATATGTTAGTATTATAAAACGTGTCTAACGACTGAACTATGACGTCATGAAATGGTTTCACAAGCAAAATTTTCCTCTTTCCTTCTTCTTTGTGCTGCAACAGAAACAATCTGCGCATGTTTACATATTGTATATTCATAAAAAAAATGCATGTACATATAAAAGAAATTGTTTATAGTGAAAAACACATAGAAATCCCATATGTGTGGAAAACCACACACGAGGGTAAGAAACGTAAGTTTTTGAATATCTCGATATCAAAAAACATTATTTTATTAAATTATACGTGTTTTGTGTTATATTGATGTTTTAGGAATTGTCAAGAAGTTTTATGAAGATCGCTGAAAAAAAAACTTGAAAAAATTGCATTTCAAAATTGATTTGTGTGGTTTTCCACACAAGGAGGAGATGAGGGTTAAAATTTGCATACGAATTCAGCGCCCAATGGGGGGCCACTTTATATATATATTTATACAGGGCCGTAGAGAGAAAATCCGGGCCCGGGGTTGAAAATGTACCGGCCTCTTTATTACACCTTTAACTTGAATCATTGTGTTCTGAAAGTACGACTGTAATTACACAGGGCCTCTGAGAAAACTCCGGACTCTCTCGCACAATTTTTTGATTGTGAGAGAGAGAGATATTTTAATTTTCTTTTTACTTATTTATTATCAAGCTATGTTTTTTGCTGCTTTACTGCTGTTTAATAAAAATAAAACTCAAAAACCCTCCAATATGGTTGGTTGGGGCAGGCGTTGGTTTGATGATTCCTAGTTATATTAAAAACTGTAATTAATAGCTATTGTTCAACTTTTTTGTTTATTTATTTGTGTTTAGTGTTTTCCTTAATTCTAATAAACAAGAAGCTTTATGTGATATTATTTATACAGTGTCTCTAGCGAGCTCTCGAGTATAACTTTGTTCTTTGTTTCTCAAAACATAAACGGCAACCCTCGCAAAATACATGGAAAACTTTATATGTTTACCTTAAAAACTTGATTGGTTTTATGACTTAGCTCTTTGCCTATTACATAATTTATTCTTTATGGCTTCGATTTTAAATGGCTTTTGGCAGCGCTCTCGTGACATTGTTTATGTCATATACTTTCACTATGGGAGCATTTATCAGCGGTACACAAAAACACGCTCATTAGGTCTCCAGCTGCCCTTGTGCAAGGTTCAAGTGCAAGCCCCTTTGTGATCTTTTTCGATCGACATAATTTGCTGAACCGGTTCGAAGTGGCATCCAAAAAGAAAGAAAGACGCACAATGGAAAGAAAGGCGCATCTTTTACACTTTAATTTTATATTTATGTTTTTTTTGGTAATATTAATGACATATTTAATGTGTAGCCACTTTGCCTTATAAAGTAAAAAAACAAAAACGAAACTCCCAAATCCACTTTTGAGTGAATTTTTTTGAGACGACACTGGCTAACGGTATTTAATCACTCTGTGCCTGTATTTACGTTCATTGTTATTATTATTTTTTTTTTAATAACATTTTGAAAATATTATTTTTTACGTAATATACAAACCGGATTCGTTTTCAAATACGCAGAATGAAGAAGATTGACAGTAAATTGTGGTACCAGGCACCATAATGCTTTGGGGGTCTTATCACAGCATTTTAGAAGATATCTGTAAGGTTAACCAAGTCAAGCCAATGACTTCTTATAACTCATATTATGAAATTATGGTTGAAAATACAATACGAAAAATCGAAAGCCAAAAACTCAAATTTCTTGCAGCTACTGAAATTTTTAATACTAAAAACGTAACCGGCTCTTCAAATCGTTCTATCCAACTGACAAATTTGCATTTGAAAGACGTAGTCAACTGACTCAGCACAAACCCAAAAAAAAAAAACTAAGCTCCATATTTACCAAAAATATCAAAAATATATATTAAGAAGGTGCAAAAAAACAGAACATTTAATTAAAGTCAAGGATCTGGAGGCCGGTTGCTTATACAGGCGCCAGATGTGTGACTAAATTGTACAAATTAGCGTTAACGAAGATGGCTAACATCCGTTTTAAAAATTAGCAAGTGTTCATAATCTATAAAAAAAAGAAACAATTTATGGCATTTCATTGCATTAATTATTTTAGTTTGTCCAAATAAAATATAATATATACATCTATAAAAAAAAAAAACAAAAACAAATGCCAGACGCCAATGTTTATGACCAAGTTGTGACTTGGTCACATGAACAAATCACAACAACAAAGTCAACAACAACTAAAAAGTTAGCAAACAACTTTTGTTTTAATACACTGTAACCTATGAACAAGGGCTGTATCTCTATTTTATACAAAAAAGTTTTTTGTCATCATCGTGCTCATCGTCAACATTTATTTCTCTATATCTGTACCGTTTTAAAAAAGTTTTTATTTTGTCGCGACGAAGACAAATATATGATCTTCATCATATATTTCTCTACTACATATATAAATCGTCATCGTCATCATATATTTCTTTATTTCTGTACTTCACGAAAAAGGACTAATTATATCTACTTTATATACAAAAAAGTTTTTCTCATCATTGTGCTCATGGTGAACATATATTTCTTTATATCTGCAACCTATGAATAAGGGCTAATTATATCTACTACATAATATTTAAAAAAAGTTTTTTCCCAAAGTCATATATCTGTACTCCAAGAATAAGGCCTAATTATCTTTATTATAATACGCACATTTTTTTTTGTATTCGTACCCTTCGCATAAGGTTTAAGTATCTCCTTGATATAAATAAGTTTTTTCTCATCGTCGTGCTCATCGTCATCATATATTTTTTCTACTTTAATTTTACGACATTCCTTGTACGTAGTTTTCTAAAAGTACAGTTTTTCGTCTAATATATGGAAAAAAAAGAGAGCGCCCGGCGCGCCTTGCAGGCAGGAGGCCAGGCCAGCTGTTAAGATTTTATTTTTAAGAATTTAAGCTCATCTCTTTTGACTAAAATTAACACAAGCATAATGGTAAAATTATCAATTATGCCATTGACGTATGTTACCTCGATGGTTTGTCTGTACTGTGCGTTAGATTTGAAACTCGAACAGCCGAAAGGTATGGGCATAGTTCTTTACCTACTAAACCCACCAGTTACCTAATGTTGCGCTCTCAAGCAAGCTTCTTTAGTATTAATTTTTGGGAGTTCAAATACATATTGGCTACTTCCAGCTTTTTATCTGTAGCTAGAAGATTTGCTTTATTTTTCAGCTCAACACTGGAATTAAATTATTTGCGCTGCCATTTTGGCTTTATTAGGATATTTATAAAATCTAATTACCTAAATAAAGGTCTACCGTTTAGGAGGGAATTCTGCACAAAAAAATAGCTCATGTTCTGAGTTTTCTGTCTTCTCTGCTTCGTATACACTGTAAGCCATATAATCCGTCTTATGATTAGAGCTATGTAAATAGAGTTAAAGCAGCCATGTCTTAAAAGAATTGGTTTTAATAGAAGTTCGTGCTACTTACCCAGACGAAGGTTCGAGTTCAGTCTTCTGCCATCATCTGGTATGAAGATGGGTCTCGCTAAGATCTAAAGGTACTATACTTGATCAACAACGAATCTTACGGAGCGACCCCGCAGATAATTTGCTTGTAAAACGCTCTGGCTATATGGCCATAAGTTTAAGGATTACGTTACTCGAAATGGTTTCATTTCTTCAGTTACTTAGAACTAAAAAAAATCGGCTTATAAATATCTGTATCATTCTTCGCAGCTCCCAATCTATGCATTAATCAATATTGGTCAATGGTTCCTAATCCGTTTGTTGCCATTTATATCTTTAGGTCTCTTTTTCTCGACAATAACCATAAAAATAAAGTAGCAAAGAAATGGTACACGAAGGCTCGACTCGACAACCAAAAGCCTGATGGGACCAACCTTGTCAGCGCGTCTAAAATGGTTGGAGAGATGCAAGTGCTTAAAAAAAGCATCCATAAGATATCTTGCAATTCTCCAACTTAACGCTTTGTAACTTACCTTCGGATATCTGCTTGCTTAGAAGAGGAAAGAAATAACTGCGAGTCCTGAATTGCTCTTACCATGGCTCATAATTGAAAATACTTCTCACCAGTGAAGTGCAAATTCTCTCACTCTTTGATTTATCTTCATAGCTTGTAATGTCAATTGGAACAATTTGTACACAGTCTTAGATGCCTCCTCTTTTTAACCTAACTTATTAAGTACCCCTTTCTGCATTAATTATATGGCGCGATAACTGATGATCAACTCTCTTCTATAAGTCAGCTCTACCGCGACATACATATTCTATTAACCCTTCGGACCCTTTAACTCTCCCGGTTTCTGCAATACTTATGGCGCAATAAACGACGAACAACTCTCTTCGCATACTAGTCTGTATGCGCTTCTAAATGTAATCTATCTTCTTTTTGGCCTAATTCCATGCTCTTCTGGCCATATATACTCTCTTTGTTTGCCAAATTATGCGTCTCTAATCAATTAATACGTGTTTCTTGCAGATTTTAAGATTATGAAAGCAGATGATGCATTTTCGCAGTGTATCTTATAGTCGGCCTAAACCATCTCTTGCATATTTTTATTTTTGTAGCTTTGTTTTCAACCAACACATAGAGCTAGAGTTTTTGGTTCCTGTTACTAATGTCTTGAATACTCGCAGCTTCGAGGTGAAACCCAAAAAAATACACCAAATGAAGATTAGCTCAGAGCACGTGATGTGCCTACCTCGTGGTATCTTTTGTGTTTCGTTTGTTTGTGTAAAGTATCTATGTGTGTGTAAGTGGTTTTTTGTAATTAAGAAACTCTCGACTCAAGCAAACTATCTTAGTTTAAATGTAATTTAAAATCATTTTTGTCACGTGGTTATATTTTTGCTGCAAATTAAAGTTTTTGGCAAGGTCATTCGAAGGGCAGTTATGAGCACATAAAAACATTTGCTTTAGTAATATGCTCATTTGCAACATTTTTGACTGCACTTATGATTGATTGGGAAAGCCATTACGACTGGTGAAGATAACTTTATCGAAAGCAAAGCAACAGAAATTAGTGTTGTGAGTGGAACGATGGAATTCCTAAAGTTACACGAAATTTAACGAATTCTAAAACATTTTGGAACAAACGAGCTTCATATAAAAAAAATTAAATATGTTCAGAATTTGCGATTTAGTTGTCCGAAAGATCGATATCGGAATCAAAATGATGAGGTGGCCGATATATCGCTCTGAAAAGCAGCTTATCGTTAACATGCAAATTCTTTTATGATTTTGATTTGGGTTCCAAGATCATTTTCAAAAATTCTTCTAATGTCAACTATTAGTCAATATTTTGTCCGAAAGGTGCAGTTTGAAAAATCGAAATCGAAATTTAAATCCAGGGCAGTTCGATATATCGATTTAACAAAACTGTGTAGATAATTTCTTTTAATTTTACATCTATGATAGTTTTGAGTTTTTGCCGTGATTTCAACAAACCAAAATCGAACTCCAAACTCGAAGCAGTCATGATAACTTTTACTTTTAGCAACTTTCATAGTCTTTTAAGGGAATTTAAAAGCTTAAAACTTCACTTTTGAGAATTCTGCGAATTTTGTAAAAAATTTATTAATTTTTATTGTCATAACCACAAATAAAAAATGTGATTAAATTCCAAATTTTAATACTAAACAATAGCACGGCTTTATACTATACATACAATAGCCAAAAACAAAGACCAGTTTAAACTCGATTACTCTTTCATTTCTTTTGTTAAACGTTAATCAACTAATTCCAATTCCTCTGGCTTAATTTAAAAACACAATAGGGTGGGGCATAACTAATTATTTCGTATATCTAGAAACGTATGTAGCCTAAAGTCAATGACCAGCTTGAACTTGAATGTGTTCTCCCCGGTCTCATAATAAGACAACGTGAGTTAAGTTAATACTTGTATTAAGTTTTGTTTTTTGACGTATTTCTGACGTATTTTTATGGTGTTTTAGTAGGTCTAGTATTTCATAACCATAAGCCTTGAGACCATTTTTTACAAACATTTTGCGAATACAAGCTCAAATTTTTGCAGTCTTACAATTTATTTTTGTTTCTTATTTTTTTTGGCAGGAACTTGTTTCATAAAACCTAAGATAACATCATTTGGCTTGAACTATCCAGTTTTATGTTTAATTTTGGCACATTATTTTTGGTATACATAAACAATTGTGCTCATCTTTGAAAACGATACATAAACGGATATATTTACATTTATAATTTGAGCTTATTATATTCAATTTGCATAATCGAATAATCGTCATAACATGTCGGATAAGCTACGTCCGTCCATTGATTAAAGTGGGTGAAATTTTACTAACTAGTTTAAGAGTTTGGAATTCAATTCGATTAGAATAAAGAGGCTAGTGGAATAACTACTGTATTGAATCATCTTATAAAATTTTAAAATATATTTAAAACAAAACGTGTTCTAAGCTTGATTTCCGTTTTAATGGCTTGGAACAGATTTCTTTACCGAATACCAACTCTGATGCGGCATTGAACTTAAGCTTTAATGTGTAAGAAGTTATTTTGACGGAATAAGCAGTTCATCTGTAGTATGCTTATGTTTTTTTTAAACAAAATTGTGGCTCGTGTATAATGTTAGTTTCACCAGTATTTTTTTTTTTAAGATTTGCAAATAGGCTTTAAATGATACAAAAATTGTCTTTGATAGAAGTTTGTAAATTTCCTCTGTGACCTGTCTGTTTTTGTTTTTTTAAGAGATGATGTTAACTCTTTGAAGATGATCGTTTAAAACTGGAATAAGAAATACCTTTTTTTATATGAAGGCGACCGATGCGATTTTTTGAGATGATGTTAACATTTTAAAGATGATCGATTTAATTTGGATTTTCAGTAATTAAAGGAGATGATGTTGTTATTTTAAAGATGAACGTTTCAAATTGGGATAAGAAATACCTTTTATTATATTTATATTCCAAAGTGAAACGTTGATAAGACGATGTTTACATTGATTTAATTCGGAACTTAAAGATATATTTATAAGATGATATATTAAGATTTATATTTTTATTCCAATTTGAAGGATTGTTGATTACATTACATTTTAAAGATGATAGTTTTAAATTGGAATTTGAAGATATACATATGAGATGATGTTATTTAAGATGATGACGGTCTCAAATTGAAATAAGAAAAAAGATTTTTTTTATATTTATATTCCAATTTGAAACTTTGATGAGATGATGTTTCTATTTGAAAGATGATCGATTTAATTTGGAATATGAAGATTTAAGTACATACGAGATGATGTTATAGGAGATGATGACCGTCTCAAATTGATATAACAAAAAAGAGTTTTTTTATATTTCTATTTCAGTTTAAAACGTTGATGAGATGATGTTTCTAATTAAAAGATGATCGACTTAATTTGGAATTTGAAGATACACATATGAGATGATGATATATGAGATGATGACCGTCCTAAATTGAAATAAATAAGATTTTTTTGTATGTTTATATTCCAATTTGAAACGTTGATGAGATAATGTTTTTTTTTAAAGATGATCGATTTAATTTGGAATTTGAAGATATACATATGAGATGATGCTAACATTTTAAAGATGACAGTCTTAAATTGGAATAAGACAACGAATATTTTTGAGATGCTACTTTTTTAAGGATAAGCGCTTGAAAGTAGAATAACATTTGAGATGACGCTTACATTTTAAAGATGACAATCTTAAATTGGAATGAGAAAACGAACTTTTTTGAGATGTTACTTTTTTAAAGATACGCGTTTGAGATTAGTATAACACATGCCATTTTTTGTTAAGATGATGCCTGCTTTTGATTGTTTCGAATCGGAAGACGTAAATTTTCCACTTAAGGATTTCTACAATATTTTTTTGTTCACATATGGTAAATTTAAGTAGACGGCTCTATGCCGTCAGTAGACTCTAAAGGACAAAAAATTGAACAAGATGTATTAACTTACATATTTTATGAACAAGATATCAAAAATTTTGGTGATTTTTTCATTAAGCAAACCTTTTGTGATGCCTTTAAATAAACGGATGGATGCTAATTAATATCTCACTTTCACTCATCTTCGTAGACTTGCCTTTTTAAAATATCTTTTTTTAACCTTTTTTTTTTCATTTATCTTGCTTCAAATACTGGCCTGAGGGTGTACAAATTTAAAACACTGTAGAACAGTCCAAAAATTTATCAACGCTGTGTAGATTAACTCATTTTTTTTTTTTTAATCAGCAAAAATTTTAAGAAAGACTATTGCTTTTTTGCCGCGATTCAAAACTTTTATCAGAATAGAGCGATGAAAGCTGTCTTCTGCGTAGATGACTTTGAAGACAAGAGAGCCTGAACTATTGCAAAATCTTTCTAGTGAAAATTCAGACATTCACATAGCTATTGGTCTTCTTTTGTTTGAGGTATCTAGAAAAAAATCTGGTTTACTTATATAGTAAGTCGAGTGAGCTCGTACACTTAAGCAAGAACACGATTCCTGTACCTGAATTGGGTACTACAATGCTACTGGGAACTGACTGACATGTAAACAAAAGGGCTAAAGTCTTTAAATTATAGATTTTTATTAAAAATTTGACTAAAAACTTAGCTTTAGGCTAAGATGAAATAAACTGCGTCAACTCAGAAGAATTGACTCTCATCTGCAATTGGTTTAACCCATGTTGATAGAAATGTTAACTCAGTCTTCGTTTCTTATATGATACTGTAGCTAAAATTGTTTGAAATACAATTCATCTTCTTAAAAAATTAACTGATTTACCTCGCGTTCCTGATGTTATCACATAATATATTAGCTTAGCTTAACTGTATTTTTTTTTTTTTTTTTTTGAGATGAAATCTATTTGTGCCACTTTGATTGAGCTCTTCCAAAAGTAAACATAGTGTATATTATAAGAGAGCTGTATATAATCTCTAATTTATTCACAACACATTTCATGTTAATATTAAGTTATAAAAAGTGTTGTGTGTCCATTGACAATTTCTCAATTCTTCAATCATATTTGCATTGTTTTTTTTTTTTTCATCTTTAAGAGTTATCAAGTCTAAATTTACTTAGTTGGCAGTACTTAGCCAACACCTTAGACCTAAATGCGCCATCGCCGGCTGCCACCTGTGGCCTGCTGCCAGCTGTCAATATTTGTACATAACTTTAGCGCTTCAATCATTAGGTGATATGTTTAATTTGCCGATTAACTCTCCAGCGTACACTCTACATATGTATATACATACACATGTACATAGTGGCATGTACATAAGTTCAGCTCAGCTGTTACAAACATTGTTTGTGTTCAAGTAAGAGAGTCAGTCGCAGAGCAAACTATGTTAAATGTCATGTTCAGTTTGCTCAAGATGCACCTTTCGGAGACCTTTACAGATGATGATACATGCTGGTACCAGTAGTCGAAATCTTAGCTATATGTAGCTGCTGCTGTGTGCTGCTTACATCACATGTCCAGGAGTCAGGCGGCCCAAAAAAACTTGTTTTCCATAGCTAAATATTTGCATCTACTTCTTCTTCTTCTTCAGTTGTTGTCGTTGTACAGTCTGACAGTCAGTTAAATTGTCAGTTAGTTAGTCTTCTCTGTCATCTGTTTGGCTTCTTGCCGCCAATTACAAAAAACAATAAACAAAATAAAATATAAAAGCAGACGAAGCACAAAAGCGCATGACTCCTTTCACATGACGAAATCCAAAAGTACCAGACAAAACAACAACAACAATAAGTGTTAAAAAAATAAAAGTAAAAATAAATGTAAAGAAATAAAAAAATTATTTGTGCCAACAATGCGCTCTCAATATGTGAATGAGTAAAAATTGGCAAAGTGACCGACAATAGTAATTCCGGGCAGCTGCCAAAAGGGGGCGTGTTGGGCATTGTAAGAGTTGGCCTGATTTTGCTTTCATTTGAACTATACGGAAACAACAGCAACAACAAAGGCATAAATATTAACAACAAACAGAGAAGAGCGCTGCATATGGCAACCATGGCAGTAAATAAACGAGCAGGCGCCTGCTCGCGTTTGCAACTTGTGACGCTCTCTTTATGCGCAACTACGTCACATGCACGCTTTACGTTTAGCGCAATAGATTATTGCTAAATATTAATAGTACGCAAAATAGAAAAACCTATATCATACATTTAAGATATACTTTCTGTATTTGGTTTTAATAAGGAGGGTGGGACCAAAAAAAAGTTATCTCATTCTAACAATTATATAGCAACTCTTTTTCCAAAATTTTACAGTATTCATCTTCTTTAAACGTGATTTGATATTTGTTAGATGCAAATATTGTTAAATAGGGGGATTATTTCATAAAAACAACAATTGTTTTAGTATTTTGAGTAATATAAAAAGTAAGCTCTGTATTTTAGGAGGTCTAAGGGAGGATTAGGAAAGGTACAGTACTTGAATCTTTATCAGCGAACATCAATCCTAGCATTATTTAAAAAGGCCAGCATACAAAATAAATATTTTGATCCTTACAACTAGACTGCGGCCTACGCCATATTATTAAGGGGGTGTCATAGATTTTTGGGTAACGTATGTAAGGCAGCGTGACAGACTACCAATAAGTTCGTTGTACTAAAACACTGAGAGACAACAGATGTTTATAGAACCTTCGCATTATTTGTGCACGTATGATGTTGGTTGATATCTTAATCGTTCCACTGTTGGAGAATATTAAGGCTTTCACAAAGCCACTCGGTTAAAATTTGATACTAAGAAAAATATGCCTCAAAAGATAAAGGACTATCTATAGAAATTTTAGACCCCCTTTCAAATTAACCAATATTTCCTTTTCTTTGAATAAGATGTTGCATATATGAAAACGTGAGACTTATTAACAACAAAACGATTTTCAAAAATCGACAAAATCCCCTAAATTCAACAAATTGTTTTGCTTGAAACTTTCTTGAAAATTTCTGCGCAATTCACTATCAGCGCTGTCGAACAGTTTTTCTCATTTTTTTCCGGATATTTATTCTCTACCTGGCGTAAGAGGCACCTAAAAGAGAACTAGTCAGATGCAGGCATACTTACCATCAGCCTGAGGCACATTGAGCCTGAGGCACATTTTTAACATCTTAAAATCAGTGTATGCGATTGGTTACCGGGTCTGGTGACAATCGCCGGTGCAAAAGGAAAGTCCATAACTAACGAATATTCATACACAAGTGCAAAAAACCTCACCTTTTTCAAATGCAAAAACATCAGCAACGAATGTGTCTCAGCGATGACATGAGCTAGGATCGGAATGCCTGCAGACGAATGCTGAGATCGCATACCCACACCTCAGGAGGAGCCTAAGCGAGTCCGAAAAGAGGTAAACAAGGGTTTGGAAGAAGAAAAAGAAGAAGAAAGGTTCATGTTACATTAGGCATTAAAGTACAGAAAGAAGATTTGTTATTTAACCTATAGCTGTCCAAATTAATATCAAATTTAACTAAATGCTTTCCAACAAAAAATACACTACGGGGCACTAAGTGCCCCAAGGACGTTACGCAAATATTACGCTCCAGCTCTGCAGTCTTTAACTCCAACTTTTCTATGAGCTGTTTTCTTAGCATAGTGTTTCTTCTCTACAATCTTAGACTCTATGTCTTCTCTGTGCTGCTTTCTAAGTATAGAGTTGAAAACTTACTCTAGTCGCCGAATTTCTGCATCCCGCCACGAAGCAATGAATGCAATAGCTCGGATGGCGGAGTCGATAAAGTCAATTTCACTTTGCCATTACTTCAATGCGCCACAATGCCCTTGGGCCAATGCCGAAGAAAGGATGCGAGCTGTAATCAAATACCTTATAGCACGTCGAAAATTGCCTCGAGACATTTTATGGTTACGGATTTGTTGAGAATGATTCGATCTTCTTTGTGGTGGCAACATTCGCTCAATAGTATTTAATAATAACAGTCGCACTTAACAGACAAATCGACGGTGCTATTCGTGGCGAAGCCTAATCGCAACAAATCATTAATCATAAAAATCTGTCCAGCCGATCTTGATTCAAAAATGGTGTATCTAACACAACTTTATTATACCCTGTACCAAAAGAATTATAAGTTCGTGCAAATGTATGTAACGCTCAAAAAGAGACGTGGTAGACCCCTAAGTATACATATTCTTGATCACTATCAGCAGCCGAGTCGATGTAGCCATGTCTGTTTGTCCGAATGAGTAAATCATCTATAAGAGCTATGAAGCTGAAATTTTACCAAAAGATGCGCATAATAGTGACGCATGATGAAGATTTATTTATTTATGTCGATATCTGACCCCCAGCCTCCATAAGAGAATTTCGCGGTTTACTTCTTTTTATGTAATTTTTTTCCGATCTTTTATGCGTTACTCTGTGGAGACGAATCAAACAAATAATAGGTCATCAAAATCGGCCCAGCCGTTCTTGAGTTAAAAATGGTGTAACTAACATCAATCTTAACTATCTTTTATATATGTATATAGAAGATTTAAAAAGGGATGTTTATTTATTTTATTGATCAATTGCATTAGAATTCTGAATTTCCAAGAGTCATTAGGGGAATAGTAAATAATAAACTCTTTTATAAATATATTACACCACACCAGGCCCTGCGAAAGGGGTGAGAGAGGGGGAAAGAAAGGGAGGGATTTCCCCCGGGCCCAGATTTTCTCACTACGGTCCAGCACTTCACACACATATTTGTAATCTCAGAGTAAGAAAATTATAAATAAGTTGAAAGGTAAAAAAAGAAGAAAAAAAAGCTATGTACTATCGGACTCTTTTACTAGTTGAGTTAATTTTTTTTTCTTACGAAATGCATCGACTTATAACAGGAAGTGGCCAAAAAGTAGGATTTACAGAAAAAAAAGGAACAAAAGAGTCAAAAGAGACATAGAATAAATAAATAAATAAACATTCAATAATTCATTAAAAAAAAAAAATGTCAATCACATCTGTAAAAAAATTTATTTTATGTCGTCACGATCTTTAACAACAAGTCCGCTCAGAGAAAAACAAAAAAAGGTAGCTGGCCATGACGTTACCTCTGATAGTTAGATCATGCATAGCACCCAAGAGTAAATCACATGCTGTGTAGCTGAGTGTAGTTACACACACCGAAACACGAACACACACAAACAGTCGCTTAAATGCTGTTACTTTCTCTATCAAACACACGCACAACCAGCACACACACTCACAAGCGCACTCACACACACACACACACTTGGAAGCTTACTTTTGCTTGAGAGCCGGCAAAGCTTTGGCTTTGTTGTACCGGTTTGCTGCCTCTGCCTCTGCCGGCGCCGCGACGTCGCGTCTTTGCTGCTGCACCGTGGAACTGTTTGTTTGGCTCTTTGGTGCTTTTACAGCAGATCCGTTTTGTGTTTGTATTTTGCCTTTTAAGCCCGTAGACCAGAGCTCGAAGCTTTCAGTTACGTTTTTGCTTTGACAGCGTGCAATTGTTTCGCTTGGAGCTCGCACGTCTGACGCACTAATTTTCTCGATTGCAATTATCGATTAGCGCTGATCGTGATCAAGCGTTTGGCTTCAGTTTGTTGCCGCGTTCGCACGTATCCAGACGTGCCAGCGCAACTTCATAGATACATCATATCCGTGTTGTTTTTTGAAACGCATCCGTTGTCGTTGCACTGTTTTGTCAAAATTGCGGCCAACATAATTCCGTCGAGTGTTTTGTGCTTTTCGCGTCAATGTGTTGCTCTGCATTGCCTGCGTTATGCTAATTACCGAAAGGATACAGATCATAGCTTACATTATCGGTTACAATCTGTTTGGCAAGACGAAGTTTGACGTTTGTTGATTTTTCATTTATCAAAATTTGCTTTCCATTTGACTAATAAGTTAAATAAGTGCTAAGTCAAAAAATTACAAAAAAAAATAAATAAAATAAAAGTGTATAACGCATATATAACGCTACACATATTTATTCAATCAATTTGCAAAACGTGCCAAATATAATTTAAATTTATAAATTATCCAACTAATTTATTAATAATAACAAAGAGCTAATAAGTTTTAACTACACTATAAATTATTAAGTCCTAATTTAACGGTTAAACATAAACAAACAAAACAAAAACACAAAGAACTCAAAGAGGAAGCAGAGAAAACGCTTTGGCTTGAAAATGATCAAGCAAAATCTGCTATTTAGTTTAATTCTATGGTAAGTTTGTTTGGAAATTGTATAATATTATTGTATAAAAAATTTGAGGTGATTTATTTAAAAAAATTGTACAAATTACAAAATTATGTATTACTTCTTATACTGTGATTGAGCAAAAGCAATTAATGCTCAAAACTTTTGAATATCTGCATTTCGAAGACATTTCGATATTTATACTAAGTAAATTTTAAAAAAAAATACTTTCTATATCTTTTTCTGTTGTATAAAAGTTAGATAGAAGAGTTTATATTCAAAGTTGATTTTCAATGCGGTTTTTCAAGCAACCATATTTTCTAATTGACTTGTAATCCGAAAGAAATTTATTATCAAAACTTCGGACTTTCGGTATTTCGAAGAAATTTGGAATACAATTTTTAATATCTGTCAAGAGATTTTGTTTCAATCACTATATCAATATAAATTGTTTTCAATTTAAATATTTTTCTCAAATTTGTTAAAATAAGTTCTGAAGTCTTTTCTTTTAAAAAAATTTAAAAATGTTTAGGTCGATGAATAAAACAAATTAAATCTGTAGTTATTGCATTTTGTAGGACTTTGAACAATCGATTATCTTCTTAATTAATTGACTTGCTTAAAGTTTCTCTTCTAAAAGTTCTTTTATTTTAAACTTGAATTGTTTAGTTAGATAAATAAAACGCATTAAATATGCATTGAATCTAGTTATCGCACAGCAAAGTCCATTTTGTAGCTAATTTCACTAATAAATCGATTATCTTCCTTAAAAAAATCGACTTCTTAAAAAATTCATAAATTCATAAAACTTAGTTTGACGTCCTCTACAGGTTTTAAAAAGACTAACTCGCAAGAATTTCAGGCATATTAACACAGTTTTATGCAAGATTTTTTTAAAAAACAATAAATCGAATGCCTAAAGAGATTCATTTTCCTGTTGTTTTTTTTTTTCTTATGGCAAAAATTGTTTGCAAATCTAGGAATTTTTAGCTAATATCTTCTATAAAAAATCAGCATAAAATTAAGTTTGATGCCTCATTCAGGTTTCACTTGGAAGTAGCCTAGGCAAAAAATTTAGTTTTTTTTCCAGCAAAATGATAAATAGAATTTCTGGAGTTTTTATTGTTCAGCATTTCTCTTTAATAACTGGTATTGTTTGTATGGTAAAAAAATACAATAAAATTTATCTAAAATATGTTCATCTCCATATCCTATTACTTAAGAGCTTGTCATGTTGCAAAATAGGTATTTCCCATTTTGAGTTGACTATCTGCTTAAAAACATCAGCATAACTCTCTTAAAAGCGATTACCTAAGACTCCATTTATAAAGAAACTTTGCTCATGATTTATCTAAGATAATTAATTTAATGACCAGAAAGCAAGTATTTGTAAGTTTGTTAAATAAAGTGTAGATCTACTGCTTTATTTTTTGAGCGGAATTAATAATAATAATAATAATTGTAAGGGGAAAACTGCATTGCGACCCTTAGGATCTATTGTGCTCCCTACTAGCTCTAGAGCTCCTTGGCCAGTCCAATTATGGAGATAAATTTAATTATCTGGGATGGTTCTAGTCCAGTTACGTCGCGCATCGGTATTCTGTAGTCGCCGAAGATGGATGCTCTTCTTCTGGCGAGAGCGTCACTCTCCGTAAGTATGTGTTGGGAGGATTCCTCCCTTATTTCACAAAACCTACAAGTGTTGAGCGGAATTTACTTTATTATCTTTTGAGAATGTTTATTTTTGTAGATTTGTTAAATATCTCAAAAAATTCGCCAAAGTACTTCCTGAACTCGCTCATATGAAATTTTGTTTAAGATTTTTGTAGATTTTTCATATGCCAAAAAATTTGGAAATTTTTGAAATATCTAAAAAATTTGGAGATTTTTGAAATATTTCAAAAAATTTGTTTAGTTTTTTGTAGATTTGTTAAATTTCTCCAAAAAATCCGTCAAAGTAAACAACTCGCCCATAAGAAATTTTGTTTTGATAGCTAGATTTGATTTTTATCACTTTTAGATTTTTGGATATTTTGAAATATCTTAAAAAATTTTTTGCATTTATCACTATACAATATTTTGAGATTTTGAGATCGGTTTAGTTTTTCGTAGATTTGTTAAATATCTCATAAAATCCGCCAAATTACTTCAACTCGCTCATTTGAAATTTTGTTTTCATAGCTAGATTCGGATTTTATCACTAAACGATTTTTGGGGATTTTTCATATCTCAAAAAATTTGGAAATTTTTGAAATAACTCAATATTTGTAGATTTTTGAAATATCTCAAAAAATCGTCTTAGTTTTTTGTAGATTTATTAAATATCTTAAAAAATGCGCAAAAGTACTTTCATTTGAAATTTGCTTTTTATAGCTAGATAAGGATTTTATCACTTTAAGATTGTTGGAGATTTTTAAATATCTCAAAAAATGTTAAGATTTTTTAAATATCTCAAAAAATTTGGATATAAATATAATATATATAACAACTTCACTTCAATGATATCCAATTTAAACTTCACAATTTAAATATCTCACAAAATTCCCCAAACAGTATCTAGCCCATATGAAATTTTGATTTGATAGATAAATTTTGATTTTATTTTTTATTATCTTAAGCTACAATTTGAATATTTTTGAAATTTTGCTTTGATAGATAAATTTAGATTTACATAATTTTTATTCTTTATTATCTTAAACTCGAATTTGGAGACTTATTATTATTTAAAAAAATTTGCAGATTTTTTTTTTAAATATCTCAAAAAAATTCCCAATTTAAATTTGACAGATAGATTTCGTTTTTAACATGTTGAGTTTTTTGGAGATTTTTTAAATATTTCACAAAACTCCAAGAACAGCTTCAACTCGCCCATATAAAATTTCGATTTGATAGATACATTTGGTTTTTATTTTTATTATTTTAAAATTCTCCAATTTCTTTTTAATTTGAGATAGATTTAGTTTTCATCATGACGATTTTTTTGGAGACTTGTTAAAAATCTCAAAATATCTCCAAAATAACTTTAACTCGCCTAAATGCATTTTTGATTTGATAGATAAATTATTTTATTATTGGATTTGAATTTTATCATTTTAAGTTTTTTGGAGGCTTTTTAAAATACCCCCAAAAATTTCCCAAGTATCTTCGACTCGCTGAAATGCAATTTGTAACCGAAAAAAAGATTTTTATTTAGTTATTTTTATGACAGTTGGGATTTTTTAAGTTATAAAAAAACAACCCAAAAAATTTCATTACATAAAAATAAATAAATAAAAATCTATTTATCCGTTCAAAATTCATTTCAGCGAGTCAAAGCTACTTGGGAAGTTTTTTGGGGTATTTAAAAAATCTCCAAAAAACTTAAAATGATAAAATAAATAAATAAAAATCTATTTATCCCTTCATAAATCATTTCAGCGAATCGAAGCTACTTGGGCAATTTTTTGGGGTATTTAAAAAATCTCCAAAAAACTTAAAATGATAAAATAAATAAATAAAAATCTATATATCCATTAAAAATTGCATTTCAGCGATTGGAAGATACTTGGGAAATTATTTGGGGTATTTAAAAAATCTGAAAAAAACTTAAAATGATAAAATAAATAAATAAAAATCTATTTATTCGTTAAAAATTGCATTCCAGCGAGTTGAAGATACTTGGGAAATTTGTGTTAGTTTTGTAGACTTACCTAATCTTTATTAAATAAATGGATAAATACATTTGTGTTGAAGTTGACTTAAAATAGATTTTTGCCACAATCATATTATTCAAATTTTGTTGATTTGTTTTTTCAGCAAAAGTCTTCAACTTTGCCATATAACTATTGCAGAGACTCTACACAGTTGCATGTAAATCTTCCACAAAGTTCCCTTTTATTTTCTGTTAGTTATTACTTGGAATTGTCTAACACAGTTTTATGCCTTTTTGAAAACTTGTATTGTACGTAATTGTTATTTCATGGAATTATAAAAGTTATGTGTATTTAAAATTAGCAAGAATTAAATGCTAACACGTTTAAATTATATACAGCCTATAAAATTTAAGGCCTAAAAGTAACTAGTTAAGTCTTAGCTGCTTTGCAGTTCATTAATCAAAATGTTGCTTGAAGAGCAAGACAAGTTCTTAAGGCGTCGGAAGTTGTAGACAGCTTATCAGTTAAGTTTAACTTCCCCGAAAAAAACTTAAAAAATCAAAACAAGCCTTGAAAAATGCATAAATTATGCATATCAAAGAATTTGCATGCGCCTAAGATATTGTTAATGACGTTTTAATATTATGAGATTATATAGTTATCTATAAAATAGTATATTATAATAATTTAAAATTTTATTATTAAGCAGAGGTTAGATCATGTAAGATCTGACCCCTGATTGCAAGTAATTTACATTTTTGGCTGCCAATAGACCGCAAAAGCCATGAAAAATCAATTTCATGTTGAATCGGCTGAAAAGTTTCACTTTCATTTTCACTCTTACAAAGCACACACACATACATGCAGCTAGTGTAGCTGTAGCTGGCTTGGTAAATGTATCTGTGTGCGTGTATATGCGAAGATACCATAAATATGCATGCAAACAAAGTTACGGCTTTGGTTTTTGGCCGTGCCATCCACAACAATCAAAAGCGACCTTTTTTTTAAAAAAAAATAAAATTTTTTGGTTGTTTTCTTTTGGAGCGTTGTTTACGATGTTTGTGTGTCGTGTTGGTAGTTTTTGGAACGATTACCTAATCATGACTTGGATTTTTCTTATGTACAACATAAAAATAAAAGCAATAAAAACCGCATTGACATAAATTCGTATTGAAGAGCTATTAAACATTTTCAATGTTGTATTTTACATAATTTTTTTATAAGCCAGCAAATTAAAGTTTTTAAGTCAATTTCGTTTTGATGGCTTTTTTTATATGTATATGGGTTTGGGCCGTGCTTTATAGGCCTAACAGCTGCAATTAACAAGCGTCTTGGCATAAATTTACATGCAGCCGCTAATGTAGAAAGTGTTTTTATTTGTTATCGCATATTTTGATTATTTTTTGTTAATTTATGTTTAGTATATAATATAAACGCAAATTTGTTTGCTTAATTTGTCTCTATGCTAAACATATTTTATTTTTTGTTAATTTATGCAAATTAAAACTCCACTTTAATCAGCTAAATGAAATTATGTAAGCTTAAAGCATTCATTTGGGCTTTTAGCCGCAACGCTTAGATAATGCCAACAGCTTAAACCACACTGATAGCAGCAGCTTTAAGCCTTGACGACATTGAGCTGGCCCAAAAAATAAAAGTAAAAAATGTCTATATGTAAATATATATAAGTATATATAAAATAATAATAAATAATATATAAAACCATTAGCCTTGGCCAGCTGCTGCAACAACTTCTTTTGCTTAGTCATGCAATCGAATAAACTGCATGCAACCAACTCTCAGACGCGCCTCAGAATGCAGCCGAACAACTTTAATGCTCACTCAAATTAAGCACAAGTGGCACGAACCGCACAGCTGACATTGTCTAGTTGACATACTTAAGTCAGGCACTCAATATATATATATCTATCTAGATTTTATATTCTGCCGCAGAATTCTTTAAACTTTAGTTATGACTTTACTTAACTCTATTTGAGGCTGCTAAAACGTTTTTTGTCAAGTGTTTTACACACTTTTGACTTTAGTCAAGGCAACCAAAAACAAAAAATGTAATTTGTTAAACATTAAAAATAAAATAAAAAAATAAGTTTTGGCTATATTTAAAACAAATGTAGGTTTAACTGCCTCAAAAACAAAAGACTTAGACAACGAACTTGACTGCCCGGCGGCCTAAGCGGGCTAAGTGGCAAGGTCAGGTCAGCTGTTTGGTGGGCGTGCTTTTGGCACGGAATTTTAGCGCCAAGTGCAACTTGGACTCACTGGGAGCGTTTGTGTGATATATGAGCGACACAGAGAGGGTGAGAGAGAGAGAGAGAGCAGTCGTATGGCAACACTCTAAAAAGCAGTAGCAAACGATTAGTCTTAATTATAATGGTGTGGGTGTAAATTGGGTATTAGTTTTCTATATGGAAATATTTACTTTTATAAGCAGTAAACTAATAAGGTTAAATCTTTTTTTTGCGGTCAATTTTTCGATAATTTATAAATGTTCAAAATAAGCAAATCTTTACAGGTGATCTACCTTTTTTTGTGTCAATGTTGTTTTGATTGGATTATAGATGAATAAACAACGAAAAATACATTAAACTATAAGGGGACGTGCAGCGGAAAATGATTTCGAACATTTTATGTGAATTCGTTTTGAAACCAAATATTTGGTGTTTCCAATTTCACCAAACCGAATTTTTATGTAGTTTAAAACCGAAGGAATTAAAACGAATTGGCAACATATGTTTAAAAAAGTACAAATGCTGAAAACATTTTTTAAATTTTCTTTGAAATTCTTTTATTAAATTTATGCCAACTTAGAGTTAGATATTTACTGACAATGATTTTTAATTACTATTTTTCTAACTCAACCCAAAAAATAGCAACACAAAACGATTTTTTTGTGTTTGGGTATGTGCTTGTATCATACGAATAAATAAGTGTAATTTAATAAACACAACAGAAGAAATTATCAGAAAAATAGGAGAAATATACGAATTTATCGACAATAAAAAGGGAAATATCGACAAAAAAAAATCGATTTTGGAGCATGCAATAACGAAACCGAATAAAATTGTTCGGTTTGGTTTTTTCGTTTTCCGGAGCTCGGCTGAATAATCCTCTTGAAAATTGTGTTTAGTTTCAAAACTTCTTCAACAAGGCAGCTCACTTCAAGGCGGATTCCTTTCTGATTCATTTCGAAAAAATGTTTTCTTTCCGTATTTCCTTTTTTTTGAATAATACAACTTCTGACATTTTTATACTTTAAATTTTGTTTTAAACAATATGTATGTGGCTTAATATAATTATATTTATAATTTCCATTTATTCATATAATCATTGTCTTAATTTAATTCAATTTAATACATAGTATAGCAAAGTTACAAAACAGATTTAAGTTTACGTGCGACGGTCTCAACACTTCACGAGCGACTACCCGAGCATCCTCTTTTGTTCTCAGCCTAAACCTTTTTTGAGTGTAATTCAGCAGTTGAGTCCGCTACGCGTATTCTTAGACGCAACATGTTCGTCCGGCTTTTCTGAGAATCCTACATGTATGTTATTTCCTTTAACTCTGGTAGGAGCGTAGGGCCATGTATGGTATATTTAAATGAATTTATATAAATAATTTATATCAATTGTTGACTAGGTTCAAGTTCTTTACTTAACTAAAAATTTATTTAGTCCACATGTCATATGACTTCACTTTCCAAAAACTTATCCCTTGCTACAGACTTAGCGCTGCCAACGTTTCTTTTTTATCTGGTCTTAGCGCTGCCAACTTTTCTGCCCAGAAAAAATTCCAAAAAAATTATCAGCTGGTTAGTGAATAGGTTGTCGACATTTATTATTTCGACAATATCAATCATAAGACATATCTGCTATGAAGTGCCAACACTTATGTTTTAAGGAGAAATAAAGGCGCAAACATGTGTATCCCTCTTTCAGACTGATTAGAGAAGCTTAACTGGGCTGATCATTTCCCAAGTCCGACCTTTGCAAGGTTGCATTTTAACATGAAAGTTTTCTCAAAAAGCGCTTATATAGGGTGGGCCATCGGTTGGCTACGGCAGATGAGTTTTCGTAAAAATAGAGTCATCGAAAACAAAGATATTTGTGCATTTGCCCAATTTTGTTGGAAAATATACGAATAGAATGCAATTAACAAACAAATCAACCGATGGCCCACCCTCTTGTATACTCAGCGTCCTCTACTACAATGCACCTTATTGAAAGAAATAATTGCGCATTGTGCATGGGTAAGAGGATCAAATATAAACTGAACAGACATTAACAGACATGTTAAACAAACATTCCTCAACAAGAACACAGACTTTATACACCGCACCTCAATCTGGTACCAAAATCTCTCAACCAAAAACCTCCTAAACATCCTTAAATTTCTCAAAACAACCAAAGTTATAAAACTTTTGTAGCTATATTACATTATACCGTGTATCACAATCAGATCTTAATCATTGTATTTGTATTCATCTATTATATACTTACTTCTAAATCCTTTTAATAATTTAATAGTAAACAAATTGTTATATGATAAGATTTCAACAAGAACCAGCCGAAAGCCTTAGTAGCTATGGCTGTCCTCCTTTCTGTAGCTTTAGTTTTAAACTTTAAGCATACAGTGTAAAATAAATAAAAAAAATAAACAAACAAACCACCGGACGGCCCACCCTATAATAAATACAACTTTGGGTAGCTTCTTTTGGTTTGTATTTCTTACCCAGCAAATCCCTATAATATTGCACTATCCGAGTTAAGTGAGATATTCAACTTAGTGCACCGATAAAAAGATAGCTTTTTTCCCTATAATATTGCACTATCCGAGTAATGGGAGTTCGATTTAGAGCTGCAAAATAAAATATTTTCCCGATGTTATTCAGATTGAAGAATAACATGGCAAGTAGGTTGTCATTAAAGAAAAAACAAAAATAAAAAATTTTACAGGCGACATTCCGCTGTCGAAAGTTTTCGAAAAAAGTTATTTCTTATTGATTTGCAAGCTTTTAACTAGTGAATGTGTAGAATTATTTGGGAAAGTGTAGATTTTTACCTTTTTTTTTGTGTTTTGCTTGTTATCCTTATATTTACTTATAACTTTAAAATATGTTGTTAGCAGCTGCTTAGGCTTTTAAAGCAATTAAGAATTATTCTGTATACTATGGATTCCAAAATAATTGTATGTGTTTTTCAGGAACTGAAGAATAATATGAGCAGCATTGTCTTTGAATATAGCCGTCTATATTGTTTAGCAAAAATTAAAGCATGTTAGAATATATTGTTAAGCCCATATACTTCACATTTTAGTTTTGCAAATGGAATGTTTCAAAAATCCACAGCCTTTACTTTTATCCTTCAACATTACTCACTAAAGATTTGATCCTCAATGCATTTAAATATAAATATTTATGAGACGCTACTTTTTCGTTACCTGTAAAGCCTGGTTTATATCAAATTTAAGCTTCAAATGATATATAAAATTGTATTTTAATATTGAAAAATCGACTAAAGTATAATAGGCTCTTACCAAAGAAGCAAGAAGATGGCCAAAACTTGGCTTAGTGGAGGGTACCCCAAAAATACCTTCAGATTAACAGGCTGGATCGGCAATTCTTTCAACTGCAATCATTAGAAATAAATGTATTTTCGCACAAATCAAAAAAAAATATATTAAATATCAATTCATATAACTTCAGACGAGCTATGAGCTATGATTATTTTTTAATTTGGAGACATCCATCATATTTGTTTCTTCTTAAAAAATAGTAAGATGACCAAAACTTACTGGGCTAAATACATGGCTGCATCGGTGATTCCTTAAATAAAAAATCGCAAATTATTAAAACTAGTTTTATTTTTGAGAACTAGCACATATAAAAGAAAAAGTTTAAATATCAATTCATATAACTCCAAATAAACTATAAGATTATTTTTTTTATATTGAGATATTCATTAACAAAGGTTCTTCTTAAAAAATCAAGATGTCAAAAACTTACTAGGCCAAAAAGACTAGATCGGCAAGATGTCAAAAACTTACTAGGCCAAAAAGACTAGATCGGCGATTTCTTAAATTCAAAAGCACAATTATTAAAAATAAATGTATTTTTGAGTGTTTGCACAATTAAAAATAATATTAAAAAAGTGCCTACGAAAACCTATAGTCCCGAATTCTTTTCCGCCTCGCTCTTCTTCGACTTGGTCAATGTTTCAATTTTCAATCAAACAAGTCTACGCTGAAGGTAAAATCGCCAATAAAAGTCATCCATTTAATTCTTTCAGTAGCTTAAAGTTATGTTTTAAATTTATTATAAGAGACACAATCAAATTGCGTTGTTAAAGCAAATTAAAAAAAAAATTTCTTGCTTTTGGCCTTAATTTACTCAAAAAGAGCTCAGTTTGATAAAGACTTAATAAAACCTGGTTAGAAATCAATTAAAACAGCAATTTACCCTTCTAGTTTTACTATTTAAGCTTTCAAACATTTGCTGGCCTAATTTCAATTAAAAAAAAAAAACTAGCCAAGTTCCTATTCTATCCATCTCATCCATCTCAAGAACTGACAAGCAATTTTACACTTGTCTGCACTAATCAAATTCTGCTTCCTACATAATGCCTATATACATTGATTTATGAGCTCTACGCTTCCTATATCTGACACTTGGATACATATTTTAATTAGCTTAAGCTCAGCCTCTTAGGTATTACCAAATCTATGCCTAAACATTTACAAATTAAATAAGCTTCCTCTCACTCTAAAAATACCAAATCTTCTTGCCACATAACTTGCGCAATCTTCAGCTTCAAGTCTGGCTAACTTGCTATAAACAAGATTAATGCCTTCATTAGTTATACATAAAACCATGTCAGCTATGCATATAAATCAATTTAAATTTCAAACAGGCGCCATAATTTTATAAACAAATTTAAATGAAATTCGACAAAAATTCCAAACATACAAAAACACGAACGCGCCTCTCTATATATATACAACTCTTTCGTATTATCTAAGTAGACTAGTCAAATACACATCCCCCAGAATTAACAACAAAATTTTAAGAGCTGCTTTAAAATCAATTAACCAAGTTATAAATAATCAATTAAAAGTGAAGAAACGCATAAAATGTATATATTTTAAGTATTTAACGATTTGACGTCTATGAGTTCAAGGCTGAGTCTATCGAGAAAAAAAAAAGTGAATTTAATTTGTTTTGTTTGTTAGCTACGATTTTTGAAAGTAGCATAAAAAGTGAAGACGGATCTCAATAGGCTAAGCAAAAATTCCAAAGAAACAGATGCTTTTAATTACAAGTTTGGCTAATTAAATTTGCACCTTCTTATTTTTTTTGAGGTTTTTGTTTTTGTTTGCACGTCATTTATCAAGCCTGCTGTTTATTATTGTAATTTGCCAAACATTTAAGTGTCTAGGTATTGGTGTATAGGGTCAGCTCTAATGTCTTTGGCAATTAATCTTCATTTATGCAGCGACTTGAAAAGATTTTTTTCAAAAAAAATGCGCGTTTTGAAAGTTTTGCACAGAGTTTAATGCACTGCACAAGTATTCCATACCCTATAGATGTCACTTAAAAATTACGATTGTGATATTTCCTGGTTCCACTTAAAGTGAAAGGCTGCAGCTCCAGTGGCTGACCCTGAATTTAAAGCCTGGCAGCGTTTTAAGCCTGCAACTACAAAAAAAAAAAAAAATGACAGGCAAATTCTTTGCCTAAGTCTTTTGTTTTGCAGCCAAACTCTTGACTAGATTGGGTTTGTTTTTTTTTTGTTTTAGTGCAAGCTAAATAACAACTGATATACTGATACTATATATGCACAATATTTGAACTGGTTGACTGGCTGACCAGTTGTCAATTTTTAATAGTCGCGCAAACGGGTTAACCCAAAAACAAAAATGCGCTCAAAAAACAGGCCTTTAAGGTGACGCCTGTTTTAAGTGTCTCTCTCTCTCTCATTCTCTCACTTTGTATGCAATTTTGAGTGTTTATGGTGCTCTCTGCATATGTGTGACACAATCGACAAAATTTATATGCTCTATATGCAAAGTCAGACGTGACCGAATTCGTTATGCCTGTTACCCAAGACGTTGACTGAACAAAACATTCCTTAAATACTTTTCTTACAAAAAAATTGTATTTTGTCCAATAGTATTGTGGGAATCTTAGGCTCTTGTTGTGTTTGGTTTAACAAGCTGTTTCCAAGAAGATATGTATATCTATATTTGGGTTCCTACCAACGGCGAAATGCTTGCGGGGTGACTCGACATATTAAGAAACCTTGATTAAAATCACTCAATAAGTCCATATCGGTTGAAAACTGCTAAAAACATACGCAAAAATGAATCAGTACAAACTACTCCTCCTATATATATATTTTTTTTTTTTATATATTTATTCCTAAACTACTGTTGATTATGCGTTTATGAGTAGTTGCCACTAGGTGGAGCATAGGGCGGACACATTCCTTCTCCTATACATTGACACAAAATTCAAATTTATGAAAATTTTGTTATTTATGGTTGATAAACTGCAGCCATTTTATTTGGACTTATGAGAGCCCAATAAGCAAAAAACAGCTGACATTTTCTGTAAATACCTCCTACAATTGCTTACTACTTTCTTTAGAGTGACTTAATCTCTCAACCCAACGATACAAAACTTAATGCATATACTAACATTTTTAAGGACATAAAGGGTTAGAGTATTTATACTTATATAAGCTGCAGCTATTAAATGCTGACTAAATTAAGCATTGAGCTCAAAAAAAAGTTGACGTTTTCTGTATTCTCTTTCTTCTTCTTCTTTTTATGTCCTGTTACTCCTAGTGGAGCATAGCATTCTTTTTACAAATACTAAATCTTTCAAAGTTTTGATACGAAACTTACGGTCGAGCATTTTAATTTTTTAGATTAAAAAGTATGCTTTAGTGTCTTTTCCTTTGCAGCTATGTAAGGATGTTTGCGGATATCCTAAATTTGTTCGATATCCGATTCAACGTATGGTTTGCAAAGATCGAAGTAAGTTCGTATTCTCAGTTTAAAAACTTAAAATGGATACCCAGGCCCTCCTTGTCTTAAAGGAGGATGCTGGTAGTTCAATACATAAATGCCCTATGTCCTTTGACCATTTTTCAAAGATCGGAAACTGCTTTAAAAAAACGATTTATGGTAAAACTTCCACCAGTTTTTTGTCCTAATACGCAACAACAGATATTATTCCAATATATTTGGGAAACTAATCGAATATAATGAAACAAGTCAAAAGAACTTTAAAAACTAATAGTTAGTAGTACCGGAATAAAAATAGCTTACAAACAAATTAATTATAAAGTTTGAACATAAATTTCTATTACATAAATTGTGGCATCATGTTTTAGAGCTTCCTCGTCAATTTAAGATATAAATTGTATACAACATTTTTATGTTTTTTTCAAAAAAATTAAAGCATCTTAAAAAAAATATTAACATGATTGGCTTTACACCAATGAGCTCAACCAATATAACGCTAAGCAAACTTAATTTTAACTTAAAATCTTTGATTAAGATCTAGTATATGATATCGCTTCAATCGTCTAATATATGCGCTATTATGGAATTTTTTTGAATATTTAGTTTTTTAAATATGTTGAGCTTATTAAAATTCAGTCGATCCTGTAAGTTATGGGAACCAATTTGTTCTGATTATCTTAAGTAACATTTGCTGTACTATCCAAAGTTCGATTGTAAATATAATAAACCTCAAAAAATATAAAAAATTTATGTTGCATTGGACAATAATAAATATTTGCCGGATACTGACCAGCTTTTTAGCCAAGTACGCACCAATATCTAAGGAGTTGGAAAAAAACGTATTTAATGGAAAAAGAATCCTCAGTTTTTGTCCCAATACGTAACAACCAAAAGATACTACAAAAGGAGTTCATTAAAAATCACAACGAACTTGGAAACAAGTAAAAATAAATTTAATAAACCTGAAACTATCTAGTGCAAATATAATTAAAGGAACTAGTAGTTAGTAGTTCCGGAATGAAAATAAACTAAAAAAATTAACTTTGAAGTTTGAACATAAATTTCTATTTCATAAATTGTGGCATCATGTTTTAGAGCTTCCCCGTCGATTTAAGATATAAATTATAATATATATAATTTGTTTTTGTTTTTTTTCAAAAAATTTTATAGCATCTTAAAAAAAATATTAACATGATTGGCTTTACTCCAATGAGCTAAGCCAATATAACATTAATCAAACTTAGTTTTAACTTGGAAGCACGTCTATGTTTTAGGAAGATCCCTAAAAGATGACTTCATCGAGAATCTACAATCGTCTAATATATGCGCTATTATCAAATTTTTATGAATATTCAGTTTTTTAAATATGCTGAGCTTATTGAAATTCAGTCGATCCTGTGATGAACCTCTATTATCTTCAAACATTTGCTTATTATCCAATAAACCTAAAAAAAAAATATAAAAAACTTCGATGATGCGTAGGTAAAATAACTAAATATTGGTGCTGGCTAACTGCCCAGATTTTTCTCCAAGCTCATCATATCTAAGAAGTTACCCATTTGTCTTATTTAATGGAAAAATGACCGGAGAAGCATAGCTCCAAAATGAAAGGCCAACTTAATCAACGTGATAGTTCTTTTCATTAAAAAACACTACAAATTTGTAACAGTTTAAGGTTTCATTAAATAAATTCGTAATAAACCTAGTTGCATGCCAATTGAAGGAACTATTTACACTGCTACGTATAAGTCCGTTTACAGTCAAAAAAATTTCAAAATAATAGTTCTTTATGATTACGGAACTACTCGTTGTAATAGTTCCTTTTCGTTAAGAAACTACTCGTTGTAATAGTTATTTTTCACTAAGGAACTACTCGTTGCAATAGTTCCTTTTCATTGAGAAACTATGCGTTGTAATAGTTCCTTTTCACTGAGGAACCACTCGATGTAATATGTTCTTTTCACTAAGGAACTACTTGTTGTAATAGTTCCTTTTCACTAAGGAACTACTCGTTCAATAGTTCCTTATCATTAAGAAACTACTCGCTGTAATAATTTCTTTCTATTCGTTTTTTTGGTTTTTTTCACTAATCCATCAGATTAGACTAGTTTGTCAAACATATTTTGGCGCCAACAGACTTATAAAGCGTTCACAAGAGAAACTCGATTTTCCTATAGTTCTTCGACGTAGGGTTCCTTAAAGACTCAACTTTTCGTTTTCGTTCTGACAAATTTCATCTACACTTCATAAGGTCAGAATTGCTTCCTTCTCCCTGTTACATGCATTTGTATAAACTTTATATACACCTAATACATTACAAGTAAGGGGATAAAAAAATTGTTTCACAACTGGTTTATTTGGGTTAAAAAGAAATTTACGATGAACTGTTTGCGAACGTTTCGCATAGTAGTTCCAACGCATAACGGCAGCATCCGTAAATATACACACACAACATACACACACACTCTCTCACACTAGTATGCACACACTTACGCACAACTCAGCAAAAATGCGATCCCAAAGCGCTGACAGAAAGTGAAATTTCTTGTTGTTGTTATTATTTTTATGGTACAGAGTGTGCCGTCCAAAGAAATATGACAGACGCAACGTAATCGCGTTAAGGAGTACCACCTCGGTAACCACTTGACTGAAATTTTTTTTATTTTTAGTTGTCATAGTTGTTGGTTGTAGATATTTTGTTTAGCTGTATTACATTAATGTTGTTGTACGCATTAAATATTTGTAGCTCTTGGATGAGCTCTTCCACATTTCAAAATGTCAAAATTATTAAAAAATTGTTTTTTGATATAAAGTTTGACGGTTATTTGGTTTTAAGTAGTTGAAGATGGAATTTTTTGGTGTTGAGTTGTAAATATTTCCGCTTTTAAATATGCATTAAATTTGTTAAAAAATGTTTGGCCTATTTTTTTTTTTGTTTATAAAAAATATACTTATATATATTTTTTTCAAACAAGTTTTACTTTACCTAAGGTAGCAGTTTTATTCATGTAAATATTAATTTAAACTTATTATAAAGTATAAAAAGAAATGCTTGAATTTAATTTTATTTATTATCAACTGTTTAGTATTAAACTGATAGATTCTTTGGTATTTTTACGATTTAGTACGAGACAATAAAAGACGTGTTTTTCAAGCAAAATAAGATTAAGGACTGGTCTTAGAGTTGGTAGTGACATAATATTTCTAAAGGGTGATTTTTTAAGAGCTTTCAGATTTTAAAAAAAAAAAAAACATAAAATTCAGAAAAATGTATTGAAATCTTTATTTGAGTCGATAGAACGATTTATATAATTTAATGTTTAAAGTTGATTTCATGTAAATGTTGATCGCGGCTGCGCCTCAAATGGTTCTTATTTTGGCATACTCTCTCCAACATATCGGCTGGTATCTCACGAATAAATTCTTCAATATTGGCTTCCAGTGCTTCAACCATTGCGGGCTTGTAGACTATAGACATTAGCCTTAACATAGCACCACAAAAAATAGTCTAAAAGCACGATCTAGGCGGCCAATTGACCGGTCCCAAACGTGAAGTAAACTGTTCACCGATTTTGCCTCTCAACTGGGCCATTGTTTCGCGTGCTGTGTGGTATGTGGCACCGTCTTGTTGAAACCACATGTCAGCCAAGTCCAGCTCTTCCATTTTGGTCAAAAAAAGTTTGTAATCATCACACGGTAGCGTTCGCCATTCACAGTAATGATCTTGCCTTCGTAGTTTTTGAAAAAGTACGCTCCAATGATGCCACCGGCCCATAATGCACACCAAACTGTGACTTTTTGGGGATGCATTGGCAGTTCTTGCAATGCTTTTGGCTGCTCTTCACCCCAAATACGGCAATTTTGCTTGTTCACGTATCCTTTCAACCAGAAATGAGATTCGTCGCTGAACACAATTTTCCGATAAAAAAGTGGATCTTCATCCAACTTTTCCAGCGCCCATTCACCAAAAGTTAGCCGTTGTGGTGGGTCGTGTGGCTACAATTCTTGCACCAGCTGTATTTTAAAGCGGTCTTTTGCTTGTAAGTCGATTCATGGTTAAATTTTAGACCAAACTGAACATGTTTGACGGTAACACGAGATGCAAAAACAGCTGAGCTGACAAAAACAGTGTTGCCATAAAAAAAATTGCTAAAAAATCACCTTTTACATTAATTTTTCTGCTTTAGTTTAGCTTTTCTTCTTCATGTTTTTTTTGTTATTCCCTGCCTCTTATGTCTTCTTATATACTCTTTATAACTTATTAACTATTTAGATTTAAAATATCAAACTCCATTACTTCGAAATGTTTAAGTTTAATTATAATTATCTAATTTAGTTATTAGGATTGAATAAAAATTAAACTGCAGAAGATTCCCAGTGACATGTCTTAGTTAAAATTCGAACTAAATCTTGAAATCCAAATCTTTCAAAGGTTTTGCTTTAAAACAAGCTCAGTCTTCTGACAAATTTATAATCTTACTCAAGGAAATTCTTTTATTTTTTGTTATTATTATTTTTTCAAACATGTATAGTAACGTATTTGATGTAAGAATTTTTAAAAGCTCTAAATGTAAAGAGATAGTTTGTCTTAATGTATTTAAGGCTTTGCTTTTAGTATCTTTCGGAGTTCTAAGTGTTCCAATTTTAACAAATAATTTGCTTAAATTAATTTCTAAAAAATTTCACATCTAAAGGCGTAGTCTTACAAAAAATTCGAAATCGTCAGAGTTATATAAAATTGTTATTTTTTTTTTTAATTTAAGCGAAAGCTAGTGCATATTGCTTGTATCTAAAAGATCACATAATTTTTAAGTGCTATAAATATTTATTAGTTTATTTGTGCATGTTTAAACATACTGAAATACAAATAATAAATAAACATGTAAATTAAGTTATATGACGTTCATTTCTTTCCATGCGTTTTATATCTTTTAATTTCAAAACATTTTGATGATTTTTTTTTTGTTTCTTTGATTTTAAAATGCAAATATTTAGTATAAACGCAGATTTTCACTTTCGCACATTTCACTTTAATTTGCTTAAATTGTGCAAGGGCCTAAGTAAATACAACACACACATACACACACGGTCAAAGACACTTATATATTGCAATGTACATATATATGCAAATTTTTTGAGGTGCGTTTTTAATGCTTATTGATGCTATCATAAAATGCTTAGCAAAAATAAAAAATATAAATGTACGTAAAGCCGGTTGGGCACGACGACGAGGCGGTATGCGACTGTGGGATACACTTTAGCTGTGTCGAAAAATGCTTAGTTACGTCGTGGATAGTGGTTGGGCTATGCCCATGTGCTCATTTCGCCGTCAATCCGAGAATCATTATGATAAAATGGCAAAAATTCCCGAGTAACCACATGAGCATCCCTTGCAAGAATGCCAGGTTTTGCTTTAAAGATCGATTCTTTTATTCCTTTAACTAATTGAGGGTTAAAATTTATTAATATTTTAGTTTTACTTGAATTTATAAATCAAGTAGAGAACTTTTTTATAATAATTTCTAACCATATTTTTATCTTTTTTCATTTTAGGTAAGCTTTTAAAAAAAAAACTGATGATTCTGTATCGATGCTGGATTAAGATTAATCAGACAGTAAATAACTGAGTAAGAACTTGATCTGTTAGAAAAATAAAGTATTGTGGGGTGTACCAGAAATTTTATTTCAATCTTCTACGTGACCAGCCTTACAGACCTTTCTAACCTCTGTCCCAGAGAAATAACTAGGTTCATTGAACTTTCAGGTTGGCTCAATTCTGCAATTCTGTCATAATAGGCCTGGTTGTGTGAAGAAATGCACCATCTTGTTTTATCCACACAGATTTGAAAGCGGTTCTCTTTCGGCGTAGCTCTGGATAAAAAAACTCTATCAACATCTTTAAGTATCGGTTTGCAGCGACAGTAACACAGTTCTCTTCAAAAAAGTAATGCACCTCGATGAAAATACACACCAGACTGTGACGCGAAGTGGATGCAATCCCGTCTCATGGAGTATCTGTGGGTTAGAATCACTCCAGATTTGACAATTTTGTTTATTAACATTGCCGTTCTGGATCGACATGTGCCTCCTGGTCGGAGGAGTGCCGCCAAACGTGCGCCTTTATTATCTTTGTACCTATTTAACGGGCTCTAGTGCTTGATAACGCCGTACAATCCAAATTCTTGTGTCAGTATCCCAATTATCCATTTTCATTAAATGTAAAAATAAATCTTTTTGTGTGATTTGACAATATTTTTTATATTTTTTACAACATAATAAAAAAGACTAAAAGCATTGCTTAATTATTTTCTACACATTACTCAAATCTAAAAAAAAACAAAACTATGTACTATATTATTAACACGTATTTCTAAAGGATCAAATTTGGTATCTAGACTCATGTGAGCCCAATAAACAACAAAAAGTTTACTTTTTCAAAAAAAAAAAAACTTTTCCATTTTTAAACTCTGCTCACTAGACTCCTTCAATAGGCCTATAATTTTTAATTTTCCAACAAACAGATGAGTGCAGATAATATTTAAATTAGGAATGTGTCTGTAGGGTATCCAGCTGTCGAGCTTTGCCCCAAATGATTCAAATTTATGAATAAATTAATTATGGCTTAGTCAGCAAGCACATCAAAGCTATGATGAAAGGAATAAGCTGCATAAATAACTATGCTGAAGCCCACTGCTGCTAGGGTTAAAAAAACACAGATTTTTTAAAATTTTATTTATAAATAAATCTTGTAAAAAAAAAAAATAAATAAATAAATAACTTGGATTGATCATATAAGTAAAAATTTCTTACCCTTAATATTTTTTTAGCACAAAGGTAGCAAAATTTTTCCAACAAAAAAATTGTTTAAGTTGTTTTGATTTATTTTTTTTATTCAGTTTTATTAATTTTTGTCCAACTCTTAAAGTTAAAAAAAAAAAAAACAAAATTTTGATTTTTTTATATTTTTTTAAGGACAAGAAAAACAGGCATCGTTCCATCAAACATCATCTTATAAAAAAATATGCACATATTTTTGAATTTTGGGTTCGTAGCATTTGAGATCTTCGAGAACTCAGCGAATAATTGTATGGGAAAGACTGCACTGCGAACCTTAGGATATGTTATGCTCAGCGTTCCTGGGAACCAAAAAAAATGCATATGCTTAAAGATAATGAGCATATTTTGTTAAAAATTTTGTCTCACGAGCTCTTATAGAGTATCCGACATGCTGCCTTACAACTGTTGCATGATTTCACAGAAACCTAATATACCCTTTTACTCTATAAGTAAAATTCTTATAACGCACAAGCTTATTATTAGTTCCAGTTGGTTTTAATTTAACTTGGCTTATATTGCCCAATGTTTGAGCCATGTTATACGGCCATAACTAACGGTAATGCGCGTAAATAACAACGACCTTGATACAACTAACACGCTTGCATATTAAGCACTCGATGTGACTTGTAAAAGAGACATAAATCATATAGAAATGGACAGTTGGAATTGCTTGTTGGTTGATTTGCATAATATGCAACACCCTGTTTTTCATCGAACCATGTGCTGCATGTTAATGTTTATGTGTGCATATATGCAGACAGAAACAGGCCAAGAGAAGTCAAGTAGATGGCCAAGTTGTTTTGGTAGTCACTGTTTACCAATATTTGTTGTATGCACTTTCGCAATGAAAACGAAAGTTACGCCCCAAATGCACAAATACAGCAATAAACTGCTGTATCTGTGTGTATATCTGTGTGTGTAACCATGCGTTTATGTATGGCGCGTGACTTTGCCAACGTTTACACTTTCTTGCCATAAACAGCTTAAAACACAAGACTTGTCTTCAACTTGCCTCCAACTTACTTCAATACGCTTATAAGCGGCATCATGTCGCACCTAAGTAAACACTCGCACACACAGATACACACACACACATATGGAAAGAATTATGATCTTCACGGCTGTTGGTTTGCTTTTTTGAACCACCATTCACCATACAAAATGCAATCTTGGCAATGTAACAAATAGTTTTCGAAGCCAGAGCAAACGACTCGAGATCAAGCTCTCAAAATTGCATCATAGCTTTTGATGGCTATTGACGTTGACGTTTTGTTTTAGATCATGATCATGTGTCTGCTTATGTTGGCAATGCTGAAAATGCGTTGTTGATGTTCAGCTTTGGAAAGATGACGCTAATGAACAATTTTAGCGAGATCATCATCATCTGGGGAAGCTGTTGATCATCTTTAGTAGTATTGTCATTATCTGCTGTTGCAGCTGATCATCTTTAGCAACAACATCATCATCATCATCATCTCGTTTTGTTGTTAATTGTGCGCATGTTAATGGAAGTTGAATGAAGTTGAATTGCATATAAAGTGCACTTGAAATGCTTTTGAAATTGTGGTCAGTTATTGTTTTATCTTTTGTATTTTTTTTTTAACGAATTTCCTTGTTAAAAGGAAATATGCAAATCAAAAGAGTTTGTTTTTGTTCAAACTGGTATTTGAAAACAATAGTAAATCATGCTAAAACTTAAATTTTAATTGCTGCAATGCACAAGACTTGGTTTGGCTCAAATTGTTGTTGTTATTATTGAAAGCTTTACTATTATACACTTGCAACGGGCATGCCTCTTGCAGACATCAGAGACCACTCTCTGAATGAGCTTCTTTTGAAACATTCAAGTTTTTGATCTACCAATGTTTTTTATAGCAATTTTTTCGTAGAAATAATCACAAATCTTGATTTTAGTTCAAAAGAAACGGTTTGATGACAACTTTAAAGATTTTTTGGAAAAGAACAAAAGTAAATATAAAATAAATCTTTAAAAATTATCATCTGTTACTAAACATAGAACACTTGGTTTCCGTAAAAGTGCTTGCCAAAACAAACATTAAAAAACTAATTCAAGATTTAAAAGCGAGTCTAAGAACTCATTTAAAACCTTTTCAAGCTGTCTCTCTTGCATCAGGAAATGCTACTAAATCTAACCTCCCAAAACAATCACAGAATTTGGTGAAGAAAACTTGTGCTACTCTTTCGACTACTTGGTGATCTTAAATAATCTCAAAGATATTCAATAGAAATTTTGTTGACAATGATTATCTTTTATTAAATCTATTTCCAAAGACGGAAAATGAAAAGTCAAAAAGGTTTACAATCATTTTACCTAACATCTTAAGACTTTTTGAAAATACCATACCACTAAAAATTTTAAAAATGTTTTAAAATTATACTTTTGCTTAGAAGATGCCATAAATATGAATTTTTTCAAAAACTAAATTATTCAACATTTCGAAGCGGCAAGCTTGGGACTAGTATTATCCTATATTTGATTAGAAGAATTTGAAAGAGAGTAAGTTTTCTTGCGGCAAGCTTGGGACTAGTATTATCCTATATTTGATTAGAAGAATTTGAAAGAGAGTAAGTTTTCTTGCTGCAGCAAATAAAATTTTATTTGGATTCTCAGAAGACACTCAATATTAAATTTACAAATCTTTAAAAAAATTAATCCAATTAATGCCAAAAATTTAACAGAAAACAGTCGAATTATTAATATATTTCTGGAATCGTAGATCTTTTTTAAAAGACTCTTCTTCAATTATAGTGCTGTAAAACAATCATCTACTAGTGCTGCAATAAATAAAATCTGTTTTTATTTGGAATCCCAAAAAATGCTTCCAAAAATGAGTTTAAAATCTGAGAGCCACCTAGAAAACAGTCGAACTATTTATAAATTATAAGAGCATTGTAAATATTTAATCAAATATTGTAGATGCTTCTTCAATTATAGCGCCCCAAAAAAATTACTCAGTCTTTTATGTATGGAATTTTTTAATTAAAAGTTATTGTATACCAAGTGTATAAAGCTTCTCAAAATATAGCCTATATAAATGGGTTCTAAAAAGAAAAGGTGCTACGACTAAAATTGTAGCCACGTAAAATAAACTGTATTGGAAGTAATTTTGGTATTAAAACCTTTCTTAACTAGGTTAAACAAATTAAGGAAGAAAGAGTTACAGTAAAAGTGTTAAAATTCAAAAATTTCCACTAACACGTTAATCCGGATATCCAGGGTATGCCATCTTTGGCTTCCCGAAATCGACTTTTTTTCTGGGCTTTTATTTTCATGCAGCATTTGGCAGTCATCTGCTTGGCGCATTTATTTTTGCAGCTACATATTGTGTAATGGCCAGACACAAACATAAACACAGATACAGACGTGTGTATACATACAGATACTAACACAGATACACTTACACACACCTACGCGAAAAAGACTTTAATGTGCAAAAAGAAACTCGTAACAAAAACAAAACAACTGAACAACATGAAAATCATGTGACTAGCTTTTGGTATTATGGTTTACCAGCACTTACAACAAAGTGTGTGAGTGTGTGTGTGCTGTAACTGTGTGTGTGTGTGTATTGGAGATGGTAGGAAATCATGTGCATAGTCACATGACGCTCGCAATGATTATAAAGACGAAGGCGACGAAGACGACAGCGACGCCAACGTCGTTGAGGCGCTTTTCGCTTTTGAGTAATTGCAGCAAAAAAACGCAAGACATAAATAGCTGAGCATACACATAAAGGCATGAAGATAGTATTGAGCATGTATCTTACAGATACATATACCTATGTGCAAAGATGCCTCGTGACTGACTTTATGTGTCTGTGTGTATCTGTGTGAGAGTCATGCAGCTGCGTCGGTTTTTGCTTTTGGGCGTCGCTGTTGCAAGTCTCATCGCATATTTGGCGCATTTGTTGATAATGAAAAACAGCAACAAATTGCTGCGGGTTAACTAACTAAATAACTTAACCAACTATTAGGCAACAGTCAATCAACACGACAACAACAAAGACTGCCGCAACTAGTCGCCTCTGGGTTCAAAAGTTCATATGACTAATGTGTTGAACATTTTTCATCTAAAGTGTTAATATTATTTTAAACAATGACTCAATTGCTTAGATCGTTTGGGCAAGTCCATGCTTCCGCCTTTACAATAAATAGTAAACAAAATTTTGCATTTTATTTGTCGTTTTCAGATTTATTGATTGTGTATAGTTGGAGTTTGTAAGTAACTAAAAGATGCATTTTTTATAGTTAGTTGCTATGAAAAGTAGCTGCAAGACTGATCGAAGTAAAAAAAATTTTGAGACAATTTGAAAATAAGCTAGATTTTTTGAGTTTAGAATTTTTGAAAATTTGTGGAGAAGAACAATAAGGGAATCCGCCTCCTACGTGCTGTCAACATAATTTTTTCAAACACCACTTGGCGGCAAAATTCAAATCCTACCTAAGTGCTGCAACTGAACTCTACATAAAATGTCACGCCCCTACCTCTCTCCGTTTGAGCTTGTCGGTAGCATACATACACATACCTCCAATGTCGCCTATTAGGGGTCGAGTTATACAAAATGTTAAAAGTAGGTTCTTGAATTACAAAAATCATGTGTCAGGTTGTGAGTCAACTTGATTAAAGAAAATTCTTCCTATACAAATTTTGATCCGCCATTAACCCGGAATATTTCATTGCTTAACTTCTTAGTGCGCACGCACATTAAAAAATATGACTACTTATATAGCAGAGGCCCCTAGCTCTTTGCCTTTAACTTTTACCGAATTTTTCAAAAAGTGAAAAGGATTTTCTTCAATTCCTAAGCCTATATACCAAGTCGTAAGTAGAAAAATTCTTACTCTATTAAATATGGGCGTAATTACACAAAACTTTCTAGTGCTCAGCATTTTAGCGTGTACCTATGCTATTCATGCAAAATTTCAGATTTCTTAGAAATTTCGAAGCTAGTAAGCTTACCTTTTATCAAAAGCTGAATTTTATTTATAGACATTGATTAAGCTATTCAGAATACTCTATGTTTGAGATGTAAAAGTTCTTCTTATCTTCTTTTAAGATATTGTATTTCTAATTTCATTTGAAGGCTTTGATTAAGAAGCGTTAAAGGTAACCAGGTTTTCTTAGATCTTTCGTTTAAAATAGATTTTTTTGTTAAGATTATCTGCACTATACTGTATACTTCCTGAACGAACGATAATGGGCCAACTTAATAATTATAATTACCATTTTTTATTTCATGTTACATAAGTGAAGAACATTCTTGGACTTTTTATCTTATTTTTATTGTTAGAAATTCCAACTTACTACTTAAAATAGATTTTTTTTTTATAAAAAGTCTTATTTTACTTTAAATCTAAAAAGCATTTTAAGAGCAAACCCTAGTCTCACCGGCCCCCCGGCCAGTACCTGCAGTGAACAGACAATCTTTGGGAAGCGAACCAACTGCAGGTAACTAATGGACAGAAAACAGAAGTCTTTATATTAAAGTAAAGATTATCTGAGCTATACTGTATACTGCCTGGACGAACGATAATGGGCCAACTTAATAATGATAATTACCATTTTTCATTTCATGTTACATAAGTGAAGAACATTCTTGGACTTTTTATGTTATTTTTATTGTTAGAAACTCAAACTTACTGCAATAACTAAGATTCAAACAGAAAAAACTCTGAAGAATTTTTTTTTTTTATATAAAAAGTTTTATTTTACTTTTGAAAATCTAAAAAGCATTTTAAGAGCAAACCCTAGTCTCAGTCTCCTCGTGACGCTCCCCGGATAGTGACTGCAGTGGGGAACAAGACAATCTTTGGCAAGCGAACCAACTGCAGGTAACTAATGAGACTGGGACACTTACAGTGGCTACTTTGACATATTCAAAGCTCAGGCTCTATAGGAGCAGCACTACATCTGGTTGCTGCGTAGTGAGATGGTGGCGGAAGAGCTTGTAATATAAAGCCAACGGCAGCCCTCATAGCCCGAAAAGCGGGTTACCGATGAAAACCCCTTTCCAGGCCCAACTCCTCCACTCGTCTCTGTCCCTTGCTTGGGCTCTTCAACATCGTATCCCAAGTTCAATGGTACTGACTAGTGCTGGAGAAAACATCGATGATCGAAGTTTAAAATATCTATATATCGATGTTGGCCAACAGAGATGTTTCTCCAGCACTTCTGCACTCATCAAATGGGTGTTTAGTAGTGTTGAAGTGGTTGTAAGAGGCGATAGTTAATATTCTAGGACCTTATAGTTTACCATAAACGAGCTGAAATTATTTGCTTGTAAACGTATAACTTTAGATTTTCTTTAGCCCAGCCAGTATTGTTAATTTAAGAAAATAAAAAAACGAAAAATTCTATAAAACTGTGAAGTAAAACAATCTCATTTTGAGCAAGTTCGTATGAAAATAAAGTTGAGCTCTTTTTTCTGAGTGTAGATAAAGTGATCATAATACGCATTTTTGTGTCTCTTTAACGTTAAAGTTCAGACTCATTTGCTAGTAAGATTAAGTTTTCCGTAGCAAAACATAATTTCTTTAAAGCTCAAGGAAAAACGAAGAAATTTAAGCAGACCATGAAATCTCTAAATGTCACAACAACATTAGCTCGCATGGTGAAGGTGAGGCGAAAAGAGAAAAAAGCGCCTGCTTTCTTTACAATATTTGGTACCATTAAATTCCCAAACAAATTTTTAAAATTCAACTGCAAATAGTTTGAAAACTTTGGAATTGTTTGTTTATTATTGCTGACACAAAAGAAACGACCAAAACTCAATATGAAATAACTCATAAGCTTTTGTAGCAGTTAGTTTGTTGCAAGGGTCTCAAGTTGCTGTTATTTTTGTTGTTTTTTGTTGCTGCTTCTTTCACATATTGCCAAGTTTGTTGCATTGTTGTTGTTATTGCAGTTGTTGTTCTGTTGTTGCCGCTAAATGGTGTTGCATGATTTGGCAATTGGCGCAAGTTCGTTGCCTAAGTCTTTTGTTATTGCACAAATGCCAAGCAGCAAAACGAAAAGAAGTAAAAACAAAATGGCATTTTGTTCGTTTAAGATTATTTGAGGCTGTCGATAAATAAAGTCTAGCCAACAATTTATTATAAGATTGTAAATTTGAAATTGTTTACACCTTAAGCTTGTAGCTGTTGTCGTAGCTGCAAAGATAGTAATTAACTCGTGACTCGATGACAGCCATTAAAATGTGCAAGTTTTTATTGACACGCTTCTAAACTCTATAGAGTTAAAACTAAAAATAAACTAAGAATTTACTAAAGACTTGAAACAAATGAAAGTAATAATTGGCTTTTACTTTAATAAATAACATAATTGGCTGGCGTTGCGCAACGAGCATGGGTTACAGTGGGCTACAGCAGTTTTCATACAGAAGTTGCAGACACTTTTTTTGTGGTTTTCTGTTTTGAAATAATATTAAAAAAAATATTTGCAATTTCTATTGAACGTTTTTTATTTAAGAATATATATATTTTATTTATTTATTTTTTTTTTAAATTGTTTTTTTTTTTGATGGAACGTAATTTCCAATTATTTTCTTATGTGGTTTTCTTATCGGCGAAAATAAGTGAAGCGGGCCACTTTTTCCCGCGAAGTTCTCCGATTTTGAGCTACATAGTTACCACGTCAAATTTTATTGCAAGATTCCAATTATTTATCGAGTTATCGATAACTGAAAATTGCGTTTTTCTTTTTTAGAGTATTCTTTTACAAGCCACATCTTCTAAACGAATAACGATATTGACGTGATTTTTTTCCATGATAGATAAAATATTAAATTTAAAAAAAAATATTTTATTTATTTAAAAAATTTTTTTTTTTATTTTTTATCACTTTTAGTTTTTAATTTGGGATTTTTTTTTTTGTATATCAAGTTTTGTCAATTCGTGCGAAATTTTTCATTCTGCGTATAGGCCTTTCGTGTGGAACAGTTTTTATTTAAGAATATTTTATTTCTTAAAAGTGGAGACTTTATTTCAATAATAAAATAAATATATTTAAAAATGTGCACATTGATTTTTTAACTAAAACTAACAGAAACAGTCTTAAATTAAAAATAAAAAATTTAATAATATTCTTTTCAAAACCATCTATTCATTCTTATCAAAAGGTTGCGACCAAATATGAAGACCAGAGTATATGTAGGACAATCTGAGAAAAATTACATAAAAAAAGTTTAGCCTCAGAACGCAAAATGCTTTGAGTCTTTAACTCTTCTTACCTGACTGATTAGTCCACATATACTAGTTTAGATTTCGGGATTTTTAAATTAAAAAATATAAAATGTGAAACTTTAATTTTTTTTATATAAAAATTTGTAGAAAATAATTCGGAAATGTTAAAGACTAATACCAACGTCTTAGAAAATCTTTCTTAAATTAAGAAAAAAAACTTGCCGTAGAAAAGCTTTATGTTTATTTTCCTGATTAGACTAATATGTTAAAATAAATACAAATAATCTCTGGCACATTTTTCATTGTGTAACCCAGTGTTTCTAAAGTTAATTTGAATATACAGGGTGTGTCAATTTTTGTTCTTCAAATTTCTCAAAGTTTGATTTGAAGACTCAACACTTCGGAACTAAATTTTTAATATTTCCCAACTTTCTTCAAGAGAGTAGCGCCCCATTTCTAAAATGTCATAGTTTTTACTAAATAGCTATTACTTCCCGCATGACATTTGACGTTTTTAAAGTCAAATAATCGGTAGTTCGAATTCCAAACACCAGATGAACCACCCTGTATATATACTTACCATAGAGAATATATTAATGATGTAGCTTAAAATTTATATACGCAATTTATTAGTACCCACTTGATAGCGTACTCATATAACACAAACAATTAATATTGCTTCAAACAAAAGTTTATTATCAAAACAATTAAAACTACATTTTGTAACTTGACTGACTGCCAGACTGACTCATTGACTCAGTGACTCCCTGACAGACTGGCACGCGTCTCACATAATTGAGGCAAACAAATTGTTATGTTCCCACTGTGATTTAGTAAACTTCTAGTAGCCGTACTGCGGCAAATGGTCAACAACTTGTTTGACTAGTTACAGAGGCGTCATTTGCCATTTGATGGATTTTTACGTACTCACTCACGTGTTCTATAATTGCTAATTGATAAAATGAACGTTTGATTGATTAATTGACAGTGTTTAGTGGTTTGTATCAGTGTTAAAAATGTTGCAAAAACTATGCTCATAGTGTGTGAAAGGAATTGGTCAATTGGTTTTTAATGGTCACACTGAGAATTTGAAGAATTCAGCCAAATAAAAATTGCAGACAAATACTTTGGTATGAAGTTAAAGCAAATAATGTGAATATATAGATTTTATACTCATAAAATTTTATTTATAAAGAAGTTTACAGCAAGTTTGAACTAAAGATTTTACAAATATTCTACAAGCAAGGTTAACGTCGTTGCCATTTGCGCATAAGATGTTTGATCTGGCAACGACAACTTTAAAGTAGCAAAAACGAAAACCAGCTGACTGTGCAACTGAAAAGACTAAGAGGCTTCTACTTTATAGAGTTTTTAGTGATATGGTGCAAAGTGCAAGCTTGTGCATTGTTCATTATTTTTCCCCAAAAAAACACTCATATATTTATATTTTTCGTTAGTCACGGTTAATAAAAAAAAATGGTCTACCTTGTATTAATAGGGCTGTTTAAACAGTTTTTTCTGGCTTTATTAAGCAAATGATTTAATTTATCGTTAAAAAATAAATAATAACAAAATTTCAATGGAATCCGCACAAGTCATCGCCAATGTCTGAGACACTCACGAATACTATGCGCATTCCAAGTACATACCATAAAAAATACCATGTGATTTGGATTTTTTGAGTGATTTCAAAATTCCTGTTCTGTCAAGTTTTGTTTTTTATTTTAATTTTCTTGCAAAATTAGTTATTGACTTTGAAAGCCGCCTTTGTATTTTGCAAATTTATGTGCACAACATTTGTATAAACTTTTTTTAATTAAAACTGATTTCATTTCCGTTAAAAATAAACAAAACAGAAAACAAATAAATATATGAAATAAAAACAAAACTAAGTCACATGATATATGCCAATGAGGCGTATACATTATTTATTAAAATTTTTATATGGAAAATAAAATGATTGTACTAATAAAATATAAGATATGAACTGCAAAGCAGGTTCAAGTGATGTACAAATTAAATAAATAAATATGTAAAACGTTTTTTGGGATTATAAATTACATAGCAATTAATGATATAAATTTAAAAAAATTGTATGTATAAGCTTTTAATAAATTGCGTCAATTTGCTGTTAAAGTAATTTTGGAAATGAGATAATAAAGGCAGTTTAAGTTTTAAAGATATTAAAGGCTATTTCTGCCATAATGGTTTCCATTATGAAAAAAAAGTCCTTAGGAACGAGGTTTCAAATTTGAATTGTTTCTAGAAACTCAAAAATTTAATTATATTTTTGTCACCTTTTAATAACTAGAACAAATAAAATAAATATATTCATTGGACTTACGAGATATATGTACATAAATACATGCCAGAATGCCAGTCAAAATGTTTTAATACACCCTGCTTCCCCACTCGTCGCGAGATACAGGATCTTTGGAACAAGTTGCCTGGAAAACTGAAGTCCAGATGTAGTAGTTTTTTAGTTGTAGGTATTACAAAATATTTAATTTTTTATCAAAAGTATTCAGTGATTATTTGCTTTTTGTATTTTGTGGCCATTTTCAAAAATTCTACAAGTTCCATCCAGCTAGTATTGTTTGTGTCATTTAGAATTTCAAGGATTTCGTGAGTGCTTAACACAGGCTTTGGAAAGCGCAATACTCTATGCTCTCTAAAAAATGGACACCTCCCGAGAAAGTGGCGTAGGTCTTCGGCTTCATTGGTGTTGCATAATTCGCACATAGAAGTGCGACCTGTGACGAAGCTGTTTTCGTTTAGTTGCATCATGTCACAACGTGCTTTTAGAGTCCATACCCATTTTTGCATACTTTATACCGCCTTTGGAATCCAGATCTTTGTAAATCCGCGATTCGCTTCCCATCTTCTGCCTTACCAGAGATTCGTGTCTGTCCCCCCTGAGACAATTTAAGAAGGCATCTGCTGTTGGTTTCCATAGACTTTCATTATTCCAATCCCAGGATATGTTAAAGCGAGCGCCTGTATTATTTAGCTCCTTTGCCCAGAAAACATTTTTTGCCATACCAAGTTTCGAGAGCCTTTTGGCTAACCTGTTTTTATCGTGCTAATAAAGTGTTTTATATATATAAAGGAGGTGCTGCTCAACTATGTAATATCGGGTAGGATTCCTGCCCATGCGGAGTGGATTTTGGCAAGCGATAGATTCGCTTTATAAGAAACATTTCTAGCTTGTCTACTTCTTCTTGATTTTCATACCCCCATACTTGGGCTCCATAGGCTTGTATAGCTCTGCACACTGCATCGTAAATCTTCCATTTAGTCTGACTGTGTATGCTAGCATGTTATTCCATGCAATATTTATGCTTTGTTTGGCGGCAGCTGTCCTAGATACAACGCGTTTTTTAAAACTCAAAGTAGGCGTTAGGATAATCCATAGATATTTGTAGTCCGTTGCTATATTTATTGCTTGGCCTTGGAACATCCACTTTTCTGATCTTGCCAGCCGTCCTCCTTTTCTAAAAACCATAATTTCAGACTTTGCCATGTTTACTTCCATGTTCCACGTTCTACAGTAGTCCAACTGTATATAATTTTTAGAATTTCACAAATTGAAGATATCTCAGAAAATACCTAACTTTATGTTACTTTAAATATTTCATAAATTAAAGGATACTCAGATAGAGAGTTCGATAGAGCTCGACTGGAAAATTAAGATGAAGTCACAGTTCAATGTTGGAAACTTAAAAGTTTGCTAAATCTGACTTAAGCTGCTTTCTTAATTTCGGAACAAATGATCGAATTCAATTCTAAAAATCTTACGAAAAATCGTAAGTCTGATTTAGGTTTCTCACACTAAGTAGTATATGGAGAAAGAAACATTTATATGGATATTTATAGCATTAAAAGAGGGAATATATTAATAGATAAAAAAAAGTGTAAGAATGCCTTTTCCTCTTACAATTTATCGAAATGATTGCCCTACAGGATCAGAGGCTTCAAAAAATTGCATTTTTTCATTGAAATTTATATCCCAAATAGAAGAAAAATGTTTAATTTATCTTATTAAAAAGCAATAATAATGGAGTCTTCAAAAAATTGCGTTCTTTCATCGTAACTCATAGCCCAAATAAAAGAAAAATGTTTAATTTATCGTATTAAAAAGCAACAATTTACTTTTTCATCAAGTCTTTGTCTAGAAGCGCTTTAACAAAAAAAAATTCCTAAATTAATAATTATGACAAAAACTTTCATTTTCGCGCAAAAATCGTCCATGACTTAAAATTGTTTTTGATGTTAAATTGTCAAGCACAATGTGTGTGTAAAATTATGAACCAACAAAACCATCGATGTCATAAGACCAATTTATTAAATAACTCATACGACGCGTGTGCCGCGCATTTCTATTATACATAACTACTGCGAGTATATTAAAGTTTGTTATTTAGCTTTTGTTGTTGTATTTATTGGTGCCATCAAGCTTGACACACTTTTAATTTTAACATTTGGCAGCACTTGTGACATAAATACAAATAGTATCTAACAGTAGGTCAGTTGTACAGCAATAACCACAAAAGTATCTATATAAAAATAGTAACTTATAGCTGGGCTTTCCCTTTCGTTGAGGCGATTTTTAAAGCTACGTGACTGGCCTTATCATATAATTATAATAGTTAAACGAACCCAACAGGTTCTGCTCTTAGAAACTGAAGTGAACATTTTAAATACCTAAGTGTTGAATAGATACCTATATTTAAATATCTATTTTTGTCCTCATAAGCTAATGTTTGAAAGACTACTGAGACTATTAAGACAATGGTTGTTTTAAGTGGTTTTATTTCAAGCATAAATGCCGACTATAATGTGCAGCACTGGTGTAAAATGTTTACACCATTACGTATACGTACTAGCTTTAAAAAAATTGAAATTTTAAATGTATTTTCACGTTAAAGACCAGTTTATGTATTTAAGTAAATTTGAATTTGAACTGTGCTATAAAAACTGACTATTAAAAACAAATTTGTTCATGTCACAGTTCTTTTGATCTCCTTAAATCTAGCGAATTTTTGTGTAACGAATTTTGCTATATGGAAGTTCGACTGTATTTACTAGGTGCGTAACTAAGTTCTCCTTGTTTTTTTTTTGATGAAAATGTAACTTTATTGTAAAACAAATGGTTAACAATGACTTATTTAAAGTATTGCCCATCGCTAGCTACAACTTTTTCCCATCTTTCTGGCAGAGCTCGAATACCTTGACGGTAGAAGTGTTCGTCTTTTGAGGCTAATCACGAATCCACACGTTTTGCGATATCTTCATATGAGTGGAACTGCTGATCAGCCAGACCATGTGCCATCGAGCAGAACCAGTAATAATCGGACGGTTGGGGAATATAGCGGGTGGGGTAGGACTTTCCATTTGAGCGTTCCCAAGTAGGTTTTAACAGGATTTGCAACGGAGGCCGAAGGTTGTCATGCAGTAAAATTACTTTTTCGTGCCTCTGCTCGTATTGTGGCCGTTTTTCGCGCAGAGCTCGGCTTAATCGCATCAATTGAGTTCGATACCGTTCCCCAGTGATGGTTTCGCTCAGTTTCAACAGCTCATAATATATAACACCGACCTGGTTCCACCAAATGCACAGCATAATCTTCGCAGCGTGAATATTCGGCCGAGCCGACGACGTTGAAGCATGACCGGATAGTCCCCAAGATTTTTTCCTCTTTGGGTTGCTGTAATGAACCAATTTTTCATCACCCGTCACGACGCAAAAAAGAAAACTCTGCCTTCCTTGTCGCTGGAGCAGTTGTTCACAGGCGAAAAAACGACGCTCAACGTCCCTTGGCTTCAAATCATAAGGAACCCGAGTTCCTTACTTTTGAATTATTCCCAACGCATGCAATCGCTTGGAAATGGCTTGGCGTCTTCGAAGGATTTGGGTCTTCCTTTATGTGGACGGTCGTCAACATCGAAATCACCGTCTTTGAAGCGACGGAACCAATCACGGCACGTTGTTTCGCTTGGAGCAGCATCTCCGTACACTTTTTGGAGCTCTCGATGCGCTTCAGCTGCCGTTTTCTTCGAACGGAACAAGAAAATCAACACTTCCCGCAAAGGATGATTTTTCGGCACAAAATTAGACATTTTCACACAACCAAAAGTTTATAATGCAAAAAGAAATTCACTAATGTGTCTGTCTTAGCGTTTTGTTATCCATTGGTTCATGAAGTTTTGGGTATGTCAAAATCGACTAGCACTTACTTCTATAGCCATGTATTGACAAAAAGCAAGAACTTAGTTGCACACCTAATATAAATTTTTTTTTTTTTTATTCTCATAATTTAATATTTTGCAGAAAATTAAAAAAAAAATAAAATCAATTTAGTGTTCAAAAAGAAAAAAAATTGCAATACAAAATAATACAAATTTTTATAAAACCAAAATATATTAATATTTAACAAAAATGAATGCTCATGCATTAAAAGTTTATTATAATTTTTTTTTATAAAATCCAAGTTAAAATATATATGAAATATGTTGAAATCATTTGAAAAAAGTCGGAAAATTGCATAAAATAATTTTATGATTGTTTTTTTTTTTTGTAAATATATATATTACAATACTTATTATAATATAATATAATTATAATAATATATTATAATAATATAATTTAGTATTTAATATACTATTTCTTTCTTAGAAATTTAAGTAAAACCCATTTTGCAACAAAAACTTAGTTTTGCAAAAAGTTTGCCTGAACCGGCTTGTAATCCTCTATTGAGCTACGATTTACATTTCGTAGTAGGTACCTATATAATTTAAGCTGTACATATTTAATAGCTTATTAACTACTAAACACGCAGATAAAATTTTTAATTTATTTTAAGTATTCAATTACTTCCTGATTGATGCATACAACAAAAGACTTAGGCAAGAAACTTTCTATATAAACCCTAAAACACTTCAAGCAAGTAATTACCAGATATATAACATATATAATGTATCTAACACTCGTGTCAGTACGACTGCCCACAAGCAGACACATAAATCAACCTTGAATACACAACTCCACTTACATATACCCTCTCGTCAGTCACTTCATCAAACTGCTACAAATTGCGTTTTGGCCAAAATACTTCAAAAGTGTCGGACTACAAAAAAAAAAAAAAAAAACAACAGAAACCCAAATACAAAAACTAATATAAGTGCTCGAAATGCTTATTTGAGCCATTTGGAAAACCAGAAACCGACAAACCAAAATAAAAAACTTTTGAGTACCACCATAGAATAATAATAACATTAGTTTAGAAATAAGCAATAGAATAAATATCATGTCTTATCATACTTTATGTGTGCAACTGACGTCATAGCTACGTCGCTCATTAAGCACTGCTCAGTTCTTAGATACCATAAACTTAGGTTAAGCCGCTTGTATGACTTGTCTATAACTCATTTCAAGTTCGTTGCCTAAGTCTTTTGTTCTTTGATGATGTTTTTTTTTTATGATTGTAGCTTCCGCCCGCAAAGTAAATTGCATGTGCAGCAAATATTATTGCACAAAGTGTGTGTGTGTGTGTGTGTGTGTATCTTGAGGCATGCCAAATTAACAAATTGCGAAATTGATGTATGCCTCTTTATTGTCAAATTAATGTCAATGCAACAAAAACTCACGTGACTATTAAGCAAGCGCTTAACAAAAAAAAAGCTGCAAAAAATCAATAGACAAATTGACAAAAATCATTGAAAAGCACAAAAGCTTTGTATATAATAAAATTAATAATATATAAATAAGCCGTTAGACGCATAATTGACTTAATGACACAATAAGTCAGTCAACCAGGCCATTGAGCTGCTCTATTGTTTATCTTAACTTGGCTTATTGACTGACTGACTGACAGACTGACGTCAAAATCTTGACTTGCTTTGATACTAAAAGTTTGTTCAGGGCTTTACCAATTGATTGGTTGTTGGCGTATTATATCCGGTTAGGCGCTTAGATATCACAACCCCAGCATGTGACTTAAATAGCGCCAGCTAGAGATGTGCGCATCCGATTTTATCTGTGTTTCGTGGCATTGGCCCCCAAATTTGGTACGACCAACGCCTACAACAAAAGTGTGTTTTTAGTATGACTAGTATTCAAATATTTAATTACTTAAATACAGCACATCTACTGGGAAATTGTAGACCATCAATTGGCTAGAGAGCTTTTGTAGCACTGCGCCCCTGCTTGGGCCCAACTAGTTTGAGCCTTTAATTGAATGATACCAAACTTTGATCCAAGATGCGACATGAGCATTAACGTAATCTTAAAGCCTTAAATCAGAATAATCTGATAAGATTAATAAGAATCAATACTTCTAAAACCATGTGCCCCAACTTGGGCCCGTGTCATTCCTCAAATGCAATTGTTTTCTTTCAAACGTGTAGATTACAAGTAAGTTTAAGAGTTATTCACGGCACTGTGCCCCTGCTTGAGCGCAATATAATCAGACTCATAGTTCTGCATATTTTGCGGCATAAAACAAAACACATTTATGGATCTTTTATAATTCAAACGAATATATGAAAATAAATTATCTAAATGCTTCTAAAACTGTTCGCCCCAATTTGGGCCCGTGTCCTTTAACCATTAAAAACAGAGCTTACCTTCTCAAAAAAGCTATTGAGATTTTCGTGGTTCTGGGCCCCTGCTTGGGCGCATGGTGATTGAGGAGGAACCCATTTGAGTTAATTTTTTTCTCAATAACATAATTGCTTCACAGCTTTAGAAGAATTCCCCTCAAGAAGACCTTTAAAGATGACACGCAAATATCGTTATTCGTTATGAATTTTTATGCCGTGAATAGTGTAGCTATTTTCCGTCTTTGTTAGCCCATTTCCCACCTCTAGCACCTACTTAACACTGGCTAATTAGAAATCTCAGCGAGCAAACAGTGTGAAAAATGACGAGCAATTAAAATGCTGAAATGCCCGTTATGAATGAATTGTTGTTGTTTTGTAGATACTTATTGTTGATTGGAAAAGCTTAACAAGCCAAACTATCCAAACATAATCTTAATTGTTTTTTTTTTTTTTTCTTCTAATTTTAGGTGCCTGTGCGCGCCCAGCCTTACGCTACGCATACCCGAAGATCTTGAGTCGAGCGCCGTGAATGCATTGCGCTCGGAACGTGCACGTTCTGTAACTCCGTGTGGCCAAAAAGATGGCGCTGCCGTTGACTACGATGTCTGCCCACCGAGCAAGTACCGCCAACCTACGGCGGAATGCAACAATGTCTCGCATCGCAAATGGGGTGCACGTGGTGATATCTTTTTGCGTCTTCTGCAAGCTGACTATGCGGATGGCTTAAGCCAGCCACGTAGCTCTAGCGGCACACATGCGCTGCCGGATGCTGAGACAATTATTGAGCAGCTGCAGCGTCATGTTGAGGGGGAACTGCGTCATCCGCATATAACCGCCATGTTGCCTGCTTGGGGACAGTTGTTGGCCAATGATGTCTATGAGGTGGCTCAGCTGCCCATTAGCGGCAAGTGCTGCAATCGTGAGTCGAATGTGAAGGAACCCAGTGAGCTGCAGCAATGCTATGTCCGTGCCGGTCCCGATTGCAAGGAATATAAGCGCTCGGCTCCAGGTTTCGATACGGAGAACTGCAATAAACGTAAGTTAAATCTTTATGGCATTATGGTGATTGCCAACATTTTTAAAGATCTGTCAGGGAATCCAAAAACTCTAGACGCAAAATGGTCGTTCAGTAACTTGGCTTAGAATTCTTCTATCTTTTATAACTATTTTAAGTCTATCGTCTTTATCTGACTAACAATAACCTGTTTGTTTCCTTCCTCAGACACTCGCCAGCAGATGAACATTGCCTCTGCCTACATCGACGGTTCCGGCTTGTATGGTTCCACCAAGAACGAATTTGATCAGCTGCGCACTTACATTAGTGGCGGTGTCAAGGTGGAATCCTGCCGCTTCTGTCAGCTACCAGGCGCTACTGGTGCACTACATCGTGCTTTGCTGCAGCAGCACAACAACATTGGCGAGCAGCTGGCTCATATAAATCCCGAATGGTCTGAGGAGGATGTCTTTTTGGAGGCTAGGCGTATTATAACTGCCACTATACAGCACATTACCTACAACGAATTCTTGCCATTGGTGCTGGGACAGGAAACAACCGCCAAAGAGGGCTTAAGACTGACTGCCGAGAAGCATTCGTCCAACTACTCCAGCTCAGTGCGTGCTGGCATCTATAATGAATTTGCCACCAGCGCCATGCCTGCCTTCTGGAGCATGTATCCGCCAGAGATGCTGTCAGAGAAAATGTCTGCACATGAACTCTTGTCCATTGCTGCGCTGCAAAAGTCATTGGTGCCCAGTCAGGTGTCTGCTGATGGCTGGTCTCCGCTGGCTCTGGCCGTGCATCGTGCACGTGATCATGGTGTTGCCGGTTATGTGCATGCTTTGGATTTGTGTGAACGTCGCTTTGTCGAGGGTGGCGCTATTAATGTAACTTTCGATACCTTGTCCAGCGTAACCAATATACCCGAGGAACACATAACCAGCCTGCGTGACATTTATCAGTAAGTGCGCTTCGAAAACTCTTTTAAATTAACCAAAAATAAATTGTTTTTCAACTTATAGGAACGCTCAGGATATTGACTTGTTGGTGGGTGCTATGCTGGAGGATCCAGCTGTGGGTGCCATGTTTGGTCCCACCATTACCTGTTTAATGTCTCAACAGTTTGAGCATCTTAAGAAAACCGATCGTTTCTGGTATGAGAACGAAATTCCACCATCATCCTTTACACTTGAGCAATTGAAGAGCATTCGTCAAACCACTTTATCGGGCATACTCTGCGGCTCTAATCAGGTCACCTCAGCACAGTCCAAGGCTTTCATTTTAGAGGATAACTATCTGTAAGTAACTGGCTAAAATGTTTTCCGTTCCTTACTTACATCTTAACTTTTCCTTCCCGTCTAAAGCAACTCTGAACTGGACTGCTCGCAACTGCCCAAGTTTGATTTGCGTCCCTGGCAATTGAATCCTGAAGATGATGCACAAATCGAGCATGTAGAAGTGGAGCCTGATACCAAGGACGCCATCAGTGAATTGAGTCCCGAGTTGCTGGAAGCTGCTGTAGAGCGCGCCAAGCAGGAGCTGGCAGAGCGCAAGCGTTTCGAGTACGAGGTGTGGAGAGAACGTAAGTTATGCTTTACAGCATGCGACCAATTAAATATTTTCTAACATTTATTTTCTCTTCTCAGGAGGTGGAATTAGCGCCAAATCCCCCGATGGTACCGCTGCCTCCTTCAGCAAGGCCAATCGCGCTGCTTTGGATATTGCAAATACCTCGTTAATTTTCGAATTGACCTCCAATGAAATTGTCAAGTCTTTGAACAGCATTACACGTCGTAAGCGACAGATCTTTAATCCCAATCAGCATGCCTTCAATCGCAATGAGTTGACTGAGACACTCCAAACCTTGGATATTACCGCCCTGCTTGGTGGCCCACAACAACATAACAGCGCTGGTGAATGCCAAGAGCCCACACAGCAGTGCGATACTAGCACTCCATTCCGTACCTATTCCGGACGTTGTAATAATCTGCGCAATCCAAACTGGGGCAAATCTTTGACCACCTTCTCACGATTGCTACCCTCTCAATATGAGGATGGTATTTCGGCGCCACGTGTCACCGGCGTGACTGGTGCTCCGCTGCCTAATCCACGTGCTATTTCGACAACGATACATCCAGATATTTCCAACCTACACACACGCTACTCCTTGATGGTCATGCAGTTTGCGCAGTTTGTTGATCACGATTTGACTTTGACGCCCATACACAAGGGCTTCCATGAGTCCATACCAAGTTGCCGTAGCTGCAATTCGCGTCAGACAGTGCATCCCGAGTGCAATCCCTTCCCTGTGCCTAGTGGTGACTTTTACTATCCAGAAGTGAATGTTACTAGCGGTGAGCGTTTGTGCTTCCCCTCCATGAGATCGCTGCCTGGCCAACAAACTTTGGGTCCCCGTGATCAAATGAATCAGAATACACATTTCTTGGACGCATCTATGATCTATGGTGAGAATGTGTGCGTTGCTACCAAACTACGTGGTTTTTCTGGACGCATGAACAGCACCATACGCTCACGCGGTAAAGAGCTGCTGCCACAGAGCAACTCACATCCCGAGTGTAAGTCCCCTAGTCGTCTGTGCTTTATTGGCGGTGATGATCGTGCCTCCGAGCAGCCAGGTCTGACAGCTATACATACCATGTTCATTCGCGAACATAATCGCATTGTTGAGGGTCTGCGTGGCGTTAACCCACATTGGAATGGTGAACAGTTGTATCATCATACACGTCGCATTGTTAGCGCTCAGGTGCAACATATTGTTTTCAACGAGTTCCTGCCACGTATTCTCAGCTGGAACGCTGTCAATCTTTATGGTCTGAAACTGCTGCCTCAAGGTTACTATAAGGATTACAATCCATCTTGCAGTCCAATTGTATTCAATGAATTTGCTTCCGCTGCCTTCCGTATTGGTCACTCACTGCTGCGTCCACACATTCCTCGTTTGAGTCTTCAGCATCAACCCGTGGATCCACCTCTACTGCTGCGTGATGGTTTCTTCCGCATGGACGCATTGCTACAACCTGGCATTATTGATGAGATTTTGCGTGGTCTGGTCGCAACCCCTATGGAAACATTGGATCAGTTCATTACCGGCGAAGTGACCAATCATTTGTTTGAGGATCGCAAGATTCCCTTCTCTGGCATTGATTTAGTTGCCTTGAACATTCAGCGCGGTAAGTTGGCTTTGTCGTGCGCTTTCTTTACGTGTTCTAATTGGTCTTTACTTTCTTTTTAGCTCGCGACCATGGTGTTCCTTCCTACAATAACTATCGCGCTCTGTGCAACCTTAAACGCGCCACCACCTGGAACGATTTGAGCCGCGAAATTCCAACTGAAGTGATTGCTCGCTTCCAGAAGGTCTATGCCAGCGTTGATGACATTGATCTATTCCCTGGCGCCATGACAGAGCGTCCGCTTCAAGGCGGTCTTGTTGGTCCTACACTGGCCTGCATCATTGGCATACAGTTCAGACAGCTGCGTAAATGCGATCGTTTCTGGTATGAGAATCAAAATCCCGAAGTCAAGTTCACCGAAGCTCAGCTGGCTGAGATCCGTAAGACCACCTTGGCCAAGATTAACTGCGAGAATTTGGAGGTACCTGGCGATATGCAGCGCGCAGCCTTTGATTTGCCCAGCAATTTCCTGTAAGTGCTGAAGTGTTTTATTTATTATTGATCAAAACTAAATTTTCAACTTTTTTATGCAGCAATCCACGTGTACCCTGTCAGTCCATGCCTCAAATTGATTTAAATGCTTGGCGCGAGAATGTTCAGGGCTGCCAGATTGGCAATCGTAATGTGCGCGTTGGTGAATCTGCCTTCCCTTCGCCCTGCACCAGTTGCGTCTGTGCCTCAGAGGGCGTAAGTTTTAATAGCAAAATTTAGAAGACTTCCCTTTAACTTGTTTGTTTTTTTCAGGCCCAATGTGCTTCTCTGCGCATAACAGACTGCGGTCAACTCATCCGTCAATGGCCCAAAGACGCTATTCTACGCGATGAGGTTTGCAACTCCCAGTGCGGCATCTATTTGACAGGCCAGCAGGCTTCTGGCTTCAATCCCCAACAGCGTCAGGGTCAGGCACAGCCGCGTGTTACCCGTTCACGCAATCAGAATCTCTTCAAATTCCCCGATCTAACGCCCTTCATTGCGTCCTTATAAATCGGAGATAGCAGGCTTTCACAACGTATTTTGTAAATAATCTTTGCACACTTAACGTAGGATGTCAAAAACCCATATCAGGGTCAGCTGTGTGTCCCTATTTTTATTCGCTTATCTAAAGACTTGTTCCAGTGCATGTGAATGAAAACAAACCACTAGACCGTTTGTTATGCTTATAGAATGGTTCCAAAAAAAAATATTATATTTTTTGAAAATAATTACAGCTGCCAGTTCAAGTTCCAATTGGGGCTAAAAAACACAATTGTGCTGCATGTAAAACTTAGCAAAATTTTTGTTTAGGTTCCCAATCAAAAACGAAAAGACAATAAGTTAAGCGAAAACTAATAAATTAGCATTTTTATATTTGTAATGTATTTTATATCTAAACCATATCAATGTACAATAAATTCATATGTTCTAATACATATATTAAACAAAAAATTGCATCTTACTTTTATTATTATTTTGTGAAAATGAAAATGTCCCATGTCTACGGATGGGGTCCTTTGTGCTTTGTGAAGAGCTAGCTCTAAATCGCACTCGCCTTCTGACTAGACACACATTTACTTTAATTTTGCTGAAAATTTAAGGAATCAATTTTTTATAAGCGCTTGCACAGACTGCAAAATTGTAAAAATAAAACAAATAAAAATAAAATCAAAAATTAAAAAAATTAATTTCAACTAAAAGTAGTACTAAGAACTTTGGCGCTCTTTTACTAAACCAAAATGTCAAGAACTTTGAAAATCGGACGTCATTTAGCCGAGTTATGGCCATTTTAAAATTTGACAGATCAACTTCCGCAAAATTAACGTTTGACATGAACTCAGATACCAGGCGAACAGAAATGACAGCAGCACGCTAAAACCCAAAAGTATTCACTAAAAGTATGCAATGTTTTTTTCGCAATTTAAATTTTGAACCGCTAAATTTGAATATAACTAAAAAGTTTAGCATACTTTTAGTTACCATTATTTATTTTTGATTTTCAATGGCTACTTGCTGTCATTTCTGTTCGCCTGGTATCTGAGTTCATGTCGGACGATAGTTTTGCGGAAGTAGAGCTGTCAAATTTTAAAATGGCCATAGCTCGGCTAAATGATGTCCGATTTTGAAAATTCTTGACATTCTGGTTTAGTAAAAGAGCGCCAAAGTTTTTTGCATTACTTTTAGTTGAAATTAATTTTATTTGATTTTTATTTTTTTTATTATTATTTATTTATTTTATTTTTACAATTTGTAGTCGCCTGTATAAAATTTGTTAGTTTTATTCTTTCAGAAATTTATTAAAAAATGTATTATTGCCTCCGTCAGGCAGCCGTTTATATGAAATAATAATTTTAAAATAATGACTCTGTTAAAGGAAATGAATAATCATGAAGTCATAAAAAAAAGTGTTAAGAGTTAGGAAAACCTTTAGATGATATGATTATGGGGTGTTGGTTGGTAAAAAGTAATACAGCGATGGTCCAGAAATATGAGGTAGAGCAAAAGTGTCAGGAAAGTAAAAGCAAAATAAAACAAGACAAATTTATTTTTGAGTTGGAGCTTCATCGTTGACGTTTATGCACGAAAATTATATCCAACAAATGATTTTGAAGACGCGGGGACTCAATGGTATGGATAACCAATAGAGACGTTCCGTTCCAATGGCACATATCTCATTGGTGATGTTGAGCTCTAGGTCTTTAATGTTGGCTGAGCAATTAACGTTCAATTTACTTTTCAAAAAACATCATATAATGAAGCCCTAAGGTTTCCTACCGCATGATCTGGCCTATTGACATCTCCACAACGTATTTTTATTTTTAAAAAAATGTATTTTTTTTTTTTTTCCACTTTTTGTAGTGTCCTTGAGTAACTTTAATTGAATATAACTTTATCGTGATGAATGTCAGACTGACAACTAACCAAAAAAAAACAAAAGTTGACAGAAAACCAAGATGGCGTACTTTCAAAAAATTGCGTTTACTTTCCTGCGCCTATGTTGGACTACAGTTTATTTTTAAAACATGTTGACACCTTTTTTTAAAGAGAGCTTTCTTCATAAAGGCCAATATGCAGACTGAAAAATTTCGCACCGAATGAGAAACTTCATACTAAAAAAAAAAAATCCCAAATGAGATATCCCAAATAGCATTATTTTTTGTATATGAAGTTTTGTCATTCCGTGCGAAATTTTTCATTCTGCGTATGGGCCTTAAAACTAAAAATTCTCTCTAAATCAAAACTCTCAGAGTTTACTTACGCAAGTTTCTGTAACTTAAATAATTAACATAGTAAATAAATAGTTATTTATATTAGTTGATATTATCGTTTGCTTTATTTAGTTTTTCAACTTATTGAACGTGGTTCCATTACAGCAAATAGGTGTTTTATTGTGTTTTTTTTTTTATTTTTTATAGTGTAGGTATTTCTCTATAATGCCGCGCCTCGGCTGCGTTTTGACAATAAATAACAAAACTCACAAAGTACGATTTAAAATCTAGAGAAGTTTTACAATAAATATATACGTATATATGTATATGCATGTATATGCTTGCCCACGTTATACATAGGCCAACCGGTTACTAGGTAACATTGTTTGACAAAAAATATATATATATAAAAAAAAAAAAAATAAAGCAAGCAAATCAAAAAACTTGTATATCTTACATTTGATTAGGTTATTAGCCTGGCTAGTTAACGTACATATCATACATACATAGATATACATACACACATATTATTATTACATATATTATTATCGCATATTATATAGTAGGCATATATTACATATATTGTTTTTTTTTTTTTTATGGTAATTAAAACCGCAGTTATTGCAATGTTATAGGACAGAGTTTTTTTGACTATGCCATACATAAGGAACGCAATTGCTTGTTTTTAGCTTAGGTTCGTTTATGCATATTGTATATAATATAATATATTAAAATTATTTAAATTCGAAAAAGAGCGCACAGTTAAATAAATACAAAGCGCTAAGTGGTTTGTGTGTCAAAAAATTATGAAGTTCATAAACGACTAAACGACTAACTTGTTTGGCTAATGTATTCAATGCTGCTGCTTGTTTAGGCTACTACAGTTAGACATTTGGTACCCATATATATATATAGTATGAATATATATAATTCAACTAACTTTTTAATTATACAATATGAATATGCATATGCCTTAGTTACTGCTTGGAAATACAATACTTTTTGCTTTCAGACAATGTAAACATTGTCCACGACTTGATGACAAATGACAAACTAAAAAGAATTTACTACACTCTTGACAATATATATATATATATATATATCCTTTTTTTTGTATTTTTTTTTTTGGTAAAACTTTAGACTTAAATAACTAGAGAATTTGACTTCTTTGCTTTATCATGGTAACATTAAGACTAACACAGAGCGTACAAACTAAAACTGAACTTTTATGCCACATGGGCGTCATTAGTTCACAACTAGTATATAATATATAGTTGCCATAGCATATATGCTTTATGTATGTGGCATGTTATATAAGTTTATAGGAATCTTGCTATTTAGTTGTAATTCTGCTTAGCTGGTATGTTTGCTACTAAATTGTTATATATACTGTGGTACAAAATGTTATATACAAGCTCGGCGTATGTGAACTAGAGTTGAGTCAATCCGAATATTTCCAAGCACCGCCATGTTTAACATGAACTTTTAAACTATATCTTTCATCTGAAAACCTTTAGTTGCTCTAATGCCGCTTGGAGGCCTTTTGGAACGTAGAATATGAAATTCTAGTTCATTTTTCATAAAATATGGTTGTTCATGTAAGCTAAGTCCGTTTTCTTAGTAACCGTATTGCGTATATAAAGTACAGAGAACTAGGCCTATTAAGGACCTAGCTGAACCATTAGTTCCTAAGTAAAAAGATCTAATGTAACAAATAGTAAAAAGGAACTAAATGAAAAAATACAAGCTTAGTTAATTAAGAATATAGCTGAAGAAATCGAATTCTGTGCAAGTCTAAGAATCGTAGCTGTTAAGTGAAATTGTGAACCATCTCTTTCATAGTGTTTTTAGTGATTCAATTACTTCCTAAAAGCTCTCTTTAGCGAGACACATGAAGTTCCACACAAGTACAGAAATATTTTTGGTTGCAAAAAAGGATTTCTATATCTGAACTGTTTTATCTAGATTTTGAGAATTTCTGCCTGTTTTTAGTCGCCAATACATGAAATACAATCACACTATATTTAAAAGAACCAGGCTTACTAAGCACCTAAATGGTCCATTAGTTCTTAAGGTAAATGAACTAAAGCAACCGTTTATTTTCAAAATTAAAAAGCTTGGTTCATATAAAGTAGAGCTGAATTTTGCTGTTGCTTAACAATTCCAAGGGCCAAATCGTTAAAGTGAACTTTTGAACTACATAAATTAGTGCCTTTAATTTGTCTAGTACCTCTAGATACTCCATTGAGTTTTCAACAATCTAAATCGATTTTTAAAATCCATAAATATAGTGTTTCGATTTTCTTTACTAGAATAACTTTAAAAACATATACAATTTTATTTAGCAGGCTTACTTAGCCAAGAAACTATTTGTATGAAGAGTTTCCACATAAAGAACCAACGAAGCGACTAGCTCCAAGTACTTTTGAGTAGCTTTACCAAACTTAGCTCACGAGCTATTCATATGAACCAATTACACGAAAGCTAACCCGGATTGCTCAACTTTAATGGGAAGTAGTTTGATGCTTATTTATATACAGTACGTCTTAGTCTAATTTTAATTGAACTACTAAAACCCGCTTCTTTAATTACTTGTCCGCTGCCAAGGCGGCGGGTCCATTGCTATTGGTCTCCGAATGACGTCGCGTCAGTAGATGTTGATGATGATGGTTTTGTGACTGCTGCTGCTGCTGCGTCTGCGGCTTAAAGTTGTATTGTCCGTTGGGCGTAAGACCCAGGCCACCATTGGCACACACTGGGCTAAAGTGCACGCCATCGAGATTTCCAAATTTACCCACAATTTTTGGTATTTTATCACTTTCCAGCGTATTGGTTAGACCAATTAGACCACTGCCGCCTATGCTGGCGCTGCCAAGACCAATAACATGCTGATTAATATGCGAGTGATGATGATGATGATGGTGATGGTGTTGATGATTATGCTGATGATGATGTTGACTGTGATTGTGATTACGCCCAATGGCGGGCGTGCTCTTGCACAACTTTTCAACACCTGGCTCCACCTTGCAGTTAAGCTCATGTGCGCCCTTCAGTGAGCTGGTCTTGCGCACCTGTAGGCCACTGCGTATGGGCTCACAACCTTTGCACTGACTGCCTGGACGCGGCTTGGGCTGCTGCAGCGCATTCAAGTTTTCCACCACCAGCTGTGCTTCTAGCGTCTTGGAGGGTGAGGCGGGTGTGCTGTCCTCCTCGCCTGTGGGCGGTGGCGTGGACAGTCGACTTGAGGCGGTTGTGGATGACGTTGTGGACGACAAAAGACAGGCCTCCTCCACTTCGGAATCGAAAGCCACATAGCCATTCTTTGTGTCCAATGCGACCAGATCGTCATCATCACTGGGCTGATTGCTGCTGGGATGAGAAGCGACGTCAATGTTGTTAGTAGTTGTGCAGTTGTTGGCTAAGTTCGCTCCATTTACGCTTGCTTGATCCGCGTCAGCCTCAGCAGCATCATCACTCATGGCCTTGATGCCGGAATCATTGTCATCATTATCGTTATCGCCATCGCCATTTGATATCACAATTAGCTGCACTTGCTCCAAACATTGACTAGTTTTGGTTTTCACATCGTCGGCCAGCTCAACCCAATGCATGCGATTATCGCGCACACCTTCAACCAGCGGCTCCAGCTTGTTGGATAAGGTGGCAAAAGCCTGCAAAGAAGACGCACTTATAAGACTTGTTTATTTCGTAAGCAGCTAATGGACTTACCCCATAGATGGGCAAACATATTGAGTCTATAAAGTTAACTTGCATCATGGGCAGCTCATCCTCCTTCTCGCGATTCATTATGTCCTAAAAAGGCTTGTTCAGCATATGTTCATTACTTTTTAAGTGGGTTCAAACTTACAATTGGCGTTATATTGAGCTCCTGCTTTTCCATATCGCCTTGCTCAAAGAACTCTGAGCTTACCAAATCGGCCACACGTTTCTCTATATCCCAGGGCTTGGTTATGGCCGACAAATCACAGACAGTCATGCTCATGGCGCGCAATAAAGCGCGTGGCTCCTCATCCACCCAATAGCTCAAGGGCTGCTGTACGCACTCCAAGAAGGGACCGCGTTTTCTAAGGGAACATACAACTTAAGCAGCTGTTTGAGGTAATTTCTTAAAGTTTTGCCTACTTGAAATAGACAGCCAAATCTGTGGACAATATGGCATCCTCCAAGACGCGTATAACACGACAATAGTCATCTGAGGATAGATTGGCCAAGATTTGATTGCCAGGACTGTTCAAGATCATCAAACACTGATCGAAATGATGATGCTCCATGGTGGAGGTTGAATACAGCTGCGCCAAGGGTGACGAGGCTCTGTTAATTGAGATTTGGTTAAGATAAGTTAAGTTTTTTTAGTTTAAGTTTGGAACTTACTTGATTTGAAAGGAGTTATTGGTCCCCCGATGATCGAGATCATGGCATAGGCAACCTATGATTAGCGCAAGACATTCAATTTCACCAAATATTTTCCACCATTGCGTAGTCTGTTGAGAGAGACAGCGTAAAGAGAGTCATATTAAAATTAGTGTGACCATCTCTCGATAATGAGTCTTATTATTACTTACAGTTAGTATGGCAAACATCATTTGGGCCACATTGAAGGCATGACGCCAATTGTGATAGGTAACATTGCGATAGTTCTTCTTGACGCTTAACAACCAGCGACATAGAACTTCATAATCAATGTGGAAACGTTCCACAAAATCGAGATCCAAAAACATGCGCAGACAGGCCTAAAATAAATGCAAAAACTTTGTTGTTATTTTATAAATATTCCAAACTTAAATTCCCTTAAAGTAGATTCGTTTAAAGAGGGGAATGAGTAAAATTGTTATTCCTGGAAACTTTATAGAGAAGTAAGCTAGCAATCGAATCGACGAAGCAAAGCCATCAAAGTTTCCAGCAGCTCATCAGAAAATACGATATTTTTTCACAAACCATGGAAGACAATTGAAAACGCAGTTTAAGTCCATTATTTTACTGTGATCGTTCACTTTTTATCCTAAATTGTATATTTCTCCAGTTCAGAAGTAATCTTGAAGAGTTTAAGAAGCCATTTGTGCGTTCAGGCATAGCATCTGGCATAGAGAGTTTAAAAACCCAACATGCCTACCATAAATAGCTTTCTTTCGACATTTTGCTTAAAAAGCAGACTTTCTGTGGATCTAATTTCTTAATTTTGTATTTGATTTTAAGTTTTTTGGTTAAAATTCCGATTTTCTGAATGCTTCTTCTGAAATTTGTTCTTTCGAAAACATATTTCTTCATCTTTCATCAAGTGCTTTCTGAAGCATTTTTGGGAGTCTTCCACTTTCTGTTTATGTAATGTTGTGCATCCAGGCATAGCATCTGACATTGAGAGTTGGGGATACGTATAAGAATCCGTCATGCCTATCGAAAAGTTTTCTTTCGACATTTTGCTTAAGGAAAAGACTTTTTGTGGAACTACTTTCTTAATTTTGAATTTGATTTTAAGTTGTTTGTTTTATTTTCCGTTTTCTGGATGATTCTTCTGAGATTTGTTCTTTCCAAAACATATTCCATCATTATATTTTGAATAAAGAGCTGTAGATCTACTTTCTTAATTTTGCATTTGATTTTAATTTGTTTGTTTATATTCCGTTTTTCTGAATGATTCTTCTTAGATTTCTTCTTTCGAAAACATATTTCATCATCTTTCATCTTACTACTTCCTAAAGTATTTTTGGGATTCTTCCACGTTTTGCTTATGTATTATATATATATTATATTATCCAGGCATAGCATTTGACATAGAGAGTTATAAGTACCTATAAGACCCCGTCATGTCCGGTTGGTTGACTACAAGAACGTGTTTGTTTTGGTATTTTGTATGAGGAGAAGACAACTTAAGGATCTTTTTTCCTAATTTAGTATTTTTTGTATAATTTGTCTGTTTTGTATTTCTTTTTTGTATGATTCTTCTGATTTTTCTTCTTGCGAAAAAATTTTGATGAATTCTTCATCTTAAATCTTAACACTTTCTTAAGCAATTTTGAGATTCTTCAACGCCTCAGAATAAGAAAACTTATGAATATTCTCCACTAATTTTGTACAGATTTTAAATTTATCTGCTTTATTTCCAATTTTTCTCGATGAGTTTTCTGATACCGCTAAAATAGAAATTTTAGTCCAACCGTCATCTTGCGCATCTTCAAGGCCCTATGCTGCACAAAGAGAAGAGTATTGCCTTAGTCATCTTACATCTTAACACATTCTTGAGCATTTTTGAGAATCTTCACCGTTTGGCTAATGTAACTCAAATTAAATTTTAACGTATCACTAAAGCGTAAATCTAAAACACCTTGTAATTATCTCTATATCTCTTTTCTTATAAAATTAGCCAAAACTTACCTTCAAAGTATCATCATCCTCAAAGTGTATATCGTCGAACTTAAAATCATGCAGTCGAAAATGTACAGCTGAGGGCACACGCAGACGCTGCAAAGGTGAAAACATTAAAAATTAAAAAATATTCACTTGTAACAACACCCCGCGGTTTATTAGACGCCAAAAAAGAAAGCCCTAATTTGAACCGTTTTGGGAGTGAAGAAAAAAATAAAGGATTCTTGACTGCCTACACTTAATAGCTGCGGATAAAAATGGTATAATTTTAATTAAAATTAATAACCGGGCGTCTGCGTCTTTGCATTTGGTTGACAACTAGACAGGCGGTCATATTTTTTGCCAGCATAATTACGAAAAGTGTCGGACGCCTGCAGGCCCACCAAATGCCACAGAGACAAAAGGAGCGAAGAGTAAGTGAGTGAGTTGATGTAGGAGATAGGGTGGCTAAAGTAAAACAGGCAGCAAGCCACGACAGCTGCAAATGTCTTGGGGCGTGGCGGGTATAACATGGGTCTCTCGCCTACACTGAGAGAAAAACTGCTGTCAAAAATAGAGTTGCTGATTATGCAAAAAAACAAAAGAAATTTGGATTGTATTTTTTTATATGTACTTTATTGGATTGGAGAACGGAGACACGGTTTACTCATACGAAGGTGTTCTACAGAAAAAACAGACATATGTGCCTACGTATGTAGATATAGAATTTGCTAACGTAACAATATTGATGATGTCAAAAAACTGAACAACACTGTGGAGAAGAAAATCTGGTTGTTTCCGTTGCATTTACTAGACTTGGTCATTGGTAAACGCTCTATCGAGTATCCGAACAGAAGACATAAAAATTAAGCTTGATTCTTTTAAGCCTATACAGAAGAAGGGCTATTTTCTATAATAAGTTTTTTTAAGATCTTTGGTAAGCTATTTTAAAGTAAATAACCAGAAACATGAAAAATTATAAACTCTCATAAGCAAAAAACTTAGTTCTAAGTTAAAGTTATTTTCAATGTTTGGCTCACGAGTATTTAAAGATGGCGTACGTTAAAATTGGACACGTACGACTTTGGGATACCCTGTACCAGCACATTGCAGCTAAATCCGGTATATTGCTTAAGAACTCCGAAAGATATTTGTTTGACAAGTTTTGTTACGATATTTTCATAAACAAAAAAAGAACAGTCCAATTTTGTTTCAAAAGCCTTTTACGAAGAAGGTTATAATATACAAACGGTTTTGATCAATTTCGTATGCAACCAAAGAACAAAACCAAATTTGCTCATATCTTCAAAAACGAAAAATTCCAAACACGTTTTTTTGACCGATAAACATATAATATAGTCAACCGATTTTGATAAAATTTGGTACAGTGCTGGAGACCTTTTAAAAATAACTGCCAAGACTAAATTTGGTTATGATATCTTCATAAGCAAACGACACACAACGAAATTTGGACCAAACACGTTTTTGTGACCGATAGGACCTATGGATGCTATATGATATAATCATATGATTTTCATAAAACTTGTTACAGGGCTTGGGAACTCTAACAAACTTCCGAATGACAAGTTTGATTACAATATCTTAATAAACAAATGATTTATCCATCTAATCCTTTTTTTTTCGAGTTTTTCTGAAACAACCCTATGGGAGCTAGATAATATAAATCCGATATCAACAAAAATAACATCTACTTGTCTCCCTTAAGATAATCTGAAAATTTGTTTGCTCTAGTTCTTGACATCCCTGAGATCTAGGCCGACGGACGGACAGACTGACAGACAGAGAGATGGACAGATCGAGAGACGAACAGTCAGAGTAAAGGACAGACAAACGGACATGTTTATATCGACTTCTCCCTGATCATACCTAGGGTAAGTAGGGGTGGTCTCCGATAACTCCTTTTGTATGTTACAATTCATTTTCAGCTTGCACAAACTTAATTGACACTTTGTACCATAAGGTACAGGGTATTCAAATTGTTAAGAACGAGCTTTTGAAAAAAATTAGTCATCGGTAATAAAGTGCGAGAGATTGCACAATAGAGAGCAGTGCTAATTGCTTTGAGCTTTTGGTAAGTTTTAAAGTGGTATATTTTTAGGCCAAGGTTTTTGATGCCATATTTTCTTGGGTAATATAACTTTTATAATGAGTTAAGTTTAATCAAAAATTGTATTTTAATATCCCAGCCGTAAATAAATAATATCTTAGCTTTGACTAATTCCCAGTGGCTGCCTAGCTTTAACAAAAATCATTGTATTTATATTTTAAGGTCAAAAAAACAAAAATAAGTAAATACTTTAAAAGAAGAAGAGAACTATATTGCATTGTTTGTGTGTCTTGAAATGTCTATCTCTACGATTATTTGGGTACAACTCGTTCTCGCTTTGAGTACCAAAAAAAAATTCTAAAAATTTTACAAGACAATTAAATTCGAGATTTCGTCAAGATTGAAATCGTTTACGTAATTTTAATTTTTTAATTAAAATGAGTTTCAATTGCCGCACTCTTTTAATAAAACTAACTGCAGAACTTCAGTACAATGTACTTAGTTTTTTCTCTCAGTGTAGTGAGTCAACGACAATGGAACTGCTGGCAGCTCTTGCAATTTACTCTGTGTTCCTTTAGTTTCTAAGTATATGTGTTTTTTTCTGTGTGTCCGTGTGTATCTGTGTGAGAAGTTTCTCTTTGTCGTACTTGTGCGAACAAACTAATTACAACTGTCAACACGTTGGCCAGGTTATCTACGCTACTACGCCATTTAGAGAGGCAGAGCGTAAAAGTACACAAAGACAGACAAAGAGCGAGATTGGCATTAAAATTAACAAACCAAAAGCATTTGGCGTCATTTAGGCCTTCATTTGGTTAAACAAATTGAATGAAAATGAGGGTAGCCTTAAGGAAAATTTCATTTGTTGCGCTATTTGTAACCCCTCCACTAATACTTACTCTGAGACGATGTGCCTCATCGATGGTGGCGGATGCATGATAGCTGAGTACCTCCAGCGTGACACTTTGCTTGGCCATGGCCACAATAGCCTTCTCATACATGTGGGTATTGTTGATGCCCATGCCACAGAATATGGCAAAGGCCTCCACAAAGTTTTCATCGTTCTTGGTAAAGTCCTGAAAGCAAGGGATACAAATTAGAATGCAATGGATTTGCCTTTGGGGTTTATTTTATCTTCAGATAGAAAATAAAAAGTACTGGGTTAAGGATATTACTGAGCCTCTTCTACAAGCAGAAATCTGTAGAACTCGCGTAGATATTAATTTATAATAAAATTGCTTCAAGCAGAAACAAAAAAGAATCATTCATCCGAATTCCGAGCTTAACAGTTTCTACAAAAGTGCGTCATTTTGAAACTTTTTCTTAGCTCCCAAACCCATTCCCAGTCAGCAATCACCCTGCAGACATAACCTCTTCCACTCAACTAACTCCAAATCCAACTTACCAGCTCATTGAACTTATTGATCAACTGTATGACGCCAATTATCTGCCCCAGCGAGTTCTTAATAGCCATGCACAGTATGGAGCGATGTTTAAAACTCATATTTTCATCCACGCTGGCATCAAAACGATCATCCTCATAAGCATTGGGCACATTGACCGTCTCTCCTGTGGTCGCCACATGACCCGTAATGCCAATATTGATGGGAAAACGTGACTCATAAGGACTTGTGCGTGATGTGGAGTCCTCCTCGCTTAAATCGTTTGCTTCGAAATCGAAAACACGCGAAAAACTGCCCTTATCCGCTTCATGCACCAACAGGATCTGCACACGTTGACACTGTATAAGACTCTGCATGTGCGTGAGTATGCGGAAGACCATATGCTCAATGGTGCTCTGCTCCTCGAATATCATGCGTGCCAAGTCAAGCAAGACCTGATTACGCTTGATTTCCAGCTGGGATTTCTCAAAAAGTTGCGCATTACGCAGACCAATGCCGCAGAATTGCAGATAAGAGTTGAAGACCTAAAAAAATTCGAATGTTTTAGCAAAAGATTTAAACAAAGCTACGCTAAAAGCTGCGTGTTTTAAAAAAACATTTAAACTGATTGTCTTGCATCATTGCACTCACCTTTTCGTCGATTTCGGAAAAGCATTCGCCATTCAATTTATTGATGACCTGCGCCACACCAATGACATCACCAGCTGAATCCTTAATGGGCATGCAGAGCAGCGCCTTGGTTCGATAGCCGGTCAACGAATCGATTTCACAATTAAAGCGTTCATCCTGTGCGTGGGTTAAAAGAACAAAAAACAAAAAACGATTGTCATTTAAATTGCATAAAGTCAGCTTTAAATGGTTTCATAAAATTTTAAAATGCTATTTCAATGACGTTTAAAGAAGAAGTAGACGATTTGGTAATAAAAACGAATGGGCTACGACTAATCTGCGTCTTTAAGCGAATGGTCAAAATTGATTGAGATTTTGGAAAAGAAAAAAAGTATTTAAATATTTTTAAAGGAAGCTTAAACAAAGAGGGCTATAAATGTGGGTTCGCATCACATTTTATAAGAACGCATTTAAAAATTTTTAGATTTGTCTGTGTTATAGAAAACACAATTTTTCTCCAAAAAATGCCATAAATAAAATATATATGTATATTAAAAAAATAATTCTAAAATTTTTTAATTTTATTTAATAAATAAAGATGCTGCCTGTTCTGAGTTTTGATTTCGATTTTGGCTTGTCGATCTAACAACGAGTTATCGAAAAAATCTATTGATAAATCAATTAACCGGAATCGCAATCGATTTTCAGAAATGGTATGAATACCAGGTTGGATCTATTTAAAAAATTTTTAAAAATAAAATTAAATTCTTTACAATTATTTTTGTTTACTAACTTTTATATCAATTATTGTCGATATAACCAACATTTTATCGACAAGCTTTAATAATAATTTGACAAACCGGAGTCGCAATCGAAATTCAGAAATGGTATGAACACCAGATAAAATTTTTAAAATTACAATTTGACAATTTTTTTTAAATTATTACAAATTGTATATTTTTCTATTAGTTTCGGCTCAGAGGTTCGTGTTAAGTGCAAAAATATCCGGCTTAAAATGCGAAAATAATGGCATGGCAACCTTAAACGGAACCCTAAAGGACAGGCCTGGGGCTAAAATTGAACTTTCTTAAGAATCCTTAGAAATAGGAAAAATAGAAATTGAGAAAAAAAATAATCAATTTCTTTTAAAATTCTCAAAAACAAATTTAAAAAAAAAAACTAATTCAAAAAATTTTTTTTTTAGAAATTATTTATTTAGAATGAAAAAAATATCGGTTTTTCAAGATGATGTCGAGACACTGAGAGGTTGGTGTTTTTTAATCTTGGATTAGGATTTTGCGACCCCACAAATATTTATATACCTTTGTTGGACAGCCGTACCCGAAAAAATTAGTTTTTGTTTTTTTTTTTATCCGATTATTTACCCTGACGTGCTGTAGTTTTTCGAATTTCTTTCTCAAATTACTCTCGAATACTAAAATTTTCCTAAACCTAAGATGGTTTATCGATTTCCTTAAATCGATTTATTGTGTGCCTTTATCGACTTTTCGATTTTATATATTTTATAATAGAATAAACGTACTAAAAGAACTTTTTTTAATAATATATTTATAATATAGGGTGGGCCATCTGTTGGTTTAGTTTTTAAACACTCAAAATGGATCGTTAAATAAACGAACAAGGCGTAAAAGTACCATGAAAATGGTTTAATTTTTGGTTAATAATAAATTTATAATATAGGGTGGGCCAAACGCTGGGTAAATTGTTAAACACTCATAATGGATCATTTAATAACCGAACAACGCGTAAAAGTACTATGAAAATGATCGTTCTATACAAAAAAACATAATCGTCAACAAAAAAGTAATCCTCGAAAACTACGATGTTCGTATACGGACCTATAGAGCCAAACGCGGCGGCCATTTTGGGAAATATTATTTTCTTTACACAAATAAGTAGTTTCAAACTTGCATTTGGTATATACATTTGCCCAATTTCATTGGAAAATATACGAATAAAATGCAATTAACAAAAAAACCAGCAGATGGCCCACCCTATGTTTTAATTTCAAGGAAAAATAAAGCTAAAAAAAAAATAAAATTATATAAAGTTTTTTCTATATATTTTTTTAAAATAAAATCTTCATTCCGGTTACGCTTAGCAACTATCATATTTTATAGACGTTGAGAAAAAAAAAACAGTAAGTCCAATATAAAGAGATGTTTCTTTTTTTTAGGATGGCGCTTTCTTTCCATAGTGTGGCAGAGGCATTAATTCTCAGAATAAAACTTGGCATTAATGATGTTTTTAAGGTTTTATAAAAAAAAAACAAAAAAACAACATTTAGTCACAACTTTAACAGCTACCCTCGCTTGAACAGCTAAAGCCCAGTGTTTATTTTAGTTATCAGTTTGTCCAATTTAGTTGCTTTAATTTGCTACTTTAATCGCTTGATTTGTGCGTCAAAGTCCAAGCAGACAAACCTCGTGCTAGCCATAGGTACCGAGTATCTACACTCCCGAAAACCCTTTACAGCGACCCCAAAATAAATCGAGCTGAACATGGTCAATAATAAACCCATTGAAATCAAATTATTAAAGCCAAAACAAATATGTCGAATATGCGGCACTGTGTCTGGCTGTATAAGCCAAAAATTTTTGTGGTGGTATCTGAACTTATTAAATGTGCTAAAATTTTTTTTTGTTATGTTTGGGTTGTATGTATCTTCTATTAGCTCTTCTATTTTTTTTTTTTTTTGCTAGCTTCTGCGTCACAAAAAACTACAGCAAATATTTGAACAAAATTATTTGTCAATTGCCAGCAGCTTGGTTGGCCTAAAGAAAGATAAAAGATATGCAGCACTATTTTTGCCAAAAAGGTAAAGGCTGGTCATGCTCTTAAAGCAATTTTTAAATGTTATATACGATATACATATACATATGTGCGCAGTCATTTTAGTAAACAATTGGGAGTCATATAAGTCAAACGAGATTAAGCTCCGGCCAAAAAAACAAAAACAACGACCAGCCCTTTTGACTGCCATATTTATTTGCTACAGCGCTTTTTGCTACTTTTTTTTTGCAGCTCATATATCTTGTATAAGATTAATTACAACCCAATTGGCAGCTATAAAAAAAAAAGAAATCGTCGGATTTGAGCGACTGCGAGGTACACATTGCTGGAAATGATCAACGACATTGGCATATCCTGTACTCTTTTTTTTTTAAATTAGTTCCTGCAATATAAGTACTCAGGCCTGGTGCAATGTAAAAAGCTGTTTTTGCGTGAAAAACATACAAAAGTTCGACATCGACTTGTTTATTAAGCGCACATAAAACTTTATCAAAATTTGCAGACGCTAGCTCATATGGACTCTAAATTATAGATGTTCATACGTATGGCAGGCAGTTGTTTACAGGCGAAGAGGCAAAAATTAGTAGTTCTTTTGAAAAATAAATAAAATATGGTTCATTTCTATTCAACAGTTGCTTTAGCGACTAAGACCGAGAATACTATTACTACAACATCATCCTGTAGTCAAGCATTACAAGGATACGGATTTCAGTGTAAACGTTAAAAAGGTTAGGCAGAGATAAATTCGGTAGCAGAAATTGGAATTAATACTAAATTGATCAACTGGTTACCGGCTAAGACGACCCAAATTCGGAAACAAAATGTCTAAACACAACTAGAGTCACCCAATGATGATCTGCCCATTCAAAATCACCGTCTCTGGGTATGACGGAACAGCTAGCTAGAGATGTTCTGGTCAGGGCAGATGTCGATCCAGGATTTGGTCTTGGGGGGATGTTTACTTCAAAGTGGTTTATATCAGAAAAACCGTCAATCTATTTTGAGCTCCAAAGCCAAAACAATCTCCACTCCCCACATTGGTCGGGGTTAAATCTGGAGCTTGTTTTATGGTAACCATTGGACACGGCCTGTCAGATAGTATTGTCGTGGCTGTGGCTTAACACCACGGCTAGATCCAGAAGTCCGGGTGCTCAGAAAATCCACAAGACTTGCTTTTTAGTGATCATAGGCAGCGGTCCCTCAGGGAGTATCTTGATGGATGTGGCTTAATACCCAAATTTAGTTGCAAATGGGTTCTGCGCTGCCAAAGATTTTGGATAGTTCTCGACTCAAAGAAAGGGTGAAGTTATCACTGAATAGAAATGTCTTCAAATGGAAATTGTCGTTTATTTGACGAATTCAAATCCATGTGCATAGACACCGCGGTTTTGATTCGAACAAGCCTCGTTAAATATTCAGCGAAAAGATCTGGTTTATCTCTAGACTGTGCTAGCGCTTTAGGGGTCAGACAAGTTATGGATCTCCTTAAATTTGGGATCCTGCCGACCGCAGTGACAACTGAATAAGCTCACATCCCTGCCTGTTACAGTTGTAGTTTTTGTGAAACTTAGAAGGAGTCTCCTCAAACCATACTTACTTAGAGTAATATCCAGTCTTAAAGCAGGGTATCACTTTTTAAAGGGAGAGAGAGTCTGGATGGTCGAAAACACCTGGTTAAAACTAAACCCGATAATAAGTCTAATTTTGGAAATTGGATTGGCTTGGGAACTTTAGGCCTACCAGGGTGGCAGTGTAAAATACATAGAACCGGATAGTTAAGGAAGTGTTTAGTTTTTTAAAGGTCAGAGAGTCTGGATGGTCGAGGGATCCCGCTAAAAACTATACCCGAAAATTAGTCTAATTTTGGAAATTCGATTGGCTTGGGAACTTGGGACCGGATAGTTAAGGAAGTGTTTCGCTTTTTAGAGGTCATAGAGTCTGGATGGGCGAAGAAACCAGCTTAAAACTATACCCGGAAATTGGGCTAATTTTTTAAATTGGATTGGCTTGGGAACTTAAGGGCTAGCAGGGTTGCAGTGTACAATATATAGTTAGTTGCAGTTCAACGATAGTTGCAGTTCAAATGGCTTGACGACTTGGCTGGAAACAGCGAAACTCTGCTCTGGGAGAAAGTAGCATGCAAGCAATCTATTAACGAAACTTTATTTACTCAAGGATGTCTAAAGAAAATTGTAGCCGCTTCCTATAACGTTCTGAGCGTCATAATCAGAGACTAGTACAGGAGAATTTCGTCGTCACCTCACGATTAGGATTGTGTTTCACGACAACTATTTAATGATGAAACTGCTGCACAACTTTAATAAACCACAAACACGCTTCTTGAAGCTTTTCCACACTTTTTAGATCATCCTAATCACTAGCTCCAAAATTCCAGATACACTACGAATTATTTAATCAAAATTGCTGAGGTGGACCTTATACATTTTTAGTGACCGTCCTTTCTTCGGTCTGGTCTACCAAACAAAAAATAAAAATTAGCTTAAATAAAATTGAAGATTATCAACTTTATTTGGCTAGCCTTTGTCCAGCCAGCTCAGAGATCCCAGCACTTTGGAGACATGGAAAATATCTTTTGTATATATTTCCAAAATGCTTCATTTTACCAGATACAAATATACGTATTAACTTTAATATACCCAATTGCACGAAGAGTAAAGTATACACACAAACACTAAAAAAAATCAAGTTTGTGTGAAAGTATGTAGCTTATATACCACATACATTATATATTGGATGCTTTTAGGCGCCAACGTGCTCACTGCTCAATATTGAAACTTAAAAAGCCATATAGAAAACACTAGCCTTGGTATTACGCGGGTTAGTTTATTTTTTCCTTTTTTCCGCCATTTTTAGCTGCTACTTTGTTAGCGCTAATGAAACATCATAAATCTTGGTAGTGTGCATTGAAGCGCATTTTAGTACCAAAACTAGACAAGTATTTGGAGCACTCTTGTTGAGTGTGTCAAACATTTTGGCCCAAAGTTTGATTTATATGCCACAAATGTTACATAGTACAGACACACATACACTTAAACACTTCTTCTATAGATTTCACACAAATGGCATTCAAATTTGCATTCAAGCGAAATTTTCCACTAACCTGGTATGCATCGGGTATATTGACGGGTTCTCCACTCTCTGCCACATGGCCAGCAATGCCAGAGCCCCATGCAACGCGCACTTCCTCCTGCTGTTCCATTTCCTCCACAGTGCTGCGTGGGCAAACATCGAAAAGCTTCGACACAAGACATCTGCAATATACAAAAGGGGCAAAGTATTAGAGTATAAAATATACTTAAATAGACTTTTCCAAGCAGCCCAGTTGCCTGCCCAGCTGCCTTTTCCACAAAAAATTATAAATTCTAGTTTTTAGCGAACACATTTACTTGGTATTGTTATTCCGACGCGTGTCAGAGCTTATAACTTGCTGCCAACTATTTTTTTGTACAAAAATAACAAGTATGATAGGAAGGAAAGCAAAGGTTCTCCAATCCCCTCTTTATATGCTCTCAACTATTTTCTCTGTCAATTTCCTAGTGGCCACAAAGTCGAGCTGTATAGCGCGTGCACACAATTGCAATTAGCGTTGGGTTTGGCTACAATGAACGTTACAAAATGGCGTCGTTCACTTGCATATAAAATGGCGTGCACTCTGTGTGTGTGTATGTGTTTATGTGTGCGCTGCTGTATGTGTGTATTTCAGTTATGAAAGCAAATTGCATTGAAATCATAAAATGCCAAAAATAAAATGCCATAAAAATGTTGCCCAAGACAAAGTTTTTCACCAAGAATATTTCCCAACAGACAAATGAAGTCATCTAAAAAGGCATTTTAAGTTGGGCGTAGTCGATGTGGAACTTTTCAAATGAATTATGCAACATTCAGATGGCCGACCATGATCATCATCATAACTTTTTCATTTGATTCAATATAGTTTTATATATTGCCTTTTAAAAGTTTTGGTATTGATTGAAAATCAAACATCTTTAAGCTGCTTATAGAGAAGTACTAGGGGGTTCCTCCACCTGTTCGCTTAGAATGGGGTTGAAATATGGCTGTAGCGGAGACTGCACTGAGACTCTAGGACCCCCTGCTAGCATTAAGGCTGTTCAGGCAGTCTGATTCCAAACTATTCTTCTTTTCTCCTTCACTTCCGTAATGAAAAGGTTGAATTGAAAGTGCGCTTTAAAATTGTTCTCCATTTTTTTGATAAGTATACATAAAAAACTTTTTTTTGCTATATATAAGAGGATTTTCACAAAGAAGCTTTTACTGCATCTTCTGGAAAAACTGATTTTCACAAAAAAAAGCGATTGCTTACTGCCTCTGTTTACCTACGTTTACAAAGCTTTCAATTTTAAATTATAGATTTTTAATTTTACTTGTGATAAAAAGAAAGCTACAGAAATGTCACTTGAATTCAAACATCCTTCTTAATTTTTAATCAAAAAATTTCTCTCTCTCACCTACTTCTAGTATGCATCACCTTTCTTTACTACATCTTCACACTTAACCCTTAAACCATACTCACTTTTTCAGACCATCTGCACCATTGCAACGTCCTTGCACCAAAAATAATGAGCCACGATCCGCATTTAATAATATGGAAACATTTTGCAATATTTTATGGCATAATGTGCGCACTTCCAGTTCATTGCATATGTCCTTTACCTAGAAGGAAAAATGGGTGAAAAAAAAAGGAAAAATTAGCTTGATTAAATTTGATGTCAAATAAAAAAAAAACGCTGCACATTAAGCTATTTATAAAAAATGACAAAAGTTTGCTTATCTAAAATGTTATATATACAATGTATATTTTAATTTATTAATTGTCTTATTGGCTTGCCACTTCGCAAATTAATGATAAAAGTACGTCAATAGCAATAACAAGCCATATAGGCCAGGCCATTAAATGTTGAAATTGTTTGTATCTTAAAGTATTTGATTTTATTTAAGTATATTTATGGGTCGAAACACGTAAAACGAGACACTTTTGAATTTATTAGACATTCATATTTTCGGTATAGGTAATAAAAATTTTTGTTTTAATTCCTCCAAATTCTACAGAATCGATAAATTGATATCGGCGAAAATAAGTGAAGCGGGCCACTTTTCCCCCAAGCTTCTCCGATTTTGATGATTTTTACAGATTTGGTAGAGCTACTAGTAACCACGACAAATTTTATTGCAAAATTCCGAATGTTTATCGAGTTATCGATAACTGAAAATTGCGTTTTTCATTTTTAGACTATTCTTTGTCAAGCCATAAACGGATAAAGATATTGACATGATTTTTCTTTCCATGATAGATAAAATATTAAATTTAAAAAAAAAAAATAGTTTTATTTATTTTTGAGATTTTTTTTTTTTAATTTTTTATAATTTTTAGTTTTTAGTTTTAAAATTTAAAAGTGCTCCCATTTTAAATGATTAAAATTCTTTGTATTATTTAAATTTGTATTAATTTTTTATTTAATTTTTAAAGCCAGTTGCCCAGAACAAATATTGCATTCACTTTTTTCTTCAACAATTGAAATTGATGATGACGGCTTCAATAATACCCAAAAAAATGTTAAAAAAAAGAGGTTCAAAAATAAATTAAATAAATATTTCGCTTTAAATTTTTATGAAAATCTTAGAAAAACAATACAAAATGTGCTAAACTTTTCGTAAACCGGTTTTTTTTTTTTTTATTTTTTATAATTTTAAAAAATGTGACTAACGAAATTAATTTAAAAATATTTTCCCGCTTTGATTTTTTTTATTTTAAGTTTACCGAGTGTGCAAAAACAATAGGAATTAAAAAAAAAACTGATTTTTTTTTATAATCTAAATTTGCAAAAAATTAACTTAAAAAAAATCACAAAACTACAAATTTTTAAATATAATATTTTTATTTTCAATTAAAAAAGAGTTGGTCCAAATAAATCGCTGATTCTAAAAATAAGCGAAATTTAAAAATAATAACATTCAATTATTGCATAAAAATTTGAATAATTGGAGTTTGCTAAAAATTTGAAAAAAAGCTGCAATTATAATTTTATTTAACTTAATTTTGAATATTTTCAACTATATATTTTTTAAATCTACAAAATAACTGATTACTCTAAAAATAATCGGAATTACAAAAAGAATATGTTCAATTATTTAATTTTTTTTATTCCTTTCAATAATCCTAAAATAATGTGAATTAAAAAAAATTGCACTTGAAAAAAAATTACTCAATCGAAATGTGAAAAAAAAAATTAATTCAAAAATACAAATTAAAAAAAAACTTTAAAATTTAAAGTTTAAAAGAGAATTTATAGAAAATTGTTTTTATTTAACAAATTATCAATGTTCGAGAAATAGTCGGACTTAAAAGAAATTAAATTCAATAATTAAAATTTTTAAACAAATAGAAAGTTGATCCTAAAAATCGGAATTTGAAAAAAAGTTAAAACTTAAGAAAAATAACACATTTTTAAATTTTTGAATTTCAAAGCTTTTAACTTCAATTAAAAAAATATTTTCAATCATTTAATTATCAATATATAAAATAAACAGATTATTCCAGAAATACTCGAAACTAAAAAAATTTTATATTATTTATTTTTATTTTTTTTTAATTTGCAATAATCTTAAAATAAGGTGATATTTAAAAAAATGGCTTTTAAAAAAATTACACATATAATGTATTAACGTTCAAAAAAAGTTAAATAGTTTATTTTTTAGTTTAATCAAAAAATCGGAATTAAAAAAAATATGAGTATATCTTTCTTTTAACTCAAAAATTTCCGATTACTCTAGGAAATAATCGAAATTAAAAAAAAAATTAACATATAATGTATCAACGTTCAAAAAAATTTAATTACTTAATTTTTCAATTTAATCAAAAAATCGGAGTTCAAAAAAATATATGAGAAATTCTTTCTTTTAACTGAAAAATAAGCGATTATTCTAGAAATCATCGAAATAAAAAAAAAAAAAATGTATTCAATTATTTACATTTTCTTTATTAAAAATATTCTCTAATACGATAAATAATGGGAGATATAAAACTGCCAAAGACCAACAGTGTCCCGCTTCATGTATTTCCACCCATATGCTTATACATACATATGTACTTGTATGTTCTTATATCAATTCATTTGTATTATGTATTGCGTCTATTGTGTAGTAATGCTTAAAAATAAAATTTCATTTCCACCAAAACTGCATGAATGACGCAATTTTCGTTTGAAAATTTTGTGAATGCAAGAATTCCATGAATTCCATAACGCGTTTCTATGTACACTTATGGACTAATTTAATACACCATAGACTATTTTTAATCCTACACCCACTTACCAGCTCAAATATCAATTCCTTCTCATCCAATTGTTTTAGCTCGTTGCGCGACAAACGCTGCGGTCTCTGATGACAACTATGATGATGATATTGATATTGATGATGCGTGGTGCTGCAAGGAGTTCCGCCACCCACTGCATTGACACCGCCACAACTGTTAGCAGGCTGATAATGTCCATGCTGGTGGTTGTAATAGTGATGCGGATGCTGTTGCTGATACTGCTGTGCGCCCAGTTGAGGATTTGAGCAGCTGCCGCTGGCATTACTCAGACCGCTGCCGGAACAAACATCTAGCTGAGGTCCTATGCTCAAAAATGTGGGCGTACCATCGATAGTGTTGACAATGGGCTTAAGAAGACCGCCGCGCTCAAATTCGTGTGCCGAGATTTTGCTATAGTAGTTATGGAATATGCGTCAGCTTGCAATTAGCGCATCAATCATGTGGATACTTACCGCACTGGCGTGGTCGCGCCTGAACCGGCGCGTGAGGAGCTTGTCTGTCCATTTGGATGTGTGGGCGAGCTGCTGCTTACGACATCGTTGCCCGCCAATGTGGCATGCGAGACCAACCAGGCATCCACGGTTTGACGTGTTGCTTTTCTGCAAAGGAAAGCCAAGTCATGCCAAGCCATTAGATTTAAAGATTTAATACGTATACGCCCACTAATATATTATGAGCATTAAAATAAAAGGCGACTAAAATGGCTACACTGAGAGAAAAAAGTGGCAGGAAATTGTAGCGGGTATGGGTTTAAAATTTAAAAACTAAACAGATTAAAATTTTTGCATTTCTAGCTGAAGGATTGATTCATTCCTTTTTACGGTTTCATCAGGGAGATGCGGGTGATGAGAGAAACTCAAATTCTAGACAATATTTCAGAAATTTTTAAGAAACGCATATAGGACTTTGAAGATCTTGACGTAACTGAACAAATAAATGTAATTTTTGCAAGTGAATTTTTAACAAAATTCGCTCAGCTATTTAAGCGAGGGAAATTTGTGAATTTATCGAAAAGAGTAAGGGAAATATCACAAGTTATCGAAAAAATAAGGGAAATATGGGAAGTTAACGACAACAAAACGTGTGAAATTTGGAACCACGCAAAAACAAACACGAATAATTTTTTTTTAAATTTATTAATTAAAAATTTTTTTTTTAATAATTTATAAATTAAAAAAAAATAATAATTATAAAATATATTTTATTCGTTTTCATTTTGTGGAAATCTGAGTATGTTGGATCTTTATATAATCATCCGATTTGCTTGGGACTTAAAAAAAAAAATAATGATAATAATTAATAAATTTAAAAAAAAATTATAAAATACATTTTATTCGTTTTCATTTTGTGAAAATCTGAGCACGTTGGATCTTTATAAAACCGTCCGATTTGCTTGCGAAATTTAAAAAAAAACCAAATTTTTACAATTTATTAATTTAAAAAAAATAAATTATAAAATACGTTTTATTCGTTTTCGTTTTGTAAAAATCTGAGCACATTGGATCTTTATATAACCGCCCTTTTTTCTTGGGAATTTTTTTTTGGTATTCTAAGTACGTAGCGAAAAAATGAGAAAGTCGTGAAACTTTAAAATATTTAAAAAAAAAATTTTTTAAATTTAAAAAAAAATTATTTTAAAAAACATTTTATTCGTTTTCGTATTGTGAAAATGTGACCACGTTGGATATTTATATAACCGTCCCATTTCCTTGGAATTTTTTTCTAGTATTCTAAAAAAGGAGCGGAAAAGTGGGTTAGTCCTGAAACATCAAAATATAATACCTTCGGAAATATAAAAATTTTTAGCTAGAACTAATTTTATGCCTCAAAAATTCTTTGAAAACATTTTCCATTTTTTTGCAGCTTACAGAAACAAAGATTATGATTTTTTATTCGAACTCAAAACTATTGGATACTTTTTTAGCCTATTTCAAAACAATTTCAAGAAAGATATTTTTTAAGTTTAGTGGAAATATGGGTTATCCGTTGACCAATCAAATCACTTTCCAGCCATAGAGATTAGGTGTTCTAGATTTTGTTTTCGCTAACTTTGATTTATCAAAAACTGAAAATTTGGGAAAAAAAAGAAGGAAATTCTTCGCAAAAGCTCTAAATTCCCAAAATCAGTTGCAAATATGGCAACCCTAGCTTTATACATTTTTGAACACATTCTTTTTTTTTCTCAGTGTACGCACACCCACTAAAATATCACAAAAATTAAAAAGTACGCCATAGACTCTGTATAGTATATAGAGGGGCAGAGCAAATTCACTTGATGTAGACATGACACAATGACCGGACTAACGCTTTTTATATGCATGTGGTACATAAAATTGTCTAATAAAATGCCAGCTCATAAATATTCAGCGCAGCGCAGTCGAGACCCCGGAGAGTGACCCATTCCCCCCAAAAAAAAAACCCTGAGACGACCACCAGCCAAGTTGAGGCAGGCTGGCAACATCAACATGGTAGCATCCACAGTATGTGGCAGTCCTTATAAACACGCGCGTGCGGCATAAAAAAAGTATCTACTAGAACGACTAGAATCACAGTGTTCAACTCTTTCGAGGAGTGCTGAAGGGAAGGAAGGGAGGGTCTGTACAGCGACCACAACAAGAGCAATATTGTGTGCGTGTGTGTGTGCGTAACTGTATTCTTATGCAAAATAAACAAAATGAAGCCCTTTTTTTTCTGCGTCGTTTAATGCCGGCCTGTTGGCTGCCATGAAAATAAAGCCCAATTTATGTTTTTAGTTGTTAGTGATTTTTATTATGTGTCAGGACAAAGCGTGCCGGTCAAGGCTCAAAAGCATTAGTGTAGCCGCAACTCTCTCTCTGTGCTTCCCTCGCTAACAATCTTTGGCTTTGTTTAAACGTATGCATGTGTATGTTGCCATAGCATCATCTCATGTCATGCTTTTCAAGATATTATCGGCTTTTCAACGGAAATGGACGCATTAATAGCTTGTCTAAACATAAACATCGGAACGGCGTCAACAAAATGGCCGCTGCTATTGAAAGCACGTTTTCAATATCTGCTAAATGTTTAACTTTTTTTAAGTACACATAAACAGCATGTACTTGTTTATCGATCGGTATTCGATAAATTTGAAAATTTTGTTCATGCATGTTGTACTTAACTTTAACTCGTTAAGGCTTCTATAGATCATAAGTTCGTTGTATATTCGGTAGTGATTTCTGGCTATTAAAAATAGAGTCAAAAATCTACTCAAATATTCATTTTTGAAGATTCAAAAGTCAAACCCATTCGATTTGTGAAAGCTTACAGTGTGCTATACCCCTTTTCCCCTAACCATGCACTTACCTTATAAAATAATCCTGTACAAATTCCTGATTCTCATCCAACCAGGCCTCCATGCGAGCATGCTCCGGATCGTAGGGACGATGCTGTGGCGATGATTGCTGATAATAAAATTGATGTTGATGATGATGTTGCGGTTGATATAACTGTTGTGGATGCATTTGTTGTTGTTGCTGCTGCTGCTGTTGCTGATGATATGCAGCTGTGGATGCTGCCACTGTTGTTGCAGTGGCCGATGCAGGTGGCGGCATTGCAACATATGCATTGTTGTTGCTACTGTTGTGAAGCGGCGGGTATATGGAGTGTGAGTGTTGCACATGAGGCAGGGGGACACCGGTGCGTTGGGCCATGAGTAAACTATGCTCATTGACGTACCCTGTGCCCCCCTGCTCCGCGGGCATTCTGGCCGCAAGCTGCAGCGGCGTCGAGGCGGGTTCCTCAATGCTGCGCAAATGCAAACCTAAAAAGAGCAGAGAGAGAGATTGAGGATTATTGTCAAAGTGCGAGCAAACAATTGAACATGAATATATAATCGAATGTGATAAACAGTTTATTCGTTCGTGTATAACAGCATTCGTTGCCAAATGTCATTTGCAATTTTTTTTTTTTTGCGCGCGCAATGCTTTTCTCTCTCGTTTCTATTGTGTGGCATTTGCAATGCAAATCGCTTGCTACATGTGTATGCGTGAGCGTGTGTGTAGCATGCGTCACTGTCAACGTCATCAAAAGTCACGCGCAAAAAGCCAAAAAAAAAAAAAAAGGATATATAGCGTGTCGGGGGTAGTTGCAGGGTATTGCGTTTGGCTGTTCTCGCATATGCAAATTGCAGTATAATCATAAAAAAATATTAAACATTTTTCAACTCGACTCGACTTACTGAAAGCTTCTGCCACTGACACATGACACGCGGCGCTGTTGACTTTTCAATTTGAAGCCTTTAGAATGTGAATGGAACGAAACCGAGAAACCGAGTCAAAGACATAAATTTAACAAATTGTTTTTTCCAGCTCATCAATTTTTTGGAGAAGAAAAATAAAAGAAAAAGCATAAATTTTCTTTTAAAAATGACTAAATACTCGCTTGGCAAAAGAAAACTGCGTACATAAGTATATATAATCAAGTCTTGACAAATTTTAAGTATTTAAAACATGAATTATTTTTAAAGTACTGAAAGTTGCATACTATAAAAAAAGAAAACAGTAGCACTAAACCTATAATTGGAATCCCATAAAGTCTTAAAACTCCAAATGGAATGTTTTTCAAATAGTTTTGTGCTAAATCGACGATGCTGTATGATAACGATTTTTTGAAAATGAAATTTTCCATTCCATCTGCATCCCTAAAAACCTATTTTTTCTTGTCATAAAACATATAGCTCTCTAATCTTTAACGAATCGAATTTGCAAATGACAAAACTTTTTATAACTATATTTATTTTTTTTTTTTTTTTAATTTTCTCAGTTTGACAATTCTTTATTTTTTTAAATTTTGTACTTTTAGTGTATTTTTAATTTGCAATTTATAAAAAAAAAATGTATTTGTTTTTAAAATTAAAAAAAAAAATTATTTGTTTTTAAATTAAAAAGTATTATTTTTTTTTTTAAATTAAAAAAAAAAATGTATTTCTTTTTTCTTTAATACTAAAAAATTAAATTTAATTAGATTAAAATTTACCTACTTAAAACATATTTTTTTATATAAAATTCTTTTATTTTTATTTTTTTGACGGATCAATAATAAAAACTTTCCCATTCAAAGGGTATACGCAGTTCGAAAAATTTCGCGCGGAATGACAAACTTCATTTAAAAAAAATCCCATTTGGGATATCCCATTTTGCATATTTTTTTTATATAAAGTTTTGTCATTCCTTGCGAAATTTTCCATTCTGCGTATGGGCCTTTAACAAGAAATATTTTTTATAATTTTTTTTTATTTTTTTTTTTTAGCCAATCAAAAATTCTCTAAGTTTTTTTGCCCTAAAAGTAAAAACGATTTTTTTAAATACAGTTTTTTTTCTATTTTGCCTTCATTTAAATGTTTCAATGAATCCAAGTGTCCTTAAAATTAACCAAAAAAATTAAAATATATATTATATTTTCTTAAATAAGTTTTACCAGTTACAACCTATTTAAATTAAAAAATATTCAAATTAGATTTTTATGTCATCAATTTTTATATTTTTGGATTTTTAAATCAAATTAATCATGCAAACTTTTATATTTTTAAACAAGTGGTCATTTTACGAATTTATCTTTATTTTTTAAATTTATTTTGCGAAAAAAAATAATTGCTTTAAAAATTATTTTTTCGTCGAACTTTTTTGTTGAGCATTTTGTTTCTCTGCTTTGGACAGCCGAAGCATGTTAAAAATCTAACAGGTTTTAAAATTAAAATAAATTCAAATACATATTTTTCTGTACATATCCTGCAGATCGGTCGTTCAGGTCTGAAAAATTCAGTCCTGAATTCAGGCATGAATAGAAAGCGAATGCTCATGGCTTTGTAAGAGCAACAAGGACAAATATAAAATTTCTCTTTCTATCTCTTTCTTTTGACAGACAATTCAAGAAAAAAAGAATAAGCAAAGAGAAATAAGAAAAGTCAATTGTATTTTGTTACAACTTTAATTTTATTTTTTTAATATTAATTATTTTTTTTTCTTGGCAATTTTTTGTACAAGTCAAGTCAACCGTAAAAAATGTGCAAACAAAAAGTATATAGTTGACAGAAAAGTGAAACGATTTTTTTTTTCGATAAATTAAATTAAATAAAAAAAATACATATATTTTTAAGTCAATCATAAAAAATATACAAACAAAAAAATTTTCTGACATATTATTTCTTTTTAGTATTTTTGAGCGAAAAGCGATGCTATATTTTTTTTTTTTTGATAAATTAAATTAAATAAAAATAATATGCACTTTGACAAAATTTTATTTTTCTGGCTGACATGCTTTATTTAAAAAAAAAAAAAATTAATTACTTAGCTCTTTAAAAATATTTTATCAACATAATTTTATAAAAATACTAATAATGTCTAAGTTAGGCTAGAAGCCTGAACTCTTTATTCTATGTATGAATATTTAATCTCCCAATTTATACGTCAAATTTTTTGAGAATAAATAAAAAAAAAAGAGAATTATTTCAATAAATTGACAGCCAAGTATAAAACCACTTTAGCTTGAAAAAATTCTCAAAAGTAGGAAAAAACACATTTTTTCGGGTACATAACCTCAAATATCTCAAGATGATGGACCAATTCTGACTCCGGATTCAGATTCCACGCAACAAATTACTTCAAAAATTACCCTTAGGCTTCCAACAACTTAACCATGTTGGTCTGTGTAATGAGCTATCATACTCATTTTTAATATTATTTATAAACGTTTATAAACATATAGCTTATTGAATTCATCGTAAAAAAAAAGCGGAACATAATTTTGATACAAACTACAAGTTTTATGCAGTAGCTGCTTCAAAGCATTAAAAGTACGCTCAAATACTATTAAATGTCTTATAGAGTATCTTCTACTTTTACGAAACAACCCAAAGACTTGTGGCTCATGTGTGTGACAATGAAGCAGCGGCAGCGACGTCAGCGTCAACGTCAACTGCAGCATCGCCATTACAATTTAAAAACAAATTGTTACAAACACTCAGCGTAAAAAAAAAAAACCTCTCCCATTGTGCCCTCAAGTCCATTATAGCTTTTATGCTTCGCCACCTCGCTCATAAATAACAACAACGACATTTAAAGTAAAACTCTCTTTACTAGCAACAGCTTCAAAATGGCGACCCGCTCAGCCAAAAAGTATGCAACGCTTCTCAGCATTAACCGGAAATATTGGCAATTTCCGTGAGTTATTGACTGTGAGCGTGAGTGAGTGTATATGTTTGAGTGAGAGTGCTTGTTGGTGTGAGTGTGCGAGTGTAATGGCATCATTGAGCGCCTGATTAAGTACTAAAAATAGAAATAAATATACGTGATGGATGTTGCCGCTTGAAGACTAAGTAAAGTAAATGCTAGAGTGCAATGGCAAGTGTATGTGTGCTACAAGAAGTTTGAGCAGGAGCCCCCTTGAAAAATTTGATTTATGTTATATTTCAGTTATAGCACAACAAATGACTTGTTGTTTGTTTAGACAGAGTGTGAGTGTGTGTGTGTTTGTGTGTTTGTTTGCTAAAACAAATTATGACACCATGACTTTTACAAGTAGCATGATAAGCTCTCTTTCCATTGTTGTTGGAGATCTCTCTTGGTGGCAACTGCTGCTCCCAAAGTTACGAAATGTCAAATTGGCTCTTGGCATTTATAAAGCAAAGTTTTTTTTGTTGTCAGAGCTAAAGTTAAAGTTCAGCGAAAAACTTTAGGGAACTCTTAACTTTAAGTGAAATGGAAGCGGGTAATAAATTAATTACTTAAGTCATTTCATTTGTATAATCTTGCGTTACTCAAAGTAATGAATAAGTTTAAGTCAGCAGCAATTTGCTACGAACATAAATCAAATTTGTAAAAACTCATTAATTTTTTTTTTTTTTTGTGAATTCTCAGCGTTTTTAGACAGAAGCAACTAATAGACTAATTGGTAACTTGCTTAATGAAAAGATTCATATACATATTTTTGGGCCTTTATGTAAATGAGTGATAAAATGCAATTAAAGAAGGTGTATTTTTTGTTATAAAATTAAGTGATATTCTCATCTGACAAACTGCAAATAAAAATAAATTTAAAACGAAAAAACTTTACAAATAAATTTTGTGCTATTCGAGTAGTCAGAATCGAAGTTGAAATAGAAAACAGTCAAAATTATTCTTTTTTTATTATCTATTCTAAAGTGTGTTTTTTTAAGCGCGTCCGGATTTCAAACTTAAGGACCTGATGGGATATCCCAAATGGGATTTTTTTTATATGGTTTTGTCATTCCTTGCGAAATTTTTTTGGTTTCTGCGTATCCTCCTTTAAATAAAACATAGAAAAATTAATGTAATGGCCCCGAATATGGTTTTATTAGATAGATAATTTTGTATCATTTAATATTTGGAAAAGATCTCTGGCATGTGACCAACACGACGACGAGTTACAAAGCGCATCCTGTGGGTCCAATTTTTGACCACACTATCGAGCATTTGGGGCCGTATTTCAGTAATGACACGTTTAATGTTGGTTTCCAAGTCGTCAATTGTTGCTGGCTTGCCTACGTAAAGCAACGTTTTGAAGTGTCCCCAAAGAAAATACTCTAAAGGGGTGAAATCACACGACCGCGGCGGCCAGTTGGTGGGCGCATTTCTTGAAATAACTTTCTCACCGATTTGAGTTTTTAGTTAATCAATAGCGACGTCAACCGTATGTCACGTTGCGCCATCCTGCTGAAACCAGAACTCTTCGACATCGATGTCACGTAAAATTGGAAACAAATATTCGTTGATCATCGCTCTGTATCGATCACCATTGACGGTAACACGTTGTAACTCGATAAATTTGGATTTTCCTCTACACTGGTCTGTACAACAGCGATATTTTCTTCGGTCCATGCTGTTCTCATTCTGATTGGTGGTCAGACATCGTGGAATGACAAATGAGTTCGTACATGACCAAGAACAAGACGAATAGCACATTCTTATGGAAGATTATTCGGTAGTACGAAGAGCTCTATAAGTTTTAACAACAGAACACTGATTTTGATTGTAAATCTCGAAGATTTGAAGATGTTGTTGTGGTGTAAGTCTTACCCTGATGAATTGTTAGTTAAAATTTGTCAAAAGTAACAACGGCTTTCAGAGATATCCCTTTCGGAAATCCGGACGCTGTTAAAAAAACACCCTTAATAAAGTATAAAAAATAGTTTTTATGCACTTTTATGCTTTTTTTTATCCAAATTCGCTTAAAAAAAATTTTTTTAATCTTCGTTTCAAAGCTTATTAGCTTTCCAATTAAAACATTTTTATTCAACAAAATTTCGTAGTTTCAAGTTGTCCAAAAAAAATCCTAAAATATATCCTATTATAGCGAAGAAACCTTTTTAAAAGCGTCTCCTATTTCGTAGCCTAAATTTATTGCAAAAAAAATTCCTTATATTTTTATTTGAACCAGAGCAGAATTTTGGATAGTCAAATATTAATATTTAATATTTTTGGTTAACTGAGGGAACTTTTTTGGATTTTTAAAAATTTATTTAATTTTAAGTTTTTTTGGGCAGTTTAAAAAGCAAAAGATAAAATAGTTCTGCCAATTTTTTTTTTTTGGTAATTCAAGGATTTTTTTGAAGTTGAAATACATTTGACCATTGCTTCCGCAACAATCTCTAACCATTTGTCCCTCTCTAAAACGACATCTCTCCTATGTATTTTTCTGAGATCGGCTTCTACATCATCCAGCCATCTTTTCCTTCAGCGCCCTCTTCTTCTTCCTCCAATCGGTTTCAATGCAAAGACCTTTCGAGCTTTATTTTGATATTAATTTTTAATACACAATTGTTTTTTATTATATAAATTTAAGGGTATGTTCTTTCAAATTTGGTCGAGAAAAATGAAAGCTACATGTTCGTAGAATATGTGTTTGAAAGGATTTTTTGATGCGATCGATATTTATAGAAATAGCGCGTCTTGAACGCAATTAAGTTGCGCGCGCTGAGAGACGTTCTAAAAACTTTAAGCGCGTTTTTCTCGGAACCATGTTTTTCATAGGCATTTCAAGCAAAGCTCTTGATCTATTGTTCCGATTCCCTTCATTTAATACATGTTTGAAAGGATATAATTTTTTGTGTGCCTTATACTAACAAAATATATGAAAAAGCGTTAAATTGTTATTTTTAAGCAAGGTCAAATCACAAAAAAAGTAAAAAAAAAACTATTTTTTTTTTAACGACCACATTTAAACTAATTTTTCGTCAAAACTCATTCAATAAACAAAAAATATTCTTCATTACGGTTCACTACAAGAGGCTGGAGAACTGAAATGCGGGGACGATATTCTGCGGACAGAGGCAGACAAGAGCCGCCATTTTGAATTTCGTCGAGGAAAAAATTTCCAATTATTGAACAATACAAATTGCATTGAACAATCAAAACAGGAAGTTTGTATGTCTTTACATCATGCCACAAATAATTCCCAAACCTCTGCTTTTTTTCGGCCAAATTTGAAAGAACCTCCCCTTTAATAGGTAAGTTTACCTAACCTAACCCAAAATTAAGTAAGTAAAAGGAGCTGCCTTTTAAGTGCAAAAGGGGTTCAATTCGAAATGTGCTTGGAATCGACAAAAAAACCGGATGCCGCAATTTTTGTCTGGATTGCAACGCTGCTTTATACAACTTCTGAAGTTCCTCTGGTTGCAGCGAACTACTAACATAAGATATTTATTCCTTTTGGGCACACTTTTTGCTAAACTCTGTACAAATCTTAACAAAAGAATGCAAGGAAAACTAGAATTCGGAGACTGAGTTCAAATCCAGTATTTGGCTATACATATATCATTTGTTTCTGAATAATTTGAAAGTGCAAAAGATTTTGGTCTAAAAGTATAAATCATTCTTCTAACAAATCGTAGTCAACTACATATATAAGCGTTTTGCTAAAGAATGATCTTGGCTTAACTCAAATTACCAAATGTAGAACCTTTTAATCCTTTGCACAGTAGTTAATAAATTTCATTTTGCTTTTTGAAAATAAAAACTTGCGCTTTACCCTTTTTGCTTTTACCATATTTCAATCATTTTTAATATCATTATTTTGCACCCGTATATATTTCTCCATTTTTTGCTTCAACTTTAAACTGTAACCTTTTAGCTACAAATTGTAATCTATTTCATACTTTATGCATTTCGACTGCCCCTTAGCACCCATAACCTTAAAGTAAGCATTCTAATGCTAAATAATTTATGAGTCCCTTGTGCAAACACACACACACCCATACAAATTTTATATATGTACTATATCTTATGCATTTTTGCTTCCATCTTAAACTTTTGCTTTCTACATAGCAGCTGACTTACATGCATGCCACATTTAATCTCTTAAGCTGCCTCTCATCCAAGACTCTTTACCTAAAATTCCAAAAATGAAAACATGTTTGAACATTTTCTCTAGAACTTGGCTGCACTTTTCCCTTTAACATTTTAGTAGCAGCTTTATGCATTGACATTGTCAGCGCACAAAGTGGCAGCACTTGAAATGGTTTGAGTGCCACAGTGTGGCACCGTGGCAGCAAGCATTTGTACTTGCAACAACACCCCAAGTTATGCCATGGCTATGCAAGTTTTGCGGTTTAATGCGTCAGCTTTATGTAAGACAAGCCAAAGCCATCCAAAAAAAATAAATATATATATATATATATACTATACTATATATATACACACTTGGCGCAAAAAAATGTTCTCATTGTCGCTGGCAAATGCATTGGAATTTTTACTTGACTGTGGCTTGTGGTATATATATATTATATACATAACTGTGCATATGTGTTGCATTGTTTGATATTGTTGTTTTTATTGTTGTTGTTATTGTTTTTGTTCTTATTGTTGTTTTTACTGCTGTATTTTTCAAGTCAAATGTAAATTGAAAGTTGGCAGGAGTGCCAAAGTATCGTGTTCTGCTTGTTGGAATATCCTTTAAAGCAGTATGTTTGCTGTGGGTAGGATTCATGTAAGAAATTGGATGATTTTGACGGAATAAAAAATAAATCAATTTTCATTAAGCCGCACTACGAGATCAGAAAATACTTGAAATAATATAAACTTTGCCGTATCTCGATAATAATGAAGTATACTTCAAAAACTTTTTTACCATACCAATAAAGTGAATTATGAATTCGACAATGAACCGCCGAAAAAATATTTTGGTTCCATGGATCTATGCTTGGAGACTTAATCATCCAAATAATTTGGGGTTTTTTTCTATTCAAGATCACGTTAAAAGAATTTTGCTATAAAAAAATGTCATAAAAAATAATACTATCTTTAAACTTGAAATCTTCATAGAGTCCACTTTTTTTTTGCATATCCACATAGATGTAGATTCAAAAACTGATGTTCTGGTCTCTAAAACTCTAAAACTATCCTCTTTATACATTATAAGAAATATATTAGCTAGTACTTCTCAGTAGCTGTTGGCTGAAGAATATTTTAAAATTAATACAGATAAAGTTTAAAACATTAAAAAAAACTCGTAAAATTAAGCACTGGCAGCAAAGGATACTTCGTCTTTCAGATGATTGTACTATATTACTTTCTTCACTGTAATTTGGAAAAAAAAAATGGCAAAGATTATCGCCCAAGTTAGTATTTTCATCTCTTTCGCTTTAATTTTTTAATTACATTACGCTAAAAGTAAAATCTTCGCATACTAGTATATTAGAATAATTTGGACTAGCTAATATATAAAAAATATCTTTATATTCAGATGATAGCAAGTACTTTTTTTTCACTTTAATTTATTAAAAATTAGTTAAAGATTATCGCCAAGTACAGATAATAATATTTTCATCTCTTGCGTTTTCATTTTTTAAATTCTTCTCTTACAATTAAAGCATTATATTGACTAGTATTAGCCAGACAATGGCTAAAGAATAGCTGTAAGTTCAGATGATAGCAAGTACTTTATTTTCTTCACTTTTATTATCTAAAATATGTTAATGAGTATCTCTATGTACAGATGATAGTATTTTCATATTTTCATTGGGCTAAAAGTAAATTCTTCTCTTACAATTTAAGCATTATATTGACTAATATTTGCTAGACAATGGCTTAAGAATAGCTCAAGGTTCAGATGTTAGCAAGTACTTCATTTTTTTCACTTTTTTTTGGTACAGATGATAATATTTTCATCTCTTTCATTATGTAATTTTATTACGCTTAAAATAATATCATCTCTTGCGACAACATATTTGTGTGATATTTACCAGTATTTGCCATATAATGGCTAAAGAATACCTCTAAGTTCAGATGATAGCAAGTTCTTTACTTTTATTATTTAAAAAAAATAACTAAAGTGTATCTCCAAGTTGAGATGATAATATTTGCATGTATGTACTTTGCTTTTATTTTTCAACTTTCAACTAAAAGCATTAACCACAGCTGGATCGATATGTACAGATGGCAAACAAAGCAACTTTATGGGTTTGACTGATATATGACTATGCCTCCTGCCCTTTTAAGTATCCATAAATCCTTAAAAAAAAACCACAAATCTCAACTTTAGTGCTCACCTGTTGGTAACTCTGGTTGTTGTTGTAGTAGTTGTTGTTGTTGATGAGATGATTGCTGTTGTTGTTGTTGTTGGGGACTATTTTGACTATGTATTGATGGGGTTTTGTTGCTCTTATTTTTGTTTTTGTAGCGACATCCACGAAATCGACACATACTTGCCGCTTGGCCCATGGGGCCCGCCAGCAATGCAAATGTTAAACCCTCCGTTTTAATGAATTTAATTTTGTTGACTTTAAGCAAAGCCTTGGCAAAATGTATACTATATCTTTTGGTTGTTGTTGGGTAGGTTGTTGTTGTTGGCTCAATTTTGCTAATATTTTTGCCAAAGGGCCAACACAATTAGTTTTTTTAAATAGTTTTTGTTGAATTTTACTTTGGTTTTTGCTGTTTGGCTTTTGTTGCACTTGCTTTTGAGCTTGCACTTGCATAATATTTTATTTATTATTATTATTATCGTATTGTTATTATTTTTAGAAATATTCAACAAGTAAAAGTTTTTTATTGAGCTGCTTGTAGCACTCTCAATTTAAGAGCTCTCGTAGACTGAAAAGTATTTGCAAAAATTTTGCTTTTAAAGTTTTTTTTTTTCAATATCTAAATAGCTGACACAATTTGCTTGCTGTCCAATCTCTTCTAAGTTCTTTTATGTGTTAAACACGTGCTCGACCAAAAAACTCAAAAAAATAAAAAATAAAAACGTGCATCAAAAGTTGGCAGACATCGGTGCCACAAGTGGTACGACTTCCGGCATTGTTTGTGGTGCACGAGTTTCTTCTCTCAGGTCTGATACGACGGCAGCAGCTGCTTTTTGATTAACAGCAAGTTTGTTCTTGTTTCTTTATCAAAACACACTTACAGATATACTCTCACACAAACTCACACAGATGCACTCACACTGACAAATTCAGACTTGTACACAACTTTACACTTCTAGGGGTCATAGTAACTTGTTCAAGAGCTTTGAAACACTTTTTCAGAAAGAATAACTTAGAAATGGTTTTGGATAAGCTTTTTTTGACTTGAAAAGCATTCGAGTCGAGTTGTTTATCATTTAAAATTTACATGTTCTTAAGAGATCTATGTTTTTAAAGTCCGTTCGAGTTGGTTTCTTGAAACATATCTAACCTTCCAAATAATTTTCGAATCAATTAAAGTTTCTACTATTTCAATTTTTCCAAAGCCAGAGCATTTCACGCCCTACAACTTTTGAGAACATTTGAAAAAATTTTAAAGCATGTGTAAAATGTTATTTGCAAAAAAAGGATTTTTGAGACATTTGACCTTCAAAGGCGACTTCCAGAATTCTAAGAGTTACAAACTTTTTATTTTATTTGTTTTTCGTAGTGAATTTAAATGCATAAAATGGCATTAACACTTTTTTTTATTTAAGTGTTACATTTTGAATTTTAAAATTCAAAAAAAAATTTTAAAAATTAAAAAAAAATCTTAAAAAAAAAAAAAATTTTTTATTTTCATTTTTAATATTTTATCTTTTATGGGAAAAAAATGTTCGCGTTAATATCTTTATTCGTTTAGCAGATATGGATGGCTTGACAAAGAAAAGTTTAAAAATTAAAAATCCAATTTTTAGTTATCGATAACTGGATAAGTAATCGGAATTTTGCAATAAAATTTGACATAGTTATTATTGGGTAGTAACATACAGATGTAAAAATCATCAAAATCGAAGAGGTCGAGGAAAAAAGTGGCCAGCTTCACTTATTTTCGCCGATACATATTTGCAATTTTAGAAGAAACCGAGTGCTATTACTTTAGCGGGATCCAAAGATTCTAACAGCCTGACTACTTGTGGAGGAAAAACATGGATGTTTTCGTTGCTTTAACTAGAAAACATCAATCGAAGTTTATATTAAGGTAATATAAGCAATGAATATTCTGTTCCGTACAGTATTTTCGTCTGACAATTTAGAAAGACGAAAATTCGATATCTCGATACCTCGATGTTTTTCAATTAAAAGCAACGAAAACATCGCTGTTTTTGTGGCACTGCTGACTGTAAGTGTATTTCAACTTTGCTTTACCAAAGTTTGCTTTTATTTTTGTTTATCATACATCACGTCTATGTACACTTCCTGTTTCAAACTCACACAGACAGAGAGCTTGCCACATTTTCCTTTACTAGAGCTTCCTGTGCACGTGTCCCAAACACACGTTGTACGTATATAAATTGTAATTTCAATTTCAGTTAGCAGTCTTTAAAGTAACTCTTTAGATAACTAATTCGCAATTGAATGTTAAATGTAATAATAAAAGGTTTAAAAGGCAGCCAAAGAAGAAGAAGCAGCAGCTGTAGCTTAAATGCAATTCAGACCAGACGGCAACAAATGCTATTGATAAACAAACAAAGCCAAAAAGCAGACATCTTCAATAAGCCTATCACAGCCATACATATAAAAACATACATAGACTATATACACACTCAAGCACACGCACATGTAAAAAATGTCAGTTAAATGCAAATAACATCTGAACAAAAAAAAAAACACGTTAAGAGCGCGCAAATAAAACAAAAAAATAATATCAAAATTTGAGCTGTAAAATCGAATCTGATCGAATTTTATATACACGTTGAGGCACTTTGGGGATGAATTAAAAAAATTAAATACTAATTATTCTATCTATATCTAATTATTCAGTTATATATAAATTGATAAGTAAGCGGAAGTTTGCAAAAAGCAAACATTGTTCGTGGTGAATATTGACAAGTGTATCCTACATGAAATAATTATCAAGATCGAACAGATTGATTTAAAAGGATAATCTTCTACATGTAGTTCATAAAAGATTAGCCAACCATCTGCACAAGCTACTTGATAAACATAGCCATGCTGAAATAGACAATCTCCTTATGAACGTAAGTCCTGATGAATCTACAAATTACTCTCTGAGGAAGCTCAGAAGCAAATACAAAAGGTAGGTAATTCTGAAGACCCCAATTAGAGATCCGGCAGTAGGTTGGGGCTTCTTTAGCCAATGCAAAGCTGAAGTTTTTGCAAACAATTTGCAAGAAAGATGTAAGCCACTCAATGGTAGCTCTGAAGAGATTTTTGGAGTTATCAACACAGCCTTACAAGCACCTTTCCAGTGGCACTACACAAAAAAACAATCTAAAAATCCTCGTCAGGCATCGGAACTCGAAAAGATTCTTTATGGGTTGTTTTTAGGTTAGGTTAGGTTGAAGCGCCCGTTGGCTTAAGCCCGTTCTATTACCGCAAGGAACTCTATAATTTTTTTCCCCTTTTCCTTGAAGACAAAACTTAGAAGGAGCTCCAGCCTGTTGCTACGATGTTACCTGAAGCTTCCTGGGGCATATAGCTTCTAGCTCTGCTAGATTGTGTAGGAAATAAGTTCCCAGATACTTTTTCCTGCGTCTGCTTAGAGCTTCGCAGGAACAAATGAAGTGCTCTACTGGTTCTACGTCTTCCTCATCTTTGCATTGTTTTAAGGTTATGTTAAAACACAGCTACAGAGGCCAGACCACGGCTTCTTTATGTTTATGGTGCCACTGAATCCGAGTTCAGGCTCCAAAAAACCCCAAGCACGTCTGCCTTCTGAGAGAATCTCCAAACGTGACCGGTAAAAATTCCATATGATGAGGTATTTTATAGGTTATCTCAGAAATCTGATATGCTTTGAAATATTGTGGAGCTCAGATTCGGTTTCAGCTACGTTTAAATCAGTCCCACAAGCAGTCTCGAAAAAAATTTGGAATTTTTTTAAGTAAGAATAGTATCTAAGCACATTGAACCAGTTCTGTTGGCGGATTAAGGCTATCGCATCGAAATACATCAGAAAACATATGCCCCTTCCCAAGATCACGATTCCACTTTGTTTTTGTATGTAATGAAATGAAATAAGTGAATTAAATTTCGATAAAAATATTCGATTTGGTAATTACGTCAAGTAATTTTCGATTCACATATTTAAACACACGTAGAGATGTTCGTTCTTTAATTTTGAGGTAGGAAGTTAACTTAAGATACTTCTACCTGATCAAATTTATTTCTGATGCTCTTTTTCAGTTGAAAATAGACAAAACATGGCTGAAAAACATGAAATGCTGCGAAGAAATACTAATAATAATAATATTTGGTCATCCAGCACTCAATGTCTTCAACAACTCAGCGTATACTTAATAAAGTATTGTACTCCATAAATAACGAGTATACAAAAAATTTACAAAGCCAAGTGAATACTATATACGTATTTGTTTGCATTTGATATGCAGAATTGTATATTGAATAACACTAACACACACACACACACACACACACACACCAACACGACATTGGCTTTGGCACTGATATGACATATGCTACAGCCCCACTCAACAAATTTTTTTTTTTACCAACCCACAAACATTTTCAACACTTTGATTTTAAAGACAGCTGTTGAATGCACAGACAGCTCTCAAGTTGCAGTTGCAGTTGCAGTGGCATGTTGGCCATTGTTAGTGGCATGTTTCAGCTGTTGATAGCTGCTGACAGTTGACAGCGTTTTTCAGTTAGTTACGCAGCGGAAATGATTTAATTTCCGTTTTTTACAAAATAGAAAAAATAAGATGAAAAAAAACGAAACGTAAAAAACGCATTGCTGACATTGACAACAAAAGAAATCGAATTGAAAATGCAGTTAGCACAAAATGCTGACAAAGTGAATGAAGCAAATTGAAATGCTTTCAAAAGATTTTCGCTTTTTACAATTTGCTAATAACAACTACATACTACTTATTACTTAAGCTGGTTTTCGCCAGAACTTATATGCATGTATACACTGAAACATTACGCATACGCATAGTTGTGCTAGCTGCTATGCAAAATATATATATAAGTTCCTATAAGTCCTACAAAGGACTAGTGGGCCGTTATGCTATGCAAAATAGTGCTTCCCAAAACCAACAAAGACACCTTACCCCGCCCTCAGTACTACGTATTGCAATTTGTGTGAAATTCTTGTTTTTATTAAGCTTGACCTTTTTTTGTACGTTCTTTATAGCATTTGCACCTAGCAACTGTTAGATTCTGGCAACAAAACATATACAAAAACTATTTTTATGCCAAAATACACACAAAAGGAAGAGAGAGAGAGTGATAAACAGACAGTGGTATAAAGATATATGTAAACATACATAGGTATAGGGGAAAGAGACCATTGCTGAGCACTTACAGTGTGTCAATAACATAGGTAGAGCGTAGTATTAATATACACAAAATATGTACAAAAAAAACTGTCTGGACGGTGCACACAAACGCACATTTACACGCACATAAGCATGCATATATTAAGCGTAATACACACAGATACAAAGATACTTATACACATAGTTACATACGCTTAGATACAACTAAGCTGCTTTCATTAGTACCAGAGCAAAACTCAGTTGGCTGCCTGCTTGATGAGGCAAACTAGATAAGAGATAAAATTTTAGTTACACTCAAACACAAAAAATTAGTTCCTTTTGGTAACAGATATACTTGTGGCAGTTAAAATTTTTAAAATTCTAAGCTTTAAGCGCTTTTTTGCAGTAAGTTTAATCCATTTACTACGGTTTCATTGCACCATTTAAAGCACGACGAACTAATTAACTTACGACATTTTGAATTCGCCAATTTTGGTACCCAAGAAAAGAGAACTACGCTGCTTAAGTTATTTTCTTAAATAATGAATTGGGATGCCTTTAAGACACTTTAAATTCCACTTTCATGTCTTTACATATAAAACGATTATTGCTGTGAAAGCACTGGTTTTGAACTTATATCATTTGTAGCTGCTCTTAAATTCGAACTCTGTCGAAAGGAAATATTTTCATTTATTTTATCATCTTAGATATCATCTTAGTTAAGAAAAAACTATCTTTATTGAATATAATAAAGGTCGTCGAACGGCTTGAATTTAAAATAAATGTCAAGTTTATAGTATCTTTTAGAAAACGATCCTGATTTACTTCAAATAAAAAAGTTTAACCATCCAGGGTTTATAGAAACAGCCTTGTTTAGTAATCTAATTAGCGAAATAATCAGGTACTTCTTAAAAAAAACTAAAAAGTTCCTTAAGCCCATCAGCATATACATAACGCTCATATAGCCTCAATTTTTTTTTAATAAATCAGTCTCAGCTATGACGTCATGCATCAACTTGCATATGGTGGTGCTTATTGCAATATTATCTGAAGAAGTAGCAATGTGGGAGTTGCTCGTTGTCTTAGTGTGGGTTTTGAAAAGATGAAAAAATGGGGTTTTAAAACTAAAAAAAACTTAAATTTATTCTTGGAAGCTGGTTCTAACTTCGAAATGCTAGAATGCAAAAAAAAAAAAATAAAATAAAAGTTTTGTTCATTATTTTGGTTGAAGTTGCGCTTGCTTGCGTTTGTCGCTAGATGGCGCAAGCAAGTATTTGTGTGCAGCATAACACATTTTAAATTAATGTTCATAAAGGGTGTTTTTTTAGAGTTACACAAATGTAAATCATAATAAAACAAAGAAATATATTTTTAATATCAATAAAAAGTAATTTTCTGTGGATGTAATGGTGTTTGCCACATGGAGCACAACACAAACAACGCGCAGAAAACTACAAGCGTTCGTCAATAGATGCCTCAAGCGGATCTTGAGAATTTTTGGCCCACTTGGGTTTCAAACGAGCAGCTACTTGATCTAGCTGAAATCCACCCGATCGATCTAGAAATCTGAAAAAGGAAATGGTCATGGATTGGCCACACTCTAAGACGGCCAGCCCAAGACATTGCACGAGCAGCACTCGAGTGGAATCCGCAGGGCCATAGACGCCCCGGAAGACTACGAATCACCTGGATAAGAATGGTCCGAAATGAAGGAGCTGGTCAACATACGACATGGAACCAGCTCAAACCATTGGCAAAAGACAGAAGTGTATGGAGACGCCCTATGCTCTTGTTGAGCTTTTATATAGCATAATAAAGTTTTTATATTATATGAATAAAGGAATATATATAATGGTGTATCGACAAAAGCTTGTGTATTATCCTCACTCCTAATGCGACAATTCTGCTTGTTTACGTACCCCTTCAACAAAATGGGCTTCATCGGAGAACAAAATTGTGAATTTTAAATAAGTTTGACGAAGGAAACATTATATTGATCAAAAACTTCAAAAATTTGCAAGCGTTGCTCTGTTGGAAGACTATCCATAATGAAATCTCAAACCAAACTCAACAAAAAGCAACTATCAGCTCTTAAATGGTTTGTCAGACAAAGCAGTGTTGCAAACTCAAAGTTGTGAACCTCTAAAAAAAACACGCTGTATTTCCATACTATTATTTTTATAATATTTTAAAATAATGATGTTGCCACAAGATGCTGCTTTCAAAATAAATAAATTAAAATATGAACCGGCATTCCAAAACGGTTGCAATTTTTTTAAATTTTGCTATGCTTATCATATTTCAAAATAAAGTTTAGCAAAAAAAAAAAAAAATAATTTAAAAAAATAAAAAAAAATTGTTTTGCTAAGCTGCAAAACATCAAAAGTTAATTTATTTCAAAATCAGCGCCTTGTGCTCAAAATTATAATTAATACTTCAAAATATTAATACACAGCTTCATTTCCTTCAAAAAGCATTCCTAATATTTTGGCTGCAACTGTTTTTATTTAGATTGTGTCCAGTCTACATATTAATATTGCTGTTGTTGCTTTTGTTATTGCCACAAAAGTAAACACACACACACACACATATATACACAACAATATACACAATAGTACTGTGCAAAATGGCTTGAAAAAATAGAAGCTAAGCAGCAGAAGAAAAAGCCATTAGAGTCGCTTCATGGATAAGCGGCGATTAGTGTGTAGGGCAAGACAGCGTCTATAACAACGACGTCCACGCTGACGTCGACAGCAGCAGCGTCGTTTTTTGTTGTCGTCATTAGTAAAGCAAAAAAAAAAATAATAATAACAACTGACAACTGACAACAGTTTGTTGCTATAACATTGTTGCGCATACGCCGTGTTGTATCCCTTAGCAACTGTTGCATGTTGGCTGACTGTTGATTGTGGCAAAACAAGAAACATAAAAAGCTATGCGTAATGCGTAATGCGTGAAATCATGCATTACATGCGTCTAAACCTAATAAGCTGGCCACGCGTAACCCGCATTCAAATCTTTTACAGCAATGCTGAGGCTTTTTTTTTTTTTTGGCTACTTTTATTATATTCGATTTTTTGATATTATATCTTTTAGCGCACATATGTGAATTATTATTATGCTGCATGATATTATATTTTGCCTTTGTTGCGAGAGCAGTTTGATATGTTAGTGTTTCTTTGCTATCAGAAGTTCATGGACTTAGTTAGAAGTTTGAGAAGTTTTTGTTCGATAAACGCGAAATTTTGACAAAAGTGAATAATTTCAGAGTTTGTCTGCTTATCGCGCATTATTTTTTGCTTTGTCTTATTACTGCCATCTGACTTCCGTACAAGACCAGATTTGCTTTTTCTCCAGCAGATATTATATAAGGATAGACGTATAGCCCATCACAACGGCTACGCTGAAAGATTTCTGGAAACGTTCCCGATGAGAAGACGAATCATCTACTTATTGTACATCAAAGAAGGTCAAGCTGATTCTTCTATAGATCAACCTCTCTCCTTTAATCTCTCAGTGACTTTTTGGGGTAAACATGAAGATTTTGGTGGGCTTACTGTGGACATAAGTTAAATCATCAATATTATAAAAGGCCAAGATCTCTTCAGCTAAAAACTCTCATGGTGCATGTGTTTGGCTTACATTCGATGTTATCTCTTTATCTTACCAAATTCTTACACTTTCAAAGTAGTGCTGGAGAAAACATCGATGATCGAAGTTTAAAAACTCTGTATATCGATGTTGGCCAACAGAGATGTTTCTCCAGCACTACTAAACACCCATTTGATGAGTGCAGAAGTGCTAGAGAAACATTTCTGTTGGCCAACATCGATATATAGAGAATTTAAACATCGATCATCGATGTTTTCTCCAGCACTATTCCAAAGTATGTACGGATGCGAAACTTGGCTTGTAACTGACCAACTATCTGGAAAAATTCAGAGCGTTGTAAACAGATGCCTCCGTCGTATTCTTAAGGTGTGGTGGCCAAATGTCATCAGCAATGATGATCTTTATACAAAATGTAACTTACAGCCAATGGCCAATACCATTAAACTAAGAAAATGGCGGTGGCTAGGCCTCACCTTGCGTAAAGAAGCTACAGAAGTTTGTCGACAAGCCCTTGTTTGGAATCCCCAAGGCAGCTGCAAGAGGGGCCGACCTAGGAGTACATGGAGAAGAAGCCTACAAAAAGTAATAGACGAATGTGGTAAATCGTGGAACGAAATAAAGATGCTAGCTAAAAACCGGACCAGATGGAAATGCTTTATTGAGGCCCTATGCTCCAGTGGGATAGAAAACTTTTTGACAGATGCGAAAAATCTATAACATTAAAAGAATAGAAATTGCTTCCCATCCAGAATATTCTCTAGATAAGCATTTTGCGACAACTTTCTATTTTCAAGCCAGAATGAATTTTAAAGCTGTAAGAGATTTGGCTCGAATGTACAATGCCACAACGGTAAGAAATTTGGATCGTATAAGAACCTTATAAGACCTCCAAAATCAGCAATTGGAAAGAATCAAAAAGTTTGTATTTTGAGCTACAAATTTGGAAAACCCTAAAACTAAACGTATTCGAGGTCAAAGCAGACTTTGTCGCATAATATATAACAATCTAAAAACATCACTAACTTCTCAAGCTGCCCTCATAGATATAGATATATGAATTCAAAAATGCCCCAAATGAGGCACAGCAGCAATCTCAGGCTAAGCTTTAACGACACACGCGCTGCCATTTGTGACACGTAACACATTTTAAATGATTTTTATTAGAGGCGATATACCGCAAGAAGCCGCTTCCAACCCTTCTGAGATCCCAAATCAGGCATAATTTGTATGCTCTGTAAAGCTATGTTTGCATACTTGTAGAATGTCTATCTGTCTGTCTGTCTGTCAGTCTATTGCTACGTTTACGTCGTAGTCCATCTTTCTGTCTGTCTTTTGGTTTGTCATTCATTGTCAAGGCTCAGACAAAAAGGCATTGAAATGCAAAGCACTGATAAGCACGATAAATGGAGCGCAGAGCACAGTTTTCTTACTAGATATATAGATACATATTTATTATAATGTAATTCGTATTTGTAATTTTTGTTTTTTTTAAACAAATGCAGTTGCAAAATCCCGAAAAAATCACAGCAGCCAGAGTGACGCCCAACTAAGTAAACTCGAGCTGTCTGTATAATTTCGGGCTGGCTTTAATAATTTGGTAAATAAATAATAAATCTCATTATCACATGTTGCTCGTGTATTCAATTATTATCACAGCATTCACTCACTCACACACATTTGTAGTGTAATAAACATAACAATAACGCGTTGAGAGCAATAGCAAATTAAGCAATGAAAGCACAAAACAAAACAGAACACAAGAGAAAAGCAATATCGAAAGGTTCCTTACAAAGCATGTACTAAATGTATACATATTTCATATCTAGATTAAACCTTATCAATTGTTTGCATATGAGCACAAAAAACAAAAAAAAAAAAAAAAAGGAAAGGAGACTTGTATAATCACATAACAGTTGATAACAAAAAAAAAAAAAAATGCTCTCATGCAACTTTGTTGTTTTTTGTCATTATTATAATCAAGGCTAAAAACCTCACGTGAGCTCGGTTTGGGGGAACCGGAATCATGCTTCCAGCAGTAAACTGGTTCTTAACTCGAACTTTTACTTGTTAAGCATTTTTTTTTAGCGCATTATTCATATTGCCATTGCAAAAAAGTTGCGCAAAAATTGATTAAAAGCGCTTATGTTGAGTTATGTCAGCAGAAAATCCTTAAAATTACGTATTTTCAAAAATAATTTTTTAATAAAAAAAATAATTTGTTTTTACAAAGTAAGAAAAATATTGTTTGATCAAATATAAGTTCTCAAACAACCAGAAATCATTTGTTGCATAAAACTCAATGATTGTTCATTTAGTAATGATACGAGCAGCACTTTAGCGCCCCCTGCCGTTCAATATGTTTATAAGTTGGCGCTGCGCTTGCATGTTTTTCAAGGAACTGGCAGAATTTAAAGCATTATAACTTGGGAACTACTAGAGATACTTACATGATTCAAAAACCAGTCTTCTGCACTTTTTTGAGATCTACAATTTTTTTATACACACCAAAAACAAGGGCAAGGGCGTGGGTAAAAATACGAAAAACGGCGTTGTTGTAACTTTGGCACCCTCTACCGCCTAAAATATGAACTTCTGGGTATACCTTCTATTACAAATACATTTTTAAATTCAATTTTGATCATTTTTTGCCTTGAAAGTTTTTTTGTTCAACTTATAGAATTCGAGATAAATGGGCCGACACACATTTCAAAATAACGGTAAGCCCTACGGGGGGGAGAGGTCACCATTTTGGTTTTAGACTTTTTGGATGGTCCTTGAAACATTAAGCAAGAGAAATTCCAGTGTGTAATTTTTTCCAGGTCAAAACCTATTTTGACTGTACTAAAAGTTTTGCAGCGTCGGTCTCGGAGCGAGCGGCTGCAAAAGGCGTCTGTTCCTCAGGTTAGGGGCCGTCCTCTTATTATAGATTATCTGGAGCTTACCAAATCTTCTTTAGGCTTTTAACCTATAGAAGTTCTCCACTTTAATCGAACTATTTGCAAATTGAAATTTAAAACATAAGTGTAAGTCCGTATGGAAACCAGTCTCCAAGCGGTACGCATATTTATATGGAAAATCCACCTGCTTCGGCAGCATGCACATCGGGTTCAGAAGTGCAGAATTCATGTTCAAATGGAAATGGGAATGGTTCCACAATTGAAACCTTTTGAGGCCCTAAGTCCTACAGGGGATAACAGGAATTAAGAGAGAGAGATACGATTTTCCTTGATTTTCCCTTAGAACTTTCATGTCAAAAGATTTATATCTACTTCTGAACATAGATTTCACATGAATTAGTTCCAGTTTTACAAAAATTCAACAGCTTCCAGTTGATATGCTCCCCCACATTTTTAACTGCGAAACAGTTTCAAGCTTTGTTTATAATTATTTTCAACGACGCAATTTTTTTCGCATCATAGACAAATATTTTTCAGCTTATATACCTATTAAAATATACTGCATATAAAGTTAAAGATATTCGAAATGGGCCTGAAGGCCAATTGAGGATTGCTTTTCAATTCCTATATGTCAAGTTTTATGTGCCTTCAGTCTTATGACAACTAAATGATGGCTATATAAAAATGTTTGTCAGATGAGTGTGTATATATGTATGTATAGTAAGAACTTTTATGCCTGACCAAACTTCAGCTAACTTAATAGCTTCATATATAATAGATGCTTTTTTTATTGGTGTAAATAAATGTGACTAATGCATTTTTGCAGTATTTTTTTATATATGCAAAGGTTTATGTGATTTAGTTATCTTGAAAATGCTTCATTATGCAAATCGAATTGCATTTGAATGCCTTGAGGTAGCAAATGTATAAAAGACAAGTTGAGTATATACACTACAAAAAGCAGGAAAATAGTGTAATATACTGCATATAATACTGCAGTCTTTTAAAAATGATATTGATAAAGTTTTAATTTGTAAATTTTTTTGTTTTTTTGTAAAATATTTTAGAAAATACTTGCACAGCAAAAGTTTCAATTTGCAGCCACAAAAAGACTTGCAAAATGCAAACTTTGTTTAGTTTAAATTTATGCAACTTTTTTGAGCTAGTTAAAAACTTTGCAAAAATAATAAAATATAACAATGCAATAGTTAAACATTTATGTAAAATTTTTTTAAGCATATATGTCTTATAGAATATTCAGACTAACACAATTCGGAAGTTACCATTTGGAAATTATTGCATATTATTTCATATGAAACCACCTAATGAAATAGTGGCGCCATCTAACGTTAAGCATTTTTAAGATGAAAAGACAACACTGTTTTGTTTTGTTATCTGCGTTCACTTATCAAAAATTTTTAATTGGAATTTTTCGTGACTATTTTTTTTATATGAAGTTTTTCATTACGTTCGTAAATTTTGCATGCTGCGTACGGGCCTTAAAACAAAATAAATAAAATATTATAAGTATTCTTTTTTAAGCAGCCACAAAAGTTTACAATATCAGAAACTGAAGACTTCGTAGTTTTTTTTTTTTTAAACTAAGATATGGAAATATTGCAAAAAATATCGAAAAAACAAATTCTGTTTGTAAGGCTAACAACTTATTGAAAAAAGTATGACATTCCTGAATTAATAGCGAATAGTTTATTAATAAAAATAAAATAAATTTATTATGTGAAATATTTCAAATTAAAAAAAATTTTTTTTTCTTCAAGCTAGGAGTGGTAACTGCTCCCTACTTCGCACAGCACGCACCAAAATCCCAGTACTCTTGCCAATCCCTAGTTACATCATGTCCCTTGTCAACCATTTAGCTATAAAATCGCTTTCACCCTTTAACTTTCCATTCAGATCATACTTATCACTGACTTCTAGTTACAGATTTAAATACTGAAGGTAGTGCTGGAGAAAACATCGATGGTATACCGATGCATCGTTGTATCGAAGTTTAAAATCTCTATATATCGAGGTTGGCCAATAGAGATGGTTCTGCAGCACTTCTGCACTCATTAAATGTGTGTTTAGTAGTGCCGGAGAAACATCTCTGTTGGCCAACAACGCTATATAGAGATTTTAAACTTCGATACATCGATGTTTTCTCCAGCACTAACCGAAGGTATACCAAAAAGCTAACACAAAATTTTTGTTTTTCATAATTATGAAAAATTCACTTCAATATTAAAATCTTAAAACAAACCCATTTTTGAACAATGGTTCCCCAAATCTGCACATTCAGATAACACTCTTCCGCCTAACAACTTATTTAGGTTAGGTAAGGTTAGGTTATAGTGCTTGCCTGTCCTGAAACAGCCCAGACGCACTTAGGCACAAGGAAGCCCTTTTTGATGCCACACGTAATGTTGGCCGAGAGCTGACCGGAGATTCCTTTATAACTGCGTATATAGGCATCAATGGTCAGCTCTGAAAGACTGGCACGACTATCCAATTGTAACCGTTTTATCGCTGAACCAACCTGAAAGTTCAATGAACCTAGCTATTTCTCTGGAACAGAGGTTGGAAATGTCTGTAAGAATGGTCAAAAATGGGGACCCAAGGGTACTTAGTTTCCTCCTCCTCCTCAGATTCGCAGCCGCGGCAGAAATCGTTGAAGGTAAAGACTCATCTACTATTAATTAAATTTCACATGAATTCTGCATTTCTTATAACAAAAGCAGTTTAATTTAATAACCCGCATATAGCGCACAGCTCATAGAGAACCAGTGCGTCATGTCTACATATAAAAACTACATAAGTATATATATACGAGTTATACAACTAATCCCATCGTAATTATTTTGCATATTACAAATTTTTTCTAACTTGCATTGGCACATTAAAATTTAAATAGCCTACGTTACGTATGAGTAATATTTAAACACAGCATGCAATATTTTATAAAACAAAAAAAAAAAAACAAAGCACGCTGCTGTTAAAAACTTTCTTTTGTGCTATATAAATATTTAACGCGCTGCAGAGCAAACCTTTTTCAGCACTAACCCCCAGTCCAGGAGCATGCTCCAACTGCATAGCATAAAGTTGCGCTCACATTTCCAATTTAATAAACTCAACAAAGCAGCAAGAGCGCCGGAGTGGGGGCGCTGTCAGCTACTTGAGTAAGATTTTCAATTTACTCGACGCCATTTGGGTTCTACTTTATTTATTTTATTTTTTTGTAGCAGCAACAGCTTCTCATAGTTAGATGAAGAAATATTGAAATTGTATATGCACTGTGTGGATACCACCAGATTGCTGCCAGATAGCTGGAGCTACCACGCTCGCGTTACGCATAGTTCTTATCATAAATCTTTTTGCCATCCTTTATCCCTGAAACAGGATTTATGCTCAACCTCTTTGTCTGTTTAACGGTTACATGAGCTGCAACAAAAAAAAAAAAAAAAAAAACAACTACAACATTGGACAACATCATCTAACAAAGCAGACGACAAATTTTTTAATAAAAAATTTTTGAGTGAATTTATTATTGTAGCTCTTGTAGCTTGTAGTACATACAATATGACAAGTCAAATTTGTTGTCTTAAGAGCAGACGGTCAGCTTAAAATTGTTTGAAAGCAAAGTTGGTCACTTTTTCTTCCTTGGTCGGTCACTTCAAAGTTTTGCCATCGCCGCAGCCGCTGCCTTTTCCAGGAAAATATAAAATTTCATTTATTGTGGGTTGTCTCTTGTTTTGTGTTTGTTATTGTTGTTGTTTTTATCATTATTATGGATGATTGTCTTGCGGTGTAAAGCAAAAATAAAAAATAAAGAAGGTGAACGTGTAAGATATGTTTACTAGAAGAGTGTTGACTTTTTAGATACTCTAGGAGTTATGTGTGGTAGCTTAAATATAACTAAGTGCATCGAAGTGAACCTAAACTGACTTGGATTGTCCTTTGCTATAAAATTTACAAGGCTAAGATTTTGGCCAACAAAATTTGAGTCCATTGCTTTGTTAGATGTTTTAAATGACAGATAGATGACAAATAACACTAGTTTAAACGAAAAATGAAACTTTTTAAAGAAGTTCTTAAAAAAACGTTTTTTAGGGTGATTTTGGGTCGAGAAACACGAAAGTGGCAACCGTTTTTGATATATTTTCGAAAAACATGTTTTTGGGCCCTAATTTCAGTTATTCGTCAATATCTCGTGACCAAACCAAAGTTTTGTAACGACATGATAGATCGAAGGCTTTAACTGAATGAGGATTTTTTTACGAACATTTCGAGTCTAAGATCTTCGAAATCAGATAGGAACTGTAGTTGTTTTGGAAACATGCATGTTAGGCCTTTGCCAAACCCACAAACAATCTTCTTCTTTTATTCCTTTAACTCCTTGAGGAGCATAGGGCCTCTGTAAAACATCTAAATCGTATCCGCTTTTGTGCCAATTGCATCACTTCCCTCCAGGAACGTCCTGATTCTTCAGCTTCAGCTTCTTTCAAAACAGTTCGGCGCTCCACCAACAATAACATGTTAAAATGTCACATAAGCATAATGTTAAAATGTTGCACAACAGAGTTGAGAGCAGTCGCTGTTAATTACGCTCTCCAGCTACTGTAAAGTTATTGTCAATTGCCTTCTGCTGTTGTTTATTATGTATAGTATATCAATTTTTTTCTTAATAAACCATCAACTGAACAACTAAAGCTGTTCCTTACAAAAACACAAGCAGTAAAAATTGGTTTTTGTTAAGTTTCTTATCCTCTCCAGGTTTTCCCTTCCACAGAAATATTTAAATACCAAAAGTATAAAAGTCGTTTGCTTAGGTTTTGTGCTTATCATCAAAAATAATGTCGTTTAAATAAAAGAGAAATAGTTAAAAAAAATACACAAAAAATAAAAATAAAAAATAAGAAAATGCCAAAAGCTCAAAAATTTGCCTTTTATTCAAATTTTTCATGCTCTCAAGATTTTTATGATTTTCCAACTATTACTTTTGTTAAACTTTTGTTTAATACTTTGGCTAAAACTAAGCCAACTGCTTCCAATGTTGTTCCATAAAAAAAAAATAAGTAAAATAAAAAGGATTTATTTTCTAATTCACCAATACAAATGGTTCTGAAATCCAAAATAGTTTTTATGAGTTTGGTTTTTTTTACTGGTTTCCAAAAAAACTTTCTGGCATCAACGAAAAAATTCTTTTACCACCAAACCAACGTGTTCAAATAAAGAACTAAAATACAACTACTACTTAAAAACTACATTAAAAAGTTATAAAGTAAATATTTTTTTTTATAAAAAAAAATTACTAAAAAAAAATTTTTTTTTAATATTTTATTTTTTAAAAAAAAATTTTTTTTTATTTAACTAACTTCAAAAAAATTGATTTTATTTTTTTAAAACTGTTGACTCGGCTTAGGATTAGATTTATATTAGATTAGATTTATATATAAAAAATTCTCAAACATTTTTTTATATTTTTTTTTTAAGCAAAACTTATAGTAAAAAAATTATTTTCCAGAGAGCCTTGATAACGGCTTGGATTCAATAAGTATTTTTTAAAAATTTCATATTTATTTTGAAGAAATTTTAAGGATTTAAAAAAAAATATTAAAGAAATTTAAATTTTTTTAAGAAAACTGATAGTAAAATTGAAATATTTGCAGAGAGGCTTGCTGATAAGTTATATTCAAAAAAATATTGTTTTAAAAATTTTAGTTAAGACGAAATTAATACAAAAATGTTATATTGCTTTGAAAGTACTTTTCCAGGGCACTTCAAGAAGAGCGAAAATTGATTTGAAAAAATTATAAGTTTACAAATATTCTATAGTTTACTGATAATTGAATAACAAATTTACAACTTTTTTTAAATCAAGCCGTAACGCATTAAGCTAAAAAATACAATTTTCAGTTTTTTTGTTTTAACTCGCCATTACTTTTTAAAAATTGTTTGTGGCTAAATTTCAGAAAACATTTTTATTTATTTTCTTTTTTTTTTTCAATTCAATTTATTTCACGGTTTTGATTTATAATATTTACAGTGTAAATATAAACTAATATAGTAAATTTAAGACTTCAGGTTCTAATAACCATTTCTACTTAAATATAATAATATATGACCTCAGAAAATGTACAATGATAGGATTATGATATAAAAGATAGCTTTTATTAAGTCATCATTAATAAACAATTAAACATTGGTACCAACTATGTTAAAAAATACCAAATATACCAAATTTATTTGTTATTTTTTTTTTATAGTACCATTAGAACAAAAATGAATTATGTCAAGGTTTTAAATAACTACTTGGTTCATTTTGCATTAAAAACATTAAAAATCCTGCTTTTGGCAAAAATTGCTTTTAAAAGTATAAAAAGTAAAAGGGCCCCAAAAAAGGAATGGACTTTCTGAAAGCGTAGAACAAGTGAAATAAAATTAAAGATTAACCAAGCCCAGCCTTTCGGCAATGTCTGCGCCCAAGCATTGTCAATATATCAGTTACATGGAACAACAACAACAACATCATCATCATCATCGTCAAATTTTCAACATCATGATTACACTTGTAAGCAACATGATTATCAACATGTAGTACACAGCTAAGCAAACGTTAAAAGAGTAACTCGCAGTGTGACCGTCTAGGCAAATATTTAACTGCTGTCTTGGCTAATTTAATAACTGCAGTGGAAGAAATACGTGAGTGGCGAGAATTCTTTTTTGGGTCTGTCTAAAAATATTTCAGCACATACTTTAAGGCGTTTGGGTAACATTGGGGGGGGGCTATACAATTTATATAGAAAAATTGCTGTTGCTGCATTTAGACATCATTAGGAGCGGGAAGAAAACTTAGTGAGTGTAAGTCGAAACTCATATGTCTTGAGTGACTTGGATAACAAAAACAACAACATTGATGTCCAAATGTTTGTTTGTCTGTTTGTTTCTTTGCTTTATCATTATGACATGTTCAAAATTACCAATGACAAACGTGATTTGACTTCCAAAAACTTGAGCAATGACTGGCAATAGAAGAAGGTCACCTCACCGACAATGTGCGAGTAGAGACTTGGGGTTGATTCCTACTTCTATTCCACTTTGGAGGCTACTGCTGCTGATTGCGCTGTGTAAAACTTTGTCATGTGGCATGTCGTGTGTTGCATGCCTCATCTCTAAATTGCAAAATTTAGTTTTAGTTGCTGGAGACGTATATACTTTATACTTTAAGTGTGTGTGTTTGCTTCCGAGCAGCGCTGTGGATAGCCTGATTTGTTGTGCCAGCATGTTTGCAGTGCCATAAATTTGATGCGGCTTTCAAAGTTTTCGATTAAAACGTGTTCACACGATTTATTTCGATAATGTGATCAATTTTGTTTGATAACAAAAGTAGAAGGTGCTTGCAAAAGCTCTATTTTTTTCGCTTAATGGCTTAAAAGAGTGAAAATATGCTCTTAGGAGCGTTTTATCAACAGTAAATGGGAGTCTAGATATATGGGAGAGAGATTTACTCTTGAATATGCATATTAGGTATATTATACATACATAATTGTTGGGCTTGAAATCTTTAACAAGCAAATTTCAAGCAAGCAGCAACTGTTTTTTTTTTTCCCAGATATTATTTTAATTCAAAAACTTATATTTTAACTCTGAGAGCGCTTTAAGGTTACTGAAACATCTGCAAAATGCAGAAAACTAATTTTTTTTATTCACTATACATTTTTTTTTTTTTTTAGCTAATTTTTAGCAAAATTTTTGCTAAAACTTAAGTTCATGGTTGACCCAAAAAATCTAACTCTAATACCCAGATAATAAGGCTCATAATTCTCACTCGTCTGCACGCAGCTGAGATCAAATAAAGATACATCATATAACTCATACGCCGCGTTGTGCACGTTTTCTAGGCATGTAACATTTGCACTTGCTGCTTCCACTTTTATGATTTTATTTTATCACAAATTTTATGACAAGCCATAAAAAAGCCATTTTGAGAAACCACGCACCATTCATTAATAATTAAATTATATGACAATAAAACAACTTGAAATAGCAAAAAGCACGACTTTTAAGATAAACCATTTAAATGATAAATCACATTAAGAGGCAATAAAAATGCATAAACATAAATATAAATAAAATTATAATAATATTTAATTGGTAAATAACAAATTTGCACCTGGCTGAAAGTCTTTGCTTAGACTTGGCCGGTTTCATTTCCTTCAACAAACCAAAAAATGAGCAGCACAAACAATTAATTAAGCGACACAAATGTCTGCAAAGAAGCACTGAACCAACAAACCTGGAACAGAAGCAGTTTTATTTTTGGAACGGAAAATAACCCCAACTAGAAAAAGTGACCAAAAAAAACAAAGATGACGACTTTGACAAACTTCTCGGCCAAGTGTCTGGCAATTAATTTTTCTTCTAGGAAAATTTTTGTTGCCAGTCCGTTGACTTCTTTTGGGACAGCCAAATGTAACAAATTACTAAGACTGGATGTTGTTGTTGTTGTTGTTGTTGTGGCTGTTGTTGTATTTTCTATTCTACTATTCTACTAGTATTTACTTAAATCTAAAATTAGCAATGCAATGACGACAAGCACTAAATGAGAGTACTTCAACTAATACAAAAACAAGCCAAGCAAATATTTACTATATGTAGTGCACTTTTTATATCCATATGACGTCAGTCGAATGTGCTTTGGTTTACTCTGTGTAAATGTTAGACTGCCACTTACACACTTTAGTTAGAAATCTATTTACGACTTTGAAGAGAGTATAGATTGTGTTTTGTAAATTTAAATGTGTGAGCGTATTTCTTTGGTCTATATACGAGCACAATTTATGCTTTTAACTGTCACTTAAATTGAAAATGAATCTTCAGCAGTAGTTTTTAATTTTTTTGATTAAATTGCAAACACTTCAATTAAAGATGCTGCTGATTTTTACCTTTAAAATTATAAAACAAATAAAAATATCATCATTGTTAAAAAAAAAAACATCATCTCTATTAAAAAAGCATCATCTCTACAAACAAAATATCATTTCTAGCAGCAAATTATATTTTGAGGAAAAGTAGCATCTTTATAAGCAAACACTGTTTCCATAGTTGCTGCATATTTATCTTTAAAAAAAAAAGATCATCTTCATCTACACATTTCTGTAAGCATAGCATCATCTTCATAAACAAAGTATCATCTCTTCAAGCAAAATATCATCTTTATTAGGAAATGGTATTTTATAACATCTTTATAACCACATCCTATATAGTCAGTTCAGCATAGCTATAGCATTAAAACACTTCATATTAACAGAATATTTTAATTATTTCAATTTTATCCGCAAAATATTATCTTTATCAATAAAATTATAAAATATCATTATCATCTATACATCTCTGTCAAACATAGCATCATCTTCATAAACAAAGTATCATCTCTTCAAACAAATTATCATCTCTATCACTAAACTCTGTTTTCTAAAAAAAAACCAACATCTCTATAACCACACACTATATAGTCAGTTCCGCAATTAATTATCTTTATCAATAAAATTATAAAATATAATTTTTATCTATACATCTCTGTTAACGTAGCATCATCTTCATAAATGAAGTATCATCGCTTCAAACAAATTATCATCTCTATCAGAAAATTCCATTTTCTAAAAAAAAAAGCCAACATCTTTATAACCACATTCTATATAGTCAGTTCAGCATAGCTCTAGCTGCAAATCACAACGTATTAACAGAATATTTTAATAATTTCAATTTTATTCGCAAAATTTCAACTTCATCAATAAAATTATAAAAAATAATTTTCATCTATACATCTCTGTCAACAAGAACTAAAAAAAGAACAAACAAAATATCATCACAGCAAGGTATTTCAAAAAACAAGTTTAAAAACTAAGCTTAAACACATCATTTTAAAAAACAATTATATCCGCTAAATATTAGCTTTATTAACAAATAAGAGAAGGTGGGAAGTCATCAAACTCTTTGAAATAATGAATGAGTTGGATACCTCAAATAACTTAGTTAAGTATTTGTAAGAAGAAGGAGCGAAAGTTACTTGAAAAAACTTAAGCAGCTCTTCTTCGTGGCATTCAAAATGCTGAAGATTTCAATGGAAAACTGAATGCAGCTACATCTTGTAGGCAAATAAAGCTTAAATATTCATTGAAGTAGTAATTTTTTGTAGACAATAGGGTCTTACAAATGCAAGTTGCATTACCCAAATTTAATCAAAAGCGTGAGCCATTAAAACACGCACAAGGGTATTAAAAAAGTGTCATCCCAAAGAGAACTTTTCTCTTCAGTTAATCCCTCTTTTTTTTACTTTTGGTTGGCAATTAAGTCAAGGTACTGCAAGCAGCCTTTGGCTAAAAGAGGATAACAGTAGGTTGCAGCATGCTGCAGCAGGCAAAAGAGAAGAAAGCACTTTAAAAATGGCCGACATACCATTGCATACTTTTGTGCGTTGCCAAACATAAACACGCACAAGTGCACTTCATGTGTGAGTGTATGTAAAGGTGTATGCAAGAAAGTCAGCATGCGTGCGTGTAAAAGTGCAACTGTGTGTACGCTCTTACATGCTCTCTTTACGACACACTTTAAAGAACGCTTCGCTTAAGGCGAAACTTTAATAAAACGAAATTGCAGAGACAACAAAAGCAACAATAACAACAACAAAGCAGGGCACTAAAACAAAATGCAGCAATTAAATGCGTCGCTTGTAACAACAACAACAAAAACAACTACAGCTACAACAACAAAAAGCAATAAAAAAAACAAAAACAACAATGACAACTAAATGCGATTCATATTCATTCAACCAAGCATAAAAAATCAACAACAGTCAATGAACTGTTGGCTTTACTTGACTGAACTGGACGCCTCTTGTTGGGTGGACTGAGAGTATGGGGCTATTAGGGAGTAAAGTGGGGGGGGGGGCCTGTATAACTACAGCTATAGTCCATACTCATCAATGAGCAAGGCGAAAAAAAAAAAAGAAGAAAATTGCGTACGCTAAAATCGGGCGTGAACGACTTCGATATACCCCTAAGTGTAGCTGTTGTATGACAATGGCATACCCTTTAGTATTATTCACAAAATTTAAACAAAATATTGAGAATTTAAGAAATAATAAAAGAACACTATTTCTTTTATTGTTAATAATATTTTTACTCCCAAATGGGATTTTTTTTATATGTAGTTTTGTCATACCGTGTGATATTTTTCATTCAGCGTATAGGCCTTAAATAAATAAATTCAAATTCTTCGAAAAAAAGAAATAGGCTAAGACACCATCAATAGTCACCATGGTAAGAACCTCGAACGATTCCTATGGACCAACCGATATATCGGTTTTTTTAAATTAGATTATAGCTATTCAGTGAATACTATTCATTGTGGCGATATTTTTCATTCAGGCCCAAGTATAGAAAAAGCCTTTAATAAATAAGATTTTCGACAAATTCACTTCAAAAACGGAAGGACCCCCATGTCCGATGCAAGACACAATACATCTTCGTAGCCTTAGGATCAGCAATTGGCACCGGCAGGCACAAGATAGGAAGCGCTGGCGAGGGATAGTGTCCCGCGGCCAAGACCGATAACCTTTTGTAATGGCCAAATGGATTGATAGATTAATCTACGATTCATATAAATCAATGGCAAGCACCTACATAAATATTGGTTTTTTTAATGAAATTACAGCCATTTAGTGAACACTGTTCAATGCTTTGGGCAAAAATGCACACAGGCAGAAGTGCCCGAGTAACTAAGTAAACAATCCCAATGAAGAGACCCAAGGACAGAAGTGCGACTCCAAAAATATGTGCAAAAACAAACAGCTGATAACAAGTTTCTTTGTTCGTGTTTTATTTTTCTTAATAAAATTTATTGTGTAAAAATGGCATGCAAGATAGAGCTTTAAATATTTGTTGATTTTGCACTGAAAAGAATTTACAGCTTCAGTTAAAAAAACCGCTTGCCATACTTCTTGGCAATTTTTTTCAAACAGCTGTTTAGTTTTCAAACACGCTAAATAATACCAACAGCAGTATATTAAAATATTTACTTTGAGACTTTTTCCAGCACAGTTTTGTGCAGAAATGCTCTAATTTTCGTAGTGAGTTAAACTTCGTGAACAATTGTCACAAGTGGACCGAATGTTTAAATGTTTTGAAGACCTTTATTTGATTCAGGGGAGAGGGCGTTGTGGGCTACGCTGAACAGATTAAACAGTTTGTCGGACAACTTCAAAAGGAAAAAGGCAGCAGATATCGACTCAATACAATTTAATTAATTTAACTTTAAATTTTTTTCGATATTTTTTGGTAAAATTTATTCAATCTCCTGGTCTTCAAAATCTTTCCCGACTAGACTCTTCAAGCTAATTAATTCTGTATAAAAAGGACTGGGAAAGAAAACTCTATTCTTTTTATATATCCATCTCCCATCTCATGTGCCTGATCCATATAAAAATAATTTCCCTTACTGACTATTTTGCCTGCTCCATATGCATGAAGGCCTATTAAAAATGTTCCAAGAGAACAAGGACCTACAGTTTATAGCGGAATACGAACAGCGGTGCCTTGAATTAATAGAGATTTTCTTGGGCTCCATATGCATGGAGAAAATCAATGAAATTTGCTCCTTTTTGCACTTCCCATCACGTCTCAAAAACATCCTCTTTTAAAGAGTCGAAAATGTTTACTACTATCCTCATCTAAAGTATGGCCCATTTTTGGTAAAATTTGTTCTCCTCCTGGTATCCAAAATTTCTCACGACTCGACTCTTCAAGCAAATTAATTCGGTATAAAAAGGTCTGAGAAAGAAAACTCAATCCTTTTTATATTTCCGCTCCCATCTTATGTGCCTGCTCTATATGCATGGAGGAAAACAATGAAATTTTATCCTTTTTGCACTTCCCATCACGTCTCAAAGATATCCTATTTTAAAGAGTCGGAAATGTTTACAACTATCCTATCTAAAGTATGACCCATATTTATACACGCATACATGCTGTACACGTATGGACTAACTAAATAAAGTTCGATTGTTTTCAAATTTTCGATCTCATCTCAAATATCTCCTATTTGAAAGAGTCCAAAATGCTTGTTTCATTAATCTTTTTAATTTTTACTATCCCATCTCAAATAAAGCCCATTTCATATACAAATATATATATGCCCCATGCACATGGACTACCTTAATAAAGTGCGATTGTTTTTACCTTTACGATCCCTTCTCAAATAAGTATATCGTATTTTATAGGGTGTAATATGACTACTAAAAACTCAATATCCATTGCATACTTCCAAACCCATTCCTCAAAAACTTTCCATTTTTAAACCTCGAAAATGCCCATTTCTGCCTGCGCCATACATATGCACCAACTCAATATACTTTTTTACGCTTCATTTAAAGTGTATCAAAAGTAAAACCAACAACAAACGCAATTGCAAAAGTTAAGCGTGCTTATGTATATATGTATGTATAGGTATATAATAACAGAGTAAAAGTAAAACTTGACACGAGCTGCCGGCAATGGCTATGACTGCCCGTGGTACTCATTGTAGTTCTTGTTGTTGTTGTTGTTGATTATCGTGCCATTTCTTTGGCACGCGCACGCACACATACCACACATACACAAACACAGATACTCTTATAAACTCACACAGTTACACAATGCCACTCATACTTGTAGCTTGCACTCATTCATTCATTGAAACAATAACAGAGCAGATAATATTCAAAGTTGTTTTTGCATTTTGTATTTGAATGGTTTTTTCGCTTGTTCTTGTTGTTTTTGTTTTCATACAAGCTGCATTCCGCCTTGCGCTTCATTCTAATTGCTCTAAAGCAACAACAATAACAACAACATAGTGCCAACATGACGCCAAGTCATCTAGACATCCAATCATCAAAGCTGGCCAAGAGCTAAATGCAGCAATTTCTATGAATGAGCAAAATGTTTGAGGGTAGGAAAAATGTTGGATTGCTTAGTTGGTTGGTTGGCTGCTAGTATTTATAATACTCTGGCAAGCAAATGAAGTTCTTCCTCTTATAAAATGCACTCAAAGAGGTTATTAAAGCTTTAAAATGGGATGAACATATGCATGCAGTTGTTGCAAGTAGCACAAGAAGTATGAAGCTGTTATTAAAGGAAAGATTTTCGCACATATAAAGCAATTTTTGGAGAATCTGCTTCAAAGAAAACTCTGATTTATGTTAAAAAGGTTGTAGGGTACAAAAGAAAATTAAAGAAAATAAATTGTATTTCTAATATTAAAAAAAATACAACTTTTAGACCATTAGGAATTCAGAAAACAATGTGATATAAAGTTTTCTAAGAAGAAAAAAAACTTTTAAAAAAAATTACGTATACGTATTGGAATTAAATGTTATGAGATGACAAAATATTCAAAAATATTATTAAAATTTGATCCATCTTAAGTAAAATTGTAGTAGAAAAACTATAACGAAGTTCATTGACCTTTTTAAATGTTTTCAAAAAGCTAAGGGGCACCACCTCCTGCACGCTTCATACCAGCTATTAGGGCCACATTATAGAAAACTTTTAATTGCACTTTAGTGAATATTTGGTGAGTTAAATAAATCGTAAAAAGCTGCGTAGTAAATCATATTGCAGCTTTCGTATAGAGACTCCAACAAGAGTATTTTTCAAGCTTTTGCAGAAGCCTGTATCTTCCTACTCCGTTTCTTTTCAGTTTTGTGTTTCTTGTTTCTACTTATGTGCCTGACAATGTTCTTAATTGCATTTCAAAGTGTCAGTATGTACATATAGGTACGTATTCAGTATGTTGCTGTTGGGCGCAGTTCAATTAACTGGATGATTGCACACACACACACACACAGCCGCACGCCCACAACTACTACACCCAATAGTCAGCTGTTTAAGGACTTTAATTAATACATCAAGTTAATTGCTATTGCAGTTATCGTAATTTCATATGGCAATCATTCATAATAATTAACGCATTGAATGAAGCATGAAATAAGCATTCATGTTTTCCATCAATCATGGCTAAAAAAAAAAATACACAAGTGACATTATATATGGAAAAAATAAAAATGCTGGGATCGCCAATTACACATATATAATGCTGAACAAACTATTGACATAATTTAATTATAAAAACAGAAAAAAATTTGCATAAAGTATGAAAAATAATTTTTTATTAAATGCTTGTTGCCGCACAATAACTTTTCAGAGCAACATGGCGTATGTGTAATATGAAATTAACACGTTTTCAGAGCTTCGAAAGATAAACGATGCAAATTTGTGGTCGGCAATTCAATAAAGCATATAATAAATTGTTTTATTGCAAAAATTAAAATTTTACAAATGAAGCATATTTTATAATTAAAACATTAATTTATTAAATACAAATTTTTTTTTACAAGAATTTGCGTGCATATTATTTTAAGACATAATTAATTTTAATCATTATCAGTTAGCACTACAACCCGAGGTGGGTTTTTGGCTTCCTCGACTATCCTGTTCCAAAATCTTTGGTGCAAAGATTGGCTGGGTGCCCGCAAAAGAAGATATTAGAGTACAACCTAACTCATACACGATACAGAGGACGTCCAAAAATACGATTAATTGATTGTATCGAAAAAAACTTGCAAATACTTGGAATTATTAACTGGAAGATGCTTAAAAAATTACCATTTACTTTGCATTTTTTTTAGAAATTGAAATTTTTCATAAAACTAAAAATATTTTGCATAAGTTTTTAAAATAGGCTTGGACCAAGGCATAACAACTTCAGCGCGTAAACAAAGACATTGTAATTGTAAAACTAAATAAATGAAATCCTTAGCCTTAAGGCCTTGTCTGCATAGATGCAATCCTAACTTTAAAAAAAAAAAATAAATTAAATTTTTAATCAAAACGCAAACTTAATTGACGGGTTCATTTGTCTTCGACAAGAATCTGTCAACGCCAGTATGTCAGCTTTCCGGTGAGATACTTTTTCTATACACCCCCATCTCAAGGTACTGCAACATTAAATATCAAACTCAATGAACTTGCGCCGCAATTGGGTCACACACGCAGCATTTCCGCGCACTACGATTTGTTTGGATTCTTTAACAACACTGCAAGGTTAGCTTCTCAAAACATTTTGCCAACTGAAGCATGTTGCCAACAACTGAAGCAAAGCCATAATGGAATGGCATTGGTAAACAAGAGTAAACAACAACACATATGCCGCCATGTGAAATGTGAACAAACCATAAAGGTTGAGTCCAAAAAAATAAGTTACCACAGCAAAGAAAAAAATTTAACAATAATGCGAAAATCTTTCAAAAACACAGAATTCATTGTCAAAAAACAGTTCGACAGACATAGTATTTAATAATTTGCTTTGCAGAAAATATATGAAAAAAGACCAAAGAGATGAAATATAACCAAAATATTGAAAAAGAAAAGAATCAGTTCAAGTAAACAAAAACAAAACAATGTAGCTGCGCATATTACTCATACGCCATGGACAGTGGAAATTTTTTTTAGCAAAACTTTGGCCAGATGATAAATTTTGTTTAATTTTCTAAATGCCAGTCTAATGAATAATTGTTAGTTATTATTGGTAAATTGCTTTTGTTTGTATTTTGTTTTTTTTTTGTAAACTGATAAGCGCCAAAGCTAAAAAATCAATTTGCCAAATAGTTGAACCAAAAAAATTGGCGCAAAAATTTTTGCCAAAACAAAAGTTCAAAAGACAGACAAATTCCTGTCAGCTGTTGTTGTTGTTGTTGCTGTTCTTAATAGACGTCAATTGCTTACAATGTCGTGCAACTTTCTAACCTAAGCCAACAATTTTTGGAAATACTTAAATTGACGTCAAACAAATTCCTAAAAAAAAAAAAAATAGCTATAAAAGCTAAGCTAAAAAAACAACAACTTTTATACATCATAAAAATCGAATGGAAATTCACAATTAGCAATATGCGAAATAATTTTGCAGTAGCATAAATTAAATACATAGCAACAACAAAATGAACTAACAACAAATGTGCGAAAATCTAAGCAAAACAAGACACACTAGTAACACCCACGAACATATAGTTCTAAGAGGGCAGGCTGAAGTACCATATATGGTGGCTAAGGTATAGAAACGATTTCAATCCGAATTTGATGTTCTAAATTCCGAATGCGTCCGAATTGATTTGGAATCTTTTTTATGCGTAGTTCGCCAAATGGCTTTTGGGCTGCGTACAAGTAGGCACAAAATGCTTTCGAAATCGAATAAGCCATTACGTATACGTATAAGAATTTCTTCTTTCTTTCTTCTCTTTTGTTAAGGATCTTGAAGGCTCAAAGCGATAAATGTTCCTGAATAAGCAACATATAAGAATTTCTTTAAATCGTCGTATATCGTTGAATCATTGAAAGCTTTTTTAAGAACATTAAAAGCTTCAAACTCTTGAAAGGCTCACAGCGTTAAATGTTCTCGAATAAGACATTACGTATACGTATACGATTTTCTTTAAATCGTCGCTTATCGTTTAATCATCTAGTGCTTTTGTTAAGGAGCTTGAAATATTGCAAGCTCTTAGATGGCTCAAAGCGTTTAATGTTCTCGAATAAGAAATTACGTATTCGTATTGAAATTTCTTTAAATCGTCGCATATCGTTGGTTCATCGAATGCTTTTTTTTAAGGACCTTGAAAAATTGCAGTCTTAGAAGGCTCAGAGGATTAAATGTTCTCGAATAAGACATTACGTATACGTATACGATTTTCTTTAAATCGTCGCATATCCTTGAATTGTCGAATGCTTAATGTTTTCGAATAAGCCATTACGTATACGTATACGATTTGCTTCAAATCGTCGCATATCGTTGAATCATCGAGTGCTTTTGTTAAGGAGCTTGAAATATTGCCAACTCTTAGAAGGCTCAGAGAGTTTACTGCTTCCGAATAAGCCATTACGTATACGTATAAGACTTTCTTCCAATCGTCGCATATCGCTGAATTATCGAGTGCTTTTGTTAAGGAGCTTGAAATATTGCAAGCTCTTAGGAAGGCTCAGAGCTTCAAATGTTCTCGAATAAGCCATTACGTATACGTATAAGATTTTCATTAAATCGTTGCATATCGTTGAATCATTGAATGCTTTTTTTAAGAATCTTAAAAACTTGCAGTCTTAGATGGCTCAGAATAAGCCATTACGTATACGTATACGATTTTCTTCAAATCGTCGCATATCGTTGAATCATCGAGTGCTTTTGTTAAGGAGCTTGAAATATTGCCAACTCTTAGAAGGCTCAGAGAGTTTAATGCTTCCGAATAAGCCATAACGTATACGTATAAGACTTTCTTCCAATCGTCGCATATCGTTGAATCATCGAATGCTTTTCTTAAGGACCTTGAAAATTTACAAACTCTTAGAAGGCTCAGAGCATTTAATGTTTTCGAATAAGCCATTACGTATACGTATACGATTTGCTTCAAATCGTCGCATATCGTTGAATCATCGAGTGCTTTTGTTAAGGAGCTTGAAATATTGCCAACTCTTAGAAGGCTCAGAGAGTTTAATGCTTCCGAATAAGCCATTACGTATACGTATAAGACTTTCTTCCAATCGTCGCATATCGTTGAATCATCGAGCGCTTTTGTTAAGGAGCTTGAAATATTGCAAACTCTTAGAAGCCTCAGAGCGTTTAATGTTTCCGAATAAGCCATTACGTATACGTATAAGATTTTCTTCAAATCGTTGCATATCGTTTAATCATCTAGTGCTCTTGTGAAGCAGCTTCAAATATTGTCAACTCTTGGAAGGCTCAGAGCGTTAAATGTTCTCGAATAAGTTATAACGTATACATATAAGATTTTCTTTAAATCGACGCATATCGTTGAATCATCGAATGCTTTTCTTAAGAATCTTGAAAAATTGCAAACTTGGAAGGATCAGAGCGTTTCATGTTTTCGAATAAGCCATTACGTATACGTATAAGATTTTCTTTAAATCGTCGCATATTGTTGAATCAACGAATGCTTTTCTAAAGAATCTTGAAAAATTGCAAAGTCTTGGAAGGCTCAGAGCGTTAAATGTTTCCGAATAAGTCACTACGTATACGCATAAGATTTTCTTCAAATCGTCGCAAATCGTTAAATCATCGAATCTTTTCTTAAGAACCTTGAAAAATTTGCAAACGTTTGAAAGTCTCAGAGTGTTAAATGTATTGCTCTTTAAAGCGATTTAAAAAAAAAACACTTTGTTCTTGTTTGCCTAACTAACCAACCTTTATTTGTAACTAAGCTACTTTTCAGCCCACCCTCGCTATAAACACACTGCAAAATAGTGCCACAAAGTTGCTTTCAATCAATAAAATCCTACAAATAACAGCTTCTGCTGATTTTGGCTATACTTTTTATTTTTTATCTATTCTTTTTTGTTATTTCATTTTATTTCGAGTTTTTTTTTTTTTTTGCAATACCAAGTAATTAAATTTTTTAATGAAAATTATATGGACCCATTAATAATTTGAACATTTGCCAAGGCAAGCAAAAAACACACACAATTTACAGTGGGTAAGGTAAGTATTTATATGGCGTAATACCATTCATAGACAAAGACACACGCGGTATAGTCAGTCACAAGACATTCAAGATATATGCAAAGTTATATATTTATATTCTAAAATCACTATCACGTGAGAAAAATCAACACGAAAAATTTCAACATAGATTGCATCATTTTCACAGGAAATTCCAAAAAGTCATTGGAAAATTAATTTAGTAGTAAATATAGTATTATGAATGGTAACATATAGTTTTCAAGATGTTTTTAACATTTTGTTAAAAGCAAAGAAAATAATTTTTTTTAAATTATAGGCATGTAAATAAAAGCTGTGGGAAAAAGCTTAGAGGTACAAAAAAAGCTAAATTTGTTTGCGTATATATTTGTTTGAAAAGAGTTAAGAAGTTAAAAAATATTAAAAAATGTTGCTCGTAGAACAAATATATGAAGTTTAATACACAAACAGTTTCATCATTCTTTCATAATTATTCCAAAAATTTTGATTATGCTCTATCAGGCACTATAGTGCCACACGGTAAATGAAGTTTAGCCTCCCTGCCGAATTTTTCCTGCATCCAATACTGAGAAGGTTCCAAGGAATGACAACGTATTTCTTAACAAAAAATTTTCTTAACTTTCACTATAATCTGCTTATAAGCCCAAAAGTCCCTTATATACAATTCTACTTAAGCAATAATTGTACAACTCCTACAATTTCTATAAACATTAACTACCCCCAAAAGACAACAAATTATTGTCAACTCAACATTTTTTTTTGTATTTTGCGCATACTTCTCGCATGCTGTGTGTTAATCAAGCGTTAATTATTGGTTGATTATTTGAACACACGCAGACATGACGTATACGTTATGTCTGTGACAATATTTATATAGCCATCAAATGCGGCCAACTTCGAAGTCTTCAACTACATAGTACAACAACAACAAAAATTTGTCTCAAATTGCGTTCATTGTCATTAAATTCAATATTATTATTATTTATAAAAAAAATATATATGTGGAAAATTTTATTTTCATTAATATATGCCAAATTTGTTGTATATTTTTTTACTTTTTTTGTAATGTCATTGAGCACACTAATCAAGAAAATTATCTATATAAATAAATAACAAATAAGCGTATACAATTGTATTTGAGCGCATTACCATGAATTTATATACACATTTATTTATTTATGCATATTTTATAGAGCGCAAAATGTTTATTATTGTTGTTTTTTGATACTTTTTGAGATTGGAAAAATTTCCTTTTCACTTGGCACTTGTAATTAGTTTGTTTGTTTGTTTTGTTGCGCGCAATTGCGCAGAGGCACATGGCTAAGCAGATATGTGTATCTAGTACATAGTCTTGGTTATATGTATCTTTAGTTGCATATAAAGATACATTGCTATTTATAGTAGCATGCAGCGTGCTGTTGCAAGTTCATTAACTTATTTGTATATATAGCTTCTATTAGCTATTACAACAAAGCGCACATGTTAACACTGAGTACCATAAATTTATGCATTTCTTTTGTAAATTGCGTTTGCTTCATTTCATTGTCAAAATAAACATTTGTATATATTTATTTTATATGTATATGCATATTAATGCCAGCTGAGTTCCATGTCAGTTTTAAGACAAAGCAAGCCGCAAATGGCTAGTCAGTCAGCATAAATTGTAAAGTAATGCCCGTTCCGACATTTATTTATGTTGTATACATATATACAAGAAATTGCTTATGTATAAGAAAGTTGACAGCGTAAAGTAAACATAAAATCAGCAAAAAGTTACTAACGTCAAAAAAGGCGCCGAATAATTCTTGGAAATTACAAATCAAATGAAATTTGAAACTGCTTAATTTTTTTTCTTAATCAAAAGTAAACAAAAAAAAAGCAACCAAAAAGGGCTTGCAAAAACAACAAACTGGGCTCAAAACAGAAAAAAAAATGAAAAAAAATAAATGTGTACAAAATTGAGTTAAGGCTGTTGAATATTTTGTTGGCAAATGTAAACTTGAATTAAATTATTTGAAGCGCATATTTTTAGTTTAATATTTGCATAAAACGATTCACAGACTACTCTTAGATACAAGCTTTAGTATGGATATTAGATAAACAAAGTCTAAGAACAGTGCTGAAATCAAAATGGAGGCGATTTAAAACATTTTTTAATTTAAGAAATCTATTAAAAAATCTAAAAAAAGGTTTTCAAATAAAATCTTAAACTTAGTACTAGCTGCAAGGCTTTCAGCTCACTTTTATTAAAAGGAAAAAACAAACACTTAAGCTTTAAAAAATCCATGATATTCATTTTTAGTGCAAAGGCCCATACGCAGAATGAAAAATTTCCCACAGAATGAACAAACTTCATATATACTTATATCCCATTTGGGATTTTTTTTTTATATGCAGTTTTATCATTCCGAGCGAAATTTTTCATTCTGCGTAAACTCTTTAATTAGTTTTAAAATTGTAAACAAGACAAATAGTTCGGATGGCATATACAAATTTTTTAAATAAATTCATAAAATAACAACCAAAAAAATTGGAAAAAATATTAAATAAATTTAAAAAAAAATTAATTTAAAAAAATTTAAAAAAATTAATATCTTATTTAAAATAAATAATAAACAAAAACAAAAATTCTGATGGAAGAAAAAACATTGTGTTATTAAAAAAAAAAAAATGATAGTCTTAAATTAAATTAATTAATTAAAACTTCTACCAAATGTAGATAATAAAAGGATAATAATAAAAAAGAATTAAATTCTTCAATTCGCTTTAAAATTGTAAACAAGACAAAAACGTCGGATAGCATATACAAAATTTTTTAAATAAATTCATAAAATAACAAAAAAATATAAAACAAATTAAAAAAAATAATTTTTAAAAAATTGAAATCAAAAATAGTTTTTAACAAAAACAAAAATTCTGATGGCAAGACAAAAATTGTGTAATTAAATTTACAAAAAAAAATAAGTCTTAAATTAAATTAATTAATTACCAAATAAATATACATAATAATAAATAAGAATTAAATTCTTGAATTAGTTTTGAAAAAAATATAAAACAAATTAAATGAATAAGTATGTGGCCCCTTGCTCCATCTAGGAAAATATATATAAATATATATATGTATAAATGAAAAAGTAAACTACTATTAAATTGGTTTTAAAATTGTAAAAAAGACAAAAACTTCGGATGGCATATTTAAAATTTTTTAAAAAAACATAAAATTAAAAAAAAAAAAAAAATATTTAAAAAAATTTTAAAAAATATTAAATAAATTAAAAAAATATATATATTTTTAAAAAATGGAAATCAAATTAAAAAAAAAATTTTAAACAAAAACAAAATTTCTGATGGCCGACCCCAAAATTGTGTAACTAAAAAAAATTAAATGTAGTTTCAGACAATATGATTTCCATTTTTTAAAAATAAATTTTTTTTTTTTTTTAATTCATTTAATGTTTTTTTTTATTTTTTTTTAAATTTTGTTTTAATTTTATAAATTTATTTAAAAAATTTTGAATATGACATCCGAAGTTTTTGTTAAATTAATAAAATTTAATTAATTTTTAAATTTTAATAAATTAAATTAATTAAATTTTAATAAATTCAATTAATTAAATTAAAAATTAATAAATTGAATTGAAAATAGGCTTAAATTAAAAAATTATTTGTTCAAATTTTAGTCAAACGAAAGTCAAACTTTCAACAACTACAACAATTATTAGAATAAGTCATAAAGCTTTCAAAACAAGGCCAAAAATTTTCCAATTCACATAAAGAGTTTATTAAAAATAAGTAAAAGTCCTAAATAACAAAAAACAAAAACACAAACAAGATTGAAGAATAAATTTTCTGCCATTAACAGACAGACCACTGTAACATTCTAGCAAATTTCTACCTCCTCGGATGCTACGTCAATCTTCAACAGACACTAATTGTTAAATACCATAAATTATAGCTCTCATATTTATTTTTTTTTAAAACAAAAACTAAGCATTTAAATGCAGCGTTTAAATTTCCATCTAAATCACAGCACAGCATGCCAGCTTAGTTTATTATATATTACCTCTGTACAGATGTTAACACATGTATATAATTATACGGCTGCAACAGTTCAATTGTTATTATTGTAGATACATACATATACACTATCTCTATCTATAATTTAGTATGGCGCCAACTAAAATTATTGCTGCTTTTGTTTTAACTTTGCATCAATTTTAATTTTATGGAGCGTTAGGAAAATTTTCCATAAGTTAAACACGCGAGAGCTCAAAACCAAAACAACAACAAAACAAGTAAATATTAATCTAAGCACAACAAAAATGATGAAAAGCACAAAATGAGTAACAAAAAAAAAAAAAGGGAATAGAGGAAGAACGGAAGAATATAAACAAACCAAACAAAAACGATGCAAGCCAAAAGAGCAATGAATTGATATGCAGATATCTCTTAAAAACGCTATATATTATATATAAGCATAAGCCTATATAGTATATAAAAACGCTGATAATAAATTTGTAGTGCACTGGTACCACACACATAGTACACTGGCGCGCATAAATCTTTGTACAGTGCAGAAAGAGTGCAAACAATTTTGGGTGCAATTAATTTTTTTTACGATAACAAGCAGATCAGTTACTATCAGATACTTTTTAATAGTTATATATATTTATATTTTAATTATGGAGAAGACAGCTTGGATGCAAGAAGAAACGATTCACATAACTGGGACTATTTATGGATAGTACAGAAGTTCAAAACAATAAACAGCACTTTCTTTAAATGAATCGAATTTTCCTGAATGCAGACTTTTGCTTACTAGTGTATATATTTAAGCTGTGATTAAAAATTTGTAGTGCACTCGTGCTGCATACATACATACATAATTGTGTATATATATATGTACTAAAAGCAATTAATGAAATCTGTTTTGTATAGATAGATACATAAAACGTGCATTATATACAGACACACATCATACTAATTGAGATATATGATTAAAGTTTTGCTTTTATTAATGCACATTAATTAACTTTGTTTTTGTTTTTGCAAAAACACAAAAAAACTTTTGGTGTGCGCTAAAGCGAGAGACGAGCGTAAGAGGGAGCAAGCTGCAGCAACAGTGCCAGAGTTGATAAGACGCAACGGTAGCGTGAGCGGAGGCGTGGGCGCAACAACAACAAGACTTCCTACGCGCCATGCGCACGCTACTTTGCGGCGAAGAGAGAGAAACCCAGAGCGCTCCTAGCCATAAGCTTTGACTCTTTGAGTGATTGAGTAAGAGCGGCAGCATGCGAGAGCGACGCATGCGACGCGCTAATGTCTGCTGTGCTCGCTCGTGTATGACGAAAGCAGCAAGCAGCGCGTTGCATATGTGTGTAACTGTGTATGGCTGCATGCAGCTGTGTGAGTGTATCTGTGTGTTTGTAGGCAGCGCCATCATTTCCTACTGATCGCGTTTTTCTATAGCAGCATGGCTGTTGTTATTGTTGTTGTTTTTTTATGTTTCATTTGGCACACATTTTTATTTGTTTTTATTGTTGTACATAGTTCGATTTGGCGGCTTGTGTGTATATAAATACAAATGTATATATACAATTTATTCTCAATCAATGACGTAAGTTGGCAGCGCTTGACCCATTGGAAAATGCTTGTCAAATGAGTCAGTATCTACGCCCACTTGCTTAATACATTTTTGTATTTAATTTTTCTTTTTTGAAATTTGCATGTGTTTGGGTTTTCCTGACACTTTTGCTTGCAATTTGTTTGACTTTATGCTAGAGCTACTGACTCATTAAAAAAAAGCTAATTTTTCAAGGCATAAATTCTTGCAACCAATTAAAGCCAAAAAAACAAAAAAAAATTGTCTTTGGCATAAAAATCATGTGTTAACATGTGTTAATGGCCCGTCCGTTGTTTAACCTTGAGCACAAATATATAAACAAATATAGCTAACTACCTACACATATATATACATAAAGCTAAGCAGCAATCTTTCAGGTTCTAGGTTCTAGTAATATTTTCTTAAATTTATGAGCAATCAATGTAAGGTCGTGTGTTGCTTAGGTGTGTGTGTGTGTTTGTGTATCTAGAGGCCTGCCAAATCTTTCACTCAAAAGCATTTTTTTTTTTTGTATTAAATATCAAAAAGACTGAATTGTATTAATTTGATTAAATAAGCCAAACAAATACAATAACAAAGCTATGCCAGAAATGCCAACAGCTGTTGTCAGCTGCTTGGTATTCCCCAATTAAAATTAATAACAATCAAAAAATAAAGACGAGAAATAATCTATATCGTAAGCACAGTAAAAGCTCAGTTATGGGATTAACTAAACTCGAAGTTTTTTTTTTTTTTTTTTGAACAGCTTTTTTATTTAAACTCGCTTTAGCTTGGCTTAAGGCCTGAGCAGCTAAGTTTATGTTAGATGCAGAAATAATATTAGATTGCGTTTCTGATTTCATACAGCTACGTACGTAAGCAAAATTCCTTTAATTACTAGTAACAATAATGCTGCAGTATTTGGTTTTGGTCGAAAATTTAAATATATTTTTTTTTTTTTTGACAATTTATCTTCTTTTTTTATTTTGTTATTATTGGGTTGTTCACTAAGTAATTTCGTTTGATGACAACAGCTGATCTTATTGAATTTTTTCGCAGCCAACTTCACACTTAACCGCTTTAACTTTATATATTTGAACAGCTGATGTAGTAAGGCTTTTGTAAAAATTTGTTACATTTGGAATAGTTTTGTTTGGACCCACGAAGAGGAAGATCGAAAACAGAATTCGGCATATTTACTTTTACTATCAAAAGGTAAAAAGCAGTCATCAAGGCGAAAATTAGATGTGACGGAAGATGTGTGACCGAACGCCAATGCCAAAATTGGTTTGCAAAATCACGTCCGGCAATTCGAGCTTGAGGATGCACCACGTCCGAAGGCCTCTGAAGCCGATGTGGATAAAATAAAGTCGTTGGTCGTTGCAAATCGTCGAATAACAACCGAGAGATTCTGAAAGATTAAATTGTCGACGCGACCGTTCATAAGCACAGAAACGTCTAGGATTAATTCGAAGCTGACATATGGGTTCCCATGTTCTTACAGAACGAAATTTGCTTCGTCGCATTAACGACTGTGATTTGCTTATCAAACTCAAAGAGTGATCCATTTTGAAGCGCATGTTACTGGCGACGAAAAGTGGGTCTTACAAGAATGAAAGCGCAAGAGACATGGCAAAAGGATGAACCAGCTCAAACTACTTCGAAGTCCCATAGTCACCAAAAAGGTATGTTGTCTGTTTGGTGGGATTTCAAAGGGATCGTTTATTTTGAGCTTTTGCCCGACAATACCACGATTAATTCTGAAGTGTATTGTGATCAGCTGGACAAATTGAGTGATGCACTCAAACAGAAGAGGCCAGAATTGATCAATAGAAAAGGTGTAGGTTTCCACCAGGCTAATGCGAGACCTCATACAAGTTTGATGACTCGACAAAAGCTTTTGCAGCTTGAATGCTATGTGAACACCCACATCCACCATATTCTCCAGACTTGGCACCTTTGGACTATTACTTGTTCCGGTCTCTGCAAAATTTTTTGGATGGAAGAACCTTCGCCTTAAACAGAACGTAAAAACCACTGACCAGTTTTTGCCGCAACGATCAAAAATTTTATGAGCGTGGAATCAATCTCTTGCCCGAAAGATGGCAAAAGGTATTGGATCAAAATGGAGAATACATAATTTCATAAAATGTTTTACACATTTAAAAAATCGTGTTTAAATTGCACTAAAAAAAAACGAAATTACTTAGTGAACGACCCAATATATTATTTTCTACATCCAGTTTAAGAAAAAAAAAATTTTATAAACCAAAATTCAATAAAATAAATTGTAGTTAAACCAAGTCCACGAACTTGTACAAGCTCGAGTTATTTGTATGAGTTTAAATAGAAAGATGCCAAATTTTTGTGAAGCATGCAAAATTTTGCTTATGTTTGGTATATAACAAATTACCTAATAAAAATGTTTGAATTTATTTAGAAATTCGCATTAGCTCACATTTTTCAAAACATCAACAGCCATTCTAGAGAAATAAAGCAAGTTTAAGCTTTGATAAAAATTCAAGCAAACTGATTTTAGATATTGCTACAAGGAATTTACTCTCAATGCGCACTTTTTATTGCTAATTGGATAATAAAATTAAGTATATTTTTAATTTATATAAATAATGACGCAGTCAGACTAAGCAGCTTGCTTAGCCAGCCTCTACTGTACTCTCTTGCATTATATAAAATATTTTAAATTTATTTTGTTATTTTCATTCTTTAGGCCATAAAAGTCAAAAGGTGTCAAACAAAAGAAAGTAAGCTATTGGGTAACAATATAAATTTTCGACACGCGCTTAATGCCAACAAAACGAACAACAACAACACAAAGAACAATACCAAATGAAGTTCAAAGACTTGTTTGAACTTATTAACATATAGACCCATATAAAAAACAATAATATTTAGAAGACTACGCACAGCATAATATTAGGAACACTTCAATTTAATAAAATAAGCATAAATACAAAAATCAAGCCGAGTTTATAATGAAATAAATTATAATTAAAACAAAAAATTTTAAGCTCATTTTTTTCATAAGGCAAGCCGCAAACTTTGACGTCAAGTCATAGTGTACGCATCTTCAGCAATTTGTACAGTAGACAATCGCCAAAGCGTACAATGCTGTTTTTGCTTTAGGTTAAACTTTTCACAACAGAATTTGGATGCGCATTTTTTAGTCTATATCAGCGTTTACTGTTTTTGGATATTTTGGTTATATTTTTTTGAAATTTGCATTTATTTGATGTCAAAAAGTAATCACGAGCGAAAATAGTCAGCAAAGTCAAGAAATAGATTTTATATCAAAAAAAAAATATTTTAGCCATTTAACTTTAAAAATAAAAATCTTCAAAAAAAATCAGCTTATTACACGAAAAATTAACCTTTTTAAAAAAGTGTTTTTTTGAGTAATTTTGGGTCGAGAAACACGAAAATGGCAACCTTTGTTTTTTGATATATTTTCGAAAAACATGTTTTTGGGCAGTTATTTCAGTTATTCATCAATATCTCGTGAACAAAATTGTATCGAGATGAAAGACGATTAGATCGAAAGGTATTGATGTGCTCTTTACATATATAGGGCTTTCCAACAAGAGGTGTTATTTTGAATCACCCGGTATTTCGGTAGCTGTCACTTTTGAAGCTTTTATTTTTTGACATTTGACAAGTAGAAACTACGCCATTAATAAAAATGAAACGATACACGCTTCAACAACGTATTGAAATTATTAAAATTCTCTACAAAAATGGTGAAAATCTTCCATCGAAAAATCATCTTGACTGATGAGGCCCATTTCCACCTCGGTGGCTACGTCAACAAGCAAAATTGTCGCGTCTGGGGCTCGGAAAATCCTCAGAAGATATTGTTGACATGAAGCCTCTCCATATCTCAACGTGTGACTGAATTTGGTTGCGGAACCCTTTAATGGTTTCCGGCAGGCGTGCATTGTGACCTATCGAGGAAAAAAACAAAGGGCAGCCACTTTGAACGAAATTATGGTCTAAATGGAAAATTTCACCTCCCTCGCCTAAAAACGCGTCAATATGGTCCTACGTAGGCGTGGTAACAAATGGCCTGGAACCACAATTTTGGCTGATGTTGTTTCATTACTCTAACGGACAATCCAATCAAGTTTTATCAATCAAAACCCGCAATCGATTAACATTTTTCTTTGAATACCAAAATAACACCTCTTATTGGAAAACCCTATATAATATATACAAATTATGTAGAAATTATAATTATAGAACTTTCAAGCAACCAAAGTCGAAAAAATGTGTCATCTTTGACCATTTTTCAAAATTACAAATTTTTGGTTTTGGATTCTATTAACGAAACAATTTTTTTATTATATTAAGATTTAAACTGAATGAGAATTCCTTTACGAACATTTGGAGTCTAAGATCTTTAAAATCGGGTAAGAATTGTATATGCTATGGAACCATATACGGAAGTTCTAATCTTCACTCAATCACACTTTCGTATGAAAAAAATTTTTCACTCAAAATTTTTCATTTGCGTTCAGTTATAGTTTAAGAGGTCTACGCAGTTCGACAAATTTCGCGCGGAATGACAAAACTTCATATAAAAAAAAAAATATCCCATTTGGGATATACCTTTTGGGATTTTTTTTTTATATGAAGTATTGTCATTCCGCGCGAAATTTTTCAAACTGCGTATAGGCCCTTATCTTGAAAATTTTCACTTGGGGGTTTTTAGGGTCACTGAGAACGAATATGAAGTTGGAATAATGAAATTATTATTGTCTCAAATGCTTTATGCAAATGCTAATTACATCGAAGCGATATATTTCGTAACTTCGAATAGCAATAACTTTGCGAAAAAAAATCGTAATTGATCTTTTGAACCCTTAAAGTAAAGGATAAGAATGGTACTAAATGATGTAACTGGAGAGACAGACCCTGTGCCTAACCTCAAAAGTAGGAAAAAGCGCCGTTTTTCGAGTACATAACCTCAAATATCTCAAAATTCTGACGTGATGTGCCAGTTCTGACCCCAGATGCGGATTCTTCGGAAATTACCCTTAGCTTTCCAACAATTAAACCATGTTGATCTGTGTTATCAATCAAAAAACCAAAGTCAACTTAGCAACCAAAACTGCTTGTGAATTATAAGCCAAGAAAATCTTACAAAAACTTTGCGCTTCAAGTTGCTTGCTTCATATCAAAGTTAACGATAAGCTACTTGTATCTTTTAATTTCCGCATTAAAATCTTAACTTTAAATTCTACTTCATTCATTTGCTTCATTTATCACAAAATTCCTTAGTTGGGTGAAACTACACCCAGCCCCCACATACACCCGCTACTACGCACAACACGCAACTTTAATTGCTGTCCATCTTTTTGTAGAATCTAATTCAACTTTTCTTGTTGTTGCCACAATTGGGCCAGCTGGCAGTCATTTAGTTTAAACTTGAGCTTGTATAACATGCCAAGTGGATTTTATATTGCAAAAGATATCAAGTTGATTGCAAAGGCAATAACAAACACACTTAAAGTTACACGCACACACATAGATACTCGTCGTACATGTATATAATATATAAAGATACAACGACTTATATGGTAATTACACTGGATTATTATTATGCGCCGCCTAATACGGCCAGAAGGTACACTGCAACAACAATAATACCAACAACTAGACATGGATACAGTATGAGAGTAGCTGGCCAGGCATAGCAACTGCTCTGGCAACGTTTCCTGCTTGCCACATTTGGTTGCCTCAATAATGTTGTTCTTGTTGTTGGGGTTGTTGTAGGATGCTCAAAAGGCAACTTGTCTGGCAGCATTTGGCTTGGCATTTCTTTGACGTTGTTGCAGCAGTCAGTCGGTTTCTTGAATGTGGGTTAACAATTCTTGGACATATTCCAAAAAAAATGTGAAAAAAAATATAACAAGTACTCGCAAAGATTACGTATAATATTAATGTAGAGTATACAGCGCAGATACTATGGGTATGTCATGTTCTATAGATTAGTAGCAAACACAATGGGCATGGTAAAATTATTCAGCAAACTGGAAAATGTTATTGAAGATTTTTTTTCCCCCTTTTGTTGTACAATTTTGATGTGGCAACATTCAACAGCTCGTAAATTACACTTACAGCAATAATAATTTCTCAGAATTTTAATCTACATTTTCAATTAGTTACAATTCTTTTTAAAGCGTTAGTCACTTTGTTGGGGTACTCGAACTGAGAACTAAAAATTATAGAGGGACGTATTAATGCAAAATTAAGCAGAGTTATTTTCCATAGTTTCATAAATGTTTGTCCTTTTAATAAAATTTTAAACAAGTATGTGGAACCTAATGCTAATCTCATTAGTACACCACAATTCTACAGTACTTCGTTAGTCCTTTGATCATGTCACAAAATGCGAACTGCCACCGCTGCACTACATTTCTAAAGGCATTCGTTAGTCGGATTTGGCTGCATTGATTAAATCGGCAAATAGAGGGGCATAAGAAGCGTTGCTCACAAACTGAAGCGAACTGCCACCGCTGCACTACATTGCTACAGTCATTCGCTAGTCCATGTTGCATGCTTTGATAAAAGGGGGCTCGGACAGAAGTAGAGCGCTGCTTACTTGTCTTAAGCGTTGTTTAAAGTGACTAACGAAAGACTGTTGAACTGTAGTTAGGTGGTGGCAATAGACCCCTTTGCAAGTTTGAGTGAGCACTAGACGAAAGTTTGGCACGTGCAAACTATACAAGAAATGTTTCGTTAAATTTATTTATTATTGTATTTATTTCTAAAAAATCGTTCCTATAACAAACTTATCTACAAAAAAATTTTTCCATCATACGAATATTTTTTAAGTATGCTTCTCTTATGATCACCGAATATTCCATATAACGAGCCAATAAACTGCTCGCGTAGCAACACGCTATGGAAAAGTTTAGACTGTATATATTTCAAACAAAATCGTATAAGTTATACCATACATAACTCAAGAACGGCTAGACTGATTTGTAAGAACTTTGTTTTGCTTGATTTGTCTCAGCACCAAAGCGCAGAATAACTATAAAAACAACGAAAAAACTAAAAAAATATATTTTTTTTTAATAATATTCCTTTTTTATATGTTTTGTATGGAACAGCATTTTTGATGATATCTTGAGAACGGATAGACAGGTTTTTAAATTTTTTTTTTTACAAATAGTAATTATTTTTGGGAATAAACAAGAAAAGATCAAGATCGCCTGCCCATGCGCCAGAATAGGTTTAACCAAAGATTCTTTTAACTGATTCTCCCGAGATTTTATTTGGGGTTTACCGAAAATATATGATGAAGAAGAATCGAAATATTTAGCAAATGGAACTTAGAAACTCTTTTAGTAACTAGTGTTCAAAGTGCATTAAAAAAAGGTTTGAAGATAGTTGTGTTTGGGAAATCCAGATAAGATAGGGAGACGAAACTTTATAAAAATTTTGCTAACTCAGCTTAGAAACGGATTCTTTTGGCAACTTGTAGGTAAGTCAAGTGTTGCGAAAAAGATAATGAAAGATTTTGAGACAAATTGTATTTTGGAATTCCAGAATGAATAAATTGAGAAAGAATCAGAAGCAGCAACAGATCCATGGACGGGTTTTCGGGTCCGGACTCAAAACTTGGAAAATGGGTTGACAATTTTTTTGCGAGCTCTGATATATATACACTTCGAAGTGAAAAACTCCGCCGGTCAACAAATCTTGAATCCGTGGCTGGTCAGAAGATTATAAAAATTGTAGCTTATTGAGCTTAGAAACGTTTCTTCGATAGATGATCTTAAGATAATTATATTTGAAGAGTCCCGAACAGATAAGATAAGAAGCCAATTGAGGCTAGAAACTGATTTTTTTTTATTGGCAACTAGTGGGCTAAATGCATTGAAAAATGATTTTCAAGTTATTGAGCTTAGAAACGTTTCTTCGATGGAAGATCTTAAAGATATTTGTATTTGAAGAGTCCCGAACAGATTAGATAAGAAAGAAGCCGATTGAGGCTAGAAACGGATTTTTTTTTGACAACTAGTCGGCTAAATGCATTGAAAAATGATTTTGAGCTTAGAGCACGGTTCTTCGATGGAAGATCTTAAAAGATTTGTATTTGAAGAGTCCCGAACAGATAAGATAAGAAAGAAGCCAATTGAGGCTAGAAACTGATTTTTTTTTGACAACTTGTGGGCAAAAGTTCTTCAGCTTAGAAACGTTTCTTCGATAGATGATCTTAAGATAATTATATTTGAAGAGTAACAAACAGATTAGATAAAAAAGAAGCCAATTGACGCTAGAAAATTATTTTTTTTTTGGCTACTAGTGGGCGAAATGCATTGAAAAAGATTTTGAGATAGTTAGGTTTAGGTTAGGGCGGCATTTGCGACCTGGCGTTTGAGATAGTTATATTTGGGGAATCCAGCATGAACACTATCAGTAAAAGTGTAAAAATTTGGAAAATTAAGCTTTAAAAAATGAGCATAAAATGTGTTCAATTGCTGCAAACCAAACTATGTACACTGCCTTTCAACTGCCAATTCATCCAAAAATCTAGTCAAAATTTAAAACTCATGCAAAAACGCGCCTTTAGTTCAACATAAATTATCACTTTCATCTCATTATGGTAGCCCCGCATTTTATGCCTCATCTATTATGATTTATTCTAAAATCCCCAGACTTAATGCTATTTATAGTAAACGCCTTTGTTGGCCCTTAGGCTACATATCATTTGCAGATCATGTCAAAATGAGCCTTATAAAGCCATCAAACCGTAAGCTCTTAAGGCGCTTCTTATTGTTTCCTTAGTTTCCGCCATTTTGAATTTTCTTTGTTGGCCATCCCATAAGTCACGAACATTTCATCAACAGGTTCAATGACTGGCCTTGTAGTCTACTTGGTTGGTCGTAAAAAAAAGCCAAACCAAAAAAATGTGGCCATTAGTCGGTCGGTTTAGGCATTATTAACTAACTTGGCATAATATTTCATAATGGTTACTGATACGAACGCGGTGTTGGTCGTTGTCATATGCCAAAGTCTAGGCTAAGGTAAAATGGCAATATTATCAGCATCTATACATATGTAGTAGTTGTAGTAGTAGTATATAAGCTCATATCTACATGTATATTACTTGATAAGAGTGACTTCTTTTCCTAGTATGAGTAATGACTAGATTTAGCTGGATAACAATGGTAATTCCTTTTGATAATGACAATAATAAACAACAAGTTGAATTATTAACGTGGGCTAGGTAAGGCTTGAGTTTGGAGGGGGGTATAGCACTTATAAGGTATCTATGTGTGTGCTGCTACTTAGCGCAATCTTCATAAAGATTCAAACTCAGGCAGAGTGTTAAAACAGAGTGAGAGCTGGTCAAAGGGCAGCAACAGAATGCTAATGATAAAATTGACTTTGAACAGAGATCAACGCAAATACAGGGAAAAAATATAATACAGTATTATATACAGTGAGCGCTCTATAAATAGAACTACTTAAGCGTTAGTCAGGCTGGGTGTTAATTTTTGTCGTATAAATTTAGAAGGTTATGACATAGCCTAGAAATCGGGCAATGGTTTTTTTGTAGGATACTGCAACTGGTTCCAGTTATCAATCGCACAACTGGCAATATCGTAGTTTCTTGGTCTTTCTCAACACTGCTTTGGCTAATTTTTTGCTAGACAGCACTGGATAGAACGAAAAAAGACAAACATTCAACAATTAAAAGCAACTACGTTTTTCAGCTAAATAATAATATTTCTCTAGCAACCTCTAAACTATGCACAGATTTAGATAAATATTTGGGAGACGTGCTCAAATTTTTTAAACTTTCAGGAACATTCATTTTTCGCATAATCTTTATGGAACTTAAATTTTGAAAATTACAACGAAAATTTCATTCAGTTACGTTTCTTTTATTTATTTATTTATTTAATATTGTAACTTAGAATTAATTCTAGTGAACAAAAGTAGTTTTAAAGCCAGAGCAACATATGCCTTCAGGCTAGTTACGTTGCTTTTTATATGGCAATGACTAAATATATAGCGTGATTTTTTATGAGTAGGCACACACAACAGCTGTCAGCTGTTTTGTGTTCAGTATTATTCTATCGTTTTTATTACATTTTTTAATCTTGTTTCAGCTGTAGTTAACATCTGATTCAAAAGTGGACGTCATTATAATTTTTACTTTAAAAATTGCACAAAAAACAAACAAAATTGAATTCTGACAGCTTTTTTGAACAAAGAAGTTGCGCTAAGTTGTGCTTTCGCATAAGAAAGGAACTTCAAAACGAAAATATACGTTGTCGAATAAGGGTTTCTGCTAATATTAAGAGTAAAACACCAACTTGTTTTCAAACAAATACAAACTTAAATTAGAATCGCTTGTTTCTAAAAGTTGACATTTTGATGGTTGAAAATTATCGTTTACCATATAGATATAAGCACTACCTACCAAAAATTCGAAGTGGACGATATTAACTGGCATTTAACTTGCATAGAGTGCTCAAGATTTGATAATTGAAAATCCTCTCCCGACGTCTTGAGACAAATAGTCCATAAAAAAGAAATGGCTAATGTGGTATAAGCTATCCTATACTGTGATACTTATTTGGAAGTTTCTTCCAAAAATTCGACCTATATGGTTTTACAACCAGAGTATCACGCGTTTTAGCATCTTTAGACTTTTTCCTATTTGACTCGCTTAAGGAGATAGAAGTCGCATCAAAGAAGGCATTCAAAGCAGTTTCTGCCATAGACTTTAAAAACTGCTTTGAGCACTGAGGGAAGCAGGAGCTAAAGTACATACTATCAGGTGGGAAAGGATACTCCTAAGGGTATTTAAATTTATACACAAATTCCTGTTGATCAGAGCAATAGCTACATTTCTTTAGGCAATTTATTATAAGAAGTTTCCTCAATATTCCCATTTCCGATTGTCTACTGTATTATATGCATATGAGTGTTTTTTTTTGTTGTTTTTGCTGTAGTTTTTTATTAAAGAGTTTGTTTTAAACAAACAACAGTCACTTTGATAGCGACAAACAAAACTTTCCGATAGCCACAAACAAGTAGAAAAAAAAAAAAACAAAGTAAACAACAAAATAGAACAAAATCATTTCCGTTACAACAAAAGCAACCACAGAAGGAAAGTAAAGACTAATGACTAAAGTTGGTTGGTTGCTTGCTGAGTTGCTGCCAGAACCAACTTGATAGCAAACAACAGCAACAACCACAATAACAACAACAAAAGATGCAGATACAACAACTACAAAAACAAACATATACACACACACACACACACACCGCACACCTGTCAACAATGTTCGCCGCAAGCTGCTCAAATGTCAGAGCAAACTTAACGCTTATGTTTGATGCGCTCTCGCTGCGCTCTTTAACGCTCTCTGCTACTGCTGCTGCTGCTCTCTGGTAATATCAGTATCTCTTGACTGCGCTCTATCAGTTGGCTTGGTTTTATTATTATTATTCTTTTTTTTTTGTTGTATTATTTATTTTTGCTGGAAAAACGAAAACGCGCAGTTTCCGTTGACTGACCGAGCGTCGTACTAAATGACACACGGCACATTTCATAAAAACGCAACAACAACAATAATAACAATAACAACAAATTGTGTATTGTATTGTACAATAAATAACAACAATAATTAAGCGCTTTTTGCCTACACACAAATACAGATACACGCACAGAGTTTGGCGTATTGAGAACACAGAAAAATGGGCACAGTCTAGCACACACACACAGTTACGCACACACGCACATAGATACACAATGAAATGCATTACAAATATGTATGTACAAATTTTTTGTTGCCGTTTCATATACATACTTATGTACATATACATATATATATTTGCACGCTTGGACGCTGCTGAAATTTTCGCCGCATTGTTGTTGTTGTTGCTAGCAGTCATTTAATAATAACAATAAAAGAAAAGAAGAAATAAAGGCAAAGCACAGCAGATAAGCGCAGCAAGCTGGCAACGCTGGCACGATCAATGGACGACGACTATAGCGACATTGCGGCGACAGCGTGACAGCGCACAGTGGGCGAAAATTATATTTTGTCACGCATTTATGTATTGCCATGAAAAGAGCAAACAATATATTATATGTTGATATATATTATATATTTTTTGGTACAGAAATTGTAGAAAAATGCAAGACAAATAAGCGGAGAGAGTTTTTTAACTGACGAACCGTGTTCTTTTTTTTTTTTAAATTAAATTTAAAAGTTTATGGTAAACGTTAAAAAACTATGCCTGACATAAAAGGAAATCATCTTTTGATCATCTAGTGCACTAGAATATTATTTTTTTTTTTTCTTCATATTTTATTAACAATCTGTCTTTGCTGGACAATAAGTAAATGTACTAAATAATAAAAAAAAAAAAAAAATTATAAGTAAAACAGAAAGTTTCCATTAAAACCTACTGTTGTGTTACACTAGAATATAAAAGTTAATTTTATTAAAAAATGAATGTCAAGATAAAAAATTGTTTTATTTTATTTTGAATAAAACAATAATATACTTTCAAAAAGTTTTTTGAGACAGATAACGCATTTAAGCGGTTTAAATTGGTAGAATATTTGAATAAATTCTAAAATTGTCACATTTTATATTGTAAATCCGAATAAAATTAGCCGAGTGGCAATGTTTGGAGATTGGTTAAAAAAAATACTAAAAATGGTTAAATCGTCTAGTCTAGAAACAGATTACTTATTTAAAAAAAAAAAAATTATAATATAAAAAAATTCAGCAAAATTATTGTCGATATCAAGTCGTCTTCAAAAGGCGAAAATTGCAAAGTGAACAATCACAAAGAACTCTATTTTTTCAAAAAAAATTTCAAGTCGTATCAAGTTGTCTTCATAATATGGACTTTACAAATTAACAGCTGCTGTAAACAAACCAGTTGACAAATCGTGCTAATTTTTGTCAAAGTAATTAAGGATAGGACTTAAAAAAACTTAAATTGCTGGAAAGTATTCAGCGCGGGCAGTTTAAAATACAATTTCCGGAAATTATAGTGACTACACTTTTCAAAGTTAACAAAAATTTCTGCAGTATTATGATATCCTTATGGTAACAAGCCTTCTCATAATACGAATTTAATAAACTGGTCAAACTACAAGGAACTAAGTGCTTGTAAATTACTAAATGTACAAAATTAATACTATAATTAACTTCACAACACAGGTTTTGTGAGTTGACCACAATAAGGTCGAAAACAAAAAGGCAGCATAAAAGGAAACAAGCTAAAAAAAACTGACCTGAATTTGCACAACAATTTTTCCATTAAGATAAGAGCACGCAATACCAAAAACGGTTCAAATAATTTTTTTGTTTTTTTTAAAAATTCGACACTAATATCAATATAACACATATATAGAAACAAATGTATAATATATATATTGTATAAAGAAAATACACTTTCACAAAAGGAAGACTATTTTTTACACATTTTCTTTAACTTAAATGAGGATCAACAGCGGAATCGCAGAAACGAAGCAAAAACAGGTTTTTAATATTAAAGCGAATCTGTTTGCAACATTTTACTATCAAACACATAAGAACAGCTCACATACATGTTTTTTTTTTAATAAAAAATTCACCAACATAAATAAAAAAACCAATTGAAAAAAAAAAATTTCACTTAAGTGCACTTTATATATGCGTAGAATCGTTTTACCCACTTATGTTGGCTACAAGAGCGAGTTATCAGCAACAAAAATTCAAGTGTTAAATTTCAAAAAACCAAATATTTTTGCCTACTTGAAGATTTCCGTTTTGACTTAGTTGAAAAAATTCAGGGCCACTGTGCGGCGACAAAGACCAACATGCAACTAGCGCAGCTGATCAGCTGCAATAAGCAAAAGGAAGAAGCAGCAGAAGAAGCAAAGAACGCTGACAGCGGCGTCTTCTGCTGCATAACTTACACATACAATTACAGAGAAAAAAACCACTCACAGATACAATTTTTTCTTTTGTATTTTGTTTGCCAAAATGCATTTGCTGCACTTTTTTTTTATTCATTTTTTTTTTTTTTTGTGTTGCAGCACTTTAGTTATATTTTTAATTTGTTAAACTTTTATGCGCTTAGCACACTTTTAAAAAAACTTTTATTTGCATTTATTTTTAGCAGGCTGCCGTTGATTTTGTAGTTATACATATATACTAGTATATAGTAGATATATGTGGAATCAAAAATATATGTACATATCAACGCCTATTATTTAGATTGTCGAGCTAGATTTATTGTAATATACACACACGCAGCAAACACTAGAGCTAGACAGCGAGCAAATTTAGAGCTATTTTTTTTTTTTATATATATGTACCTTAAAGATACTTTTCACACCTTGACGACAGACACGCGGCGGCACACGCGTTAAACGTAGATCGCGTTGTCTTGGTATTAGTTAGCTACGTACGATCGGTCGCAGTTATAAGAAATTTAAAATATAAAAAGATATTTTTGAAAATAACTTGTGTTTACTTTTATGCATGGCATTACACTTTTTTGCTTTTTGTCACACAAAACTCTGCCCGTTGCGAATTTCACAATCAATATGTAATTTGTTGCACGCTATAATTTAGTTTTATTTTTATTTTTTTGTTAAACCGTCTCGTTTCGCTTTTGGGGCCGCTTTTGTGCGCTTAATTGCCGCTTGCCGTCTACACACGTCGAATATCTGAGCGATACAAAACAAGCGTTCAAAAATTTGTCTGCCTTTAGCCATGGTAGAATAAACAAGGTATGCTATTCCCGAAAATTTTTCGCAACTCAAACCTTATTTTAGTTTCGTTGATATTTTTCACGAGAAAGGTTGTTTCCGCGCATAGTTTTTCAGCATTTACCGTAATTTTGTGCAGCGGTAAAAAATAAGCCACTCTAGTTGCAACCAGCAGCACAAAAAAAATTTTGCCTACGCACAACAACAGCAATGGGGGTGGTTTCGCTCTCTCACATTTTCACTCAAACTAAAAATAAGGTTTCAGTGCAGTGAATAGCATACCTTGTATAATTCTACCATGCCTTTAGCTGTCGTCGTTGTCGTCGTCGTTGACAACCACTCACGGCGAATTCGCCTAAAATAAACAAAGCCAAAGTCTCTCACTCAAAAAGTGCACGCATCAAAAAAAGCTCAAAGCTTCAATTCGCCGTCACTCATTGACTTTTGCTTTTGGTGAGCGCTCATTTTGCTTTTTATTTACATTTTGTATTTTAGTTTAGCGATTAATGAACTTGCTTGTATTTGTCTCTCTTGCACGCTTAGCTCACGCTCTGTACAACTTGCGCTCGCTCGTCGCTCTCTCTCTTTTAGTTGATTTTGCTGTTTGCTGCTGCTTCTTGCTGTTCGTCGCCTTTCATTTCATTTCATTTCGTTTGTACATTTGTTTATTTATGTATTTTGTTGTCTTGCCTTTTGGTATTTGCATTTCTTGCTGTTTGCTGCTTGCTGCTTGCTCTTCTTGTTTTTTGTTGTTTGTTGTTTTTGTTGTTGATAGCAATGCGTTCCGTTCATTGCTGGAGTTGCCAGATTTCTTATCAATCGAGGAAAAATGCGTTCGCTTAGTTTTTTATTTTGTTATTACCTCAACGTGACCGTGGCCGTAATTGGCTAATTAAGTATGTTTGATTTCAACTGTAGATACACTTTAATACATAAAAAAAAAAAAAACCGACACTAATGTAATGCACTTGTATGCGTTTGTAGTAAATGCCTTTGGCTTATGTACAGCATTTGTTGTGCAACAAGTAGTTTTAATGATAGCAACTCATGCTAAAGTATTCACTTTATTGATTACTAAACTAAGCGCCCTAGAAGTGCTTTTAAGTGCTTAAGCGCTTAATTTCAATAAGGAAACTTAGCTGAAGATACTTTTCTGATAACTACTAGTATGTTTTGCAATAAAAACTTTATAGCTAAATTTTATGTATCTCAAGTTATTAAAGCCGTTTTTTAAGACTTTGTACTTAAGATACTTTGCCAATAACTTCAATTATACATATTTTCCAATTAGTTCTTAACTACAGCATTTTGTGTGCCCTAAAGCAATTTTTTAAGAACTTTTACGTAGGCTACTTTTCTGCTAACTCTAATTATATTTTCCAATTAAATACATTTTTATGGCATTTTATGTGTCTACAGATAAAAAAAAACAGTTTTTTTTTTAAAGAACTTTTACGTAAGATACTGATTCGTAATTTTCAAAGAAAGTATGCTATAAAGATGCTTTTTGAAAGCTTGGAAGTATATTTTCCATTAAGAACTTTATTGCAATACTATAAGTAATAAATTTATATATGCGATTGGTTACCGGGTCTGGAGACAACCGCCGGTGTAAAAGGAAATTCCAAAAACCTCTGTCTCAGCTATGACATGGTCCAGGATCGGAATGCCTGCAGACGAATGCTGAGATCGCATACCCACACCTCAGTAGGAGCAAAAGCAACAAACGAAACAAGGGTTTGGGAGAAGAAGAATAAATGAATTTTTTGAAAGATTGTCAAGAAACTTTGAATTTGAAGAATTTTTTGAATTTTCCCAAAGTTGTATGATCTTTTAACATAAAGGGTGTTTTTTATAGAGTTACACAAGTTCAAATCATAATAAAACAAAGAAATATATTTTTAATATCAATAAAACGGGCTTTATTGGATAGAAAATTTTATGGCTTTAATGTTTAAATATGATTTCGGCCATGTGGCTGCCACGGCTGGCGCGTACAAGGCGCAATCTGGAGCACCAATTTTCACAAACTTTCCACAGCATTTGAGGCCCTATTGCGCCAATAACTCTTCGAGTGTTGATTTCCAGCTGTTCAATTGTCCCTGTTAGTTGTTAAATGGGTTGTCAGATAAAGCAGTGTTGCCAACTCAAAATTGTGAACCTCTAAAAAAAACACGCTGCAGTAGATACCTTGATAATTCAACGATTTGTAAATCGAAAAAATACTTTATAAGCAAAGTTGTACACTAAAGTTTTTTTTCGAAAGTTTTAAACAATTTAAACACTTTTGTTTAATGTAGCTCTTAAAAGCTATTTAGCCGTGCTCCGGAAAACGAATCCGAACAATTTATTCGTATTCGTTTTTAATACAAATGTTTGGTGCTTCCAATTCCATCAAAACGAATTTTTCATGCTGTTTGAAAACGAATGTTTTGTTGCTAGAGGAATTAAAAGGAATCGGCAAAAAAATAGGTTTAAAAAGCATTTATTTTAGACTGCAATAATTTTTTAAAATATTCTTTGATGCAACAGAAGAAATTATCGAAAAAATTTGGGAAATTTATGAATTTATTGAAAATAATAAAAAGGGAAGTTATCGAAAAAAAAATGCGTTTTCCGCAGCACGCAAAAACGAATCCAAATAAAATTGTTCGGTTTTGATTTTTCGTTATCCGGAGCATGGCTGATTATTTAACTTTTCATATACAGACTGGTATAGTAGGGCTTGATATAGGTCCAAGCATTCCCACAGTTTTCAAAGGATGTCCTCAGGCAAGTAGCTCAGCATATGCCAAATCGATTTAGAACGGTTAGTAATTGAGAAAAGATACTTCCTTGGTATATAACTGAGCCAAAACATAAGGTAAATTCCCATATAAATGTATGTAAATACATGGGGCCCAGCCAGGTACCATGTGTCCGTCCGAGGCTAAACTTTTTTAAATCCTTTTTTTCGTCCATTTTAAGGACTTTTTGTTATTTCTACTATACATGGATCGATAGCCAATAAAATTTTAGGAAGCTACCAGGAAGCGTAAGTCGATGTCTAAATTAGACATACTTTGAATTAATGGTCAAAAACGAAATAGGTCTGGCCAGACCCAGGTGTCCGACGGAGGGTTAAAACTTGTAACTTAAGATCCAGTATGGCAAATTTAAACTTTCTAAGTTAAAAGTATTAATTGTAGTATTATCAAAACAAGCTGAAAAATGTTTAAACGTTTAGTTTAATATTTTTTTTTAGGTATATCTCATTCCTACTTTGGGGTTAAGAAATATATAATCTTTTACTTTAATTGCATTTGAGTATTTTTTAAAAATTTAAGGAATTAATATTAATTTTAATTCGACGTTGGCAAACATTTTTGCAAAATGCAACTTAGTCCACAAATGCTTCTAAAGAAATACCTTTGCAGTTAAAAGCCTCTGTTTTCTTATTAAAAGATTTCTAAAATTTGTAGATAACTTTTTATTTTTACTTTTTAATTTAAGTCATAAATAAGGCTGGCATACATATTTAAACCGGCATTCGTGTTTAGCATAGTTGTTGATCCATTAAGTTCAAAACTTCAAATCCGTTTTAATTGAACATACAAATTAAAGTCCTTATTGAGCAAAAGCAATATAAATGACTAAATTCTTTTGGAACAGAACGTTCTTTCCGCTGAAGATTTGGAAAAAAAGCTACGAACTATGTGTATGTATGTATCGTAGCATAACTCACACAACTGAGAACAAATTGCTGGTAATCATTTTCAAGTTCGTTTATTGCCAAACAAGAACTTTTCGGCCAAACTCCGCTTTCTAACAACAACAACAAGAACAAAACAAACTGCTAAACTAAAGTTGCGTCGCTTAATGAGACATTCACCTACTTGTGTATGTACATTTGTACAAAGACTTAAACATACTTTTATATAAGCAACTCCTAAACTTCTTTATATTCTACAAGTCATGCTGTCTGGCAAAGGCATTAACCTAATACAAACAACAGCTGTTTTGAACAAAAAAAAAAAGACAGTTAACAATAAAAAAAAAATCAAAAGCAAACCAGACAAGAAGAAGCAGCAGAAGAAACATTTGGCGCTGACTCAAGACCTTAAACAGCCGTTAGTTAGTAGTAGCCGCCGAGTCATTTTTGTGGAATGGAAAAAACCCCAAACTCGAGTAACAGCAGCGGACAATAAAAATCTACTATATGCAGTAGCTTAAGAACCGGCTTGAGTGAGAAGACCAAACAACAACAACAACTACAACAACTACAACAACAACAACAACAACAACTTTAACAACAACCCTCTTGAGGCTAAAGCAATAGTAAGAACTTTAAACTCAAAGTTGGGCTGCAACAGCTGTCTGCAGCTTTTGGGCTAAGCTTTTGCAAAGTCAAAGCTTTGACTTTGTCGCAAAAGCTTTTTTTTGCATTTGAGCGTGCTTTGCATTGTTTGACTTTTGTTTTTGTTTGTATTACCTTTTGTTGTTGTTTTCGTTGTTGCTGCAGCAGCTCAATGCCAAGTTGCCGGTAGTTAAAGCACAAATAAGAAGAAGAAGCATAAAAAGAGGAACAAAAAGTTTTTTATGTTGGTTGTTTTTTTTTTTGAGTCGAGTGCTTTGATGTGTTTGTCTATGCAAAAGGCGGAAACGGAAATGACTGCATGCAAGAAGTACGCGATGTTATATGAAGCGTGACACTAGGCGCTTTTGTATCTTAACGTTAGTGGGTGCGTGTGTGTGTGCGTGTGTATCTATGGGTGAATGTGGTTGTGTAAGTGTGTGCAAACAGCTGGTGGTTATGCAGGTGCCAAAGCTATTACAAGCGTTATGTGGATATTGTTTTAGATGCTTACTATTTTAGTGCAACGAGCTTTGAGATTTTTTTAGTTCTTTAAGTTGTTCCAAAGATGGAAATCTCAGACGTTCCATATGATTCGGCATAATTATTAATTAAAATTTAACTACAATAAAATATATTAGAAAAGATTGGAACTTTTGTAAATAGTTAAGTCAAAATTCTATAGACTTTTTTTTTTTTTTTGGATAATCTGATTTTCTGTTCGCTCCTTCGATTGCCTGTTGAACGCAGTGTTGTTCAGTGGGTCTCGATATTTGTATCTTCCTTAAAATTATAGATATGTAATTAAAATCTGGCATTAATATTGAGGTTGTAAACAAAAAGAAATATTTGATTAGATTTTATTTAATTTTAAAATGAAACTTTTATGCAGTCTGTAGCATAGTTTTTTAACTTGTTGTATTTTTCTTCGAGCACAGTAAAATTTATTCGGACAGGTTTTGAAGCCACATGCTTGGTGCTCCCAATTTCACCAAAACGAATTTTTTGTGTGGTTTGAAGCCGACCGAATTTTCGGCATACGCTCACATACACAAACATGGTTCATGACTTGTATAAAAAAATATTCGTGTCTTGCATAATTGGTTTATGTCTTTCATAAGCAAAATTTCGTTTTTAATCAGAACAGTTTAGTCGTTATTCATTTTTTATCGTTTTAGGAGTGTGGAGCTGTGCTAACAAAATGTAAGAGAAATATGAGCAGATATCTTTAGCAAAAAATGTGAAATTAGGTGAACTCAACAAACTTTATTCGTTTTCGTTTCGTTTTGAGGAAATTACACTATTTCTATGAAAACTAAACGATGCCGCCAGAATTTTGGTCTTAAATGGATTAACACTGAAAATTAACATTAAATTGGAAAGAAAAACTAAAAGATAAAGTTGGGAAAAAGGTTTTTGAAAGAATTTGTTTCTATTGACGAAAGATGATGCATGGATAGGCCGATTCTCCGTGGTTTGAAGGATTAAAGATGATGAGATACCAAAATTAAATTGGAAAGAAAAGCTCCTAGAGAACTAGTTTCAAATGACAATTTGCTAGAGTTGGGCAAAAAGTTGTTGAATGGATCTATTGAAGAAAGATAACATAGAACGGTATCAAAATTATTAAGAGACAAAACAATATTTAATTGGAAAGAAAAGCTTCCAAAGAACTAGTTTCAAACGACAGTATCATAAAGCTGGGCAAAAAGTTGTTGAATGAATCTATTGAAAAAAGATGACGTATGGAAAGGCCGTGTATCCGCTTGGTATCAAGGATTAAAGATGATAAGATATCAAAAAAGCATTGAATTTGGAAAGAAAAGCACCTAGAGAACTAGTTTCGAACGATAATTTGCTAAAGTTGGGCAAAAGATTGTTGAATGGATCTATTGACAAAAGATGACGCATGGATAGGCTGTGTCTCCGCTTGGTATCAAGGATTAAAGATGATGATACATCAAAATCAACATAAAATTGGAAAGAAAAGCTTCCAAAGAACTAGTTTCAAACGATAATTTGATAAAGTTGGGCAAAAAGTTGTTTAATAGATCTATTAAAGAAAGATGATGTAGGGCTAGGCAGTGTTTCCGCTTGGTATCAAGAATTAAAGATGATGATTCGCTAAAAACAATATTTAATTGGAAAGAAAGGCTTCCAGAGAACTAGTTTCAAACGACAGTTTCATAAAGTTGGGCAAAAAGTTGTTGAATGGATTTATTGAAGAAAGATCACGTAGCGATAGACGGTGTCTCCGCTTGGTATCAAGGACTAAAGATGGTAATACATCAAAATAAACATAAAATTGGAAAGAAAAGCTTCCAGAGAACTAGTTTCAAACGATACTTTGATAAAGTTAGGCAAACGTTGTTGAATGGATCTATTGAAGAAATATGATAGGCGGTGTCTCTGCTGGGTATCAAGAATTAAAGATGATGATTCGCTAAAAACAATATTTAATTGGAAAGAAAAGCTTCCAGAGAACTAGTTTCAAACGACAGTTTCATAAAGTTGGTTAAAAAGTTGTTGATTGGATCTATTGAAGAAAGATAACGTAGGGATAGGCGGTGTCTCCGCTTGGTTTAAAGGTCTAAAGATGATGATTCGTTAAAATCAATATGTAATTGAAAAAGAAAAGCTACCTGAGAACCAATTTCGAACTATAATTTGCTAAAGTTGGGCCAAAAATGGTTCAAGGAACCTATTAAAGAAAGATGTCGTAAAAAGCATTTAAGATGACGAGACATCAAAATCGACATTAAAGCTGCCAGAGAACCCAGAGACCTAGTATCAAGCGATAACTTCGATAAAGTTGGGCAGAAAAAGTTGTTTAATTGAGCTATTGAAGAAAGATGCCGTATGGATAGGCGGTGTCTCCGTTTGGTATCAAAGATTAAAGATGCTGAGACCTGCCTAAGTGCCTGGAGAGCCCCTTGATTAAACGAGCCATAACTCATCAGCGAGTGATACTTATCGGCAAAGCGGAGAACCAAAGGACTCATTGTTTGAAAAATGGTTGGTTCTTTGTTCGCATGCTCTTACAATTAAACTTTAAACAAAAAAAAGAAGCCATATATACTCTTAAAGATAAGACAAAGTGTCTTATAATTTATCTCTTGTTGAATGCTAAAAGGCCAAAGGTCAAAACTGCTCCCTTTCCCAGATAATTGTAACAAAGTTGCATATTGTCTCCCCTTTATCCGTCTTATCTGTTGTTTTCGCTGTACTTTAAAATGCCAGGAGCAATAAATTCCTTAAACTTTTTAGTTAACCAACTAATTTGCAGTTTTGTACATTGGATTGTTTGTTTGTTTTTTTGTCTGTCTGTTTGAAATTAATTAAAACTTTTATTCGTTTGTTTTTTCTGGCTTGCAAAAGTTGAACTCAGCATTTGTGTCTTTTTTGCCATATGTTGTAAATCACTGGGCGATACTTTATTATGTTTTATGACTGACGTCGATTAAAATCGCACTCAATGCAATTTCAAACAATTTAAATTATATTTTGTAAATTACTTAAGCTAAAAAGCGCTGATCCAGCAGCCCAACTTTATTGTAGTATTAATCATTCAGTTTTTGCCAAGAGGCAAAAGTGAATTAAAATCGTTCAAGCGTGTCAAGGAAAAACTTCTTCTTCCACTTAGTATTTTTCTTACTCATATTCAAAGCTGACTGAGCTCAACATAATCAAAAATTCATCAAATTGTAATAAATCAAGGCAAGGGCGTAAAAGAAAAACAACTTAATGATTGGGTTAGTGGGTGAAAAATTCAAATGAGGAATTCCTTTTTAAAAGTGGATTACACAAAAATATTCAACAATTCTTGAGGTTTTTCACGCTTGTTTGAGCTTTTGCATTTTCTATGGAAATAGTAAGGCTTGGGTGCGGGTTGATATAAATATTCCTGCTCATTAATATATTATAATACGACTTGGGCGATGGTAATGGTGATAATGATTACTAAGACGCGCAACAGGCGCCAATGCAAAAATGAAAATAATTCCAAATTCATTCAATGTATCTAATGCGACTTCCTCTCGCCCCGAACCATATTTTCTTTGTTTTTGCTCGGATTCAAGCTAAACAATAGGTTTAAAATTCAATGTCAGGGCAAAGTTGAAACAGCATAATAAGCACTTAAAGCTTATAGTGCCAAAAAACTCAAGGAAACAAGTAAGAACAGAGAAACTAAAAAGTATTGAAATGCAGATGCTCTATAATTTATAAGAAATTCTAAGGTTTATGTGGGCATCAAGGGGAAAATTTGTCATAAATTAAAACAGAACGTACGTAGAAAGAAAAAAAAAACGGACTAAACAGAAATGTGAAATATTTTGATTTCGAGAACAATTTTAATGTCAGTACGCAGCAGTCCAAAACGATTCCGAACAAAAAATGCAACTTAATTGCTTTAAGAACAAACCGTGTGTACTTATCAATAAAATGCTACAAATTTCTAGTATATTTTTGGGTTTGTGGTATTTTTTACAGTATTTCTATTAACATTTTCAGCGTATACTTTCAATATTTTATAACCGTTTGCTGTTGCGCTATTTTTGCACAAAGCCCAAGGACAACACTGTTTTGTTCCGACCTCTGCGTACAGCTGCCGTAAATGTGTTTGAAGCCAAACTTTCGGAACCTTTTTTTTAGATAAAGTTCGTTCTTGTTCTTACAGCTTATTGCTGCTGCGTACTGGCCCTTTCCAAAGTTAACAAAACTTGAAGAAAAAGTTTTCAAGAACCAATCGAAAGTATATCAAGAATATCTTGATCGTTTTGAAAACGCTGAAAATATTTAAACTTACAATTTTACAAGTCAGAGGGAGTTTTATCTCTCCATCAAATTTCTTTTTTAAAAAATTGACTTCAAACTTTTTCTTGGAGAACCAAACCAAAGTTATTTCAAGTATACAATGATCGTTTTGATAACACTAAAAAAATTAAAGCTTAGAAATCCATAAAAAAAATATTTTATTTACAAAGAAATATAAACCTTTTCTTGCTTCCATCGTTGAGTCCTTTTTGCTATGTAACATAAAGTTTTACAAAATTAAAACACCCTTTGTAAGCATTTTAAACTCAAGAGTGCCTTAAAAACAGTCAAATAAAACATTGAACTTTGACATTAGCATTGTTCGACTAATGGATATCTGAGTGTCTGTTTGTGTATTGTACATATATATTTGAGAGTTATATTTATGTGACAATATGATAAATTTCACAGAATGCATTTACACTTTGTGATTTGTTACGCCAGCTTGGCCATAAAATTTAAGTTTATTCAACTGTTGCCCGAAGGCAAATTGTATCTTTGTTTTTTTTGAGAGAGAACAAAACTATGGCATATTTCAAGGGGTTTATCTTTAGTATATATTGAGCCCTTTGTTTGAACTCAGAACTAAAAGCTGTACTCACCAATTTTACGACGTGCACGCCAAAGCACGGGCGGAGCTGCATTGTTGGGCGAGGAAGCCATTTTGTTTAACTGTTTTGCTTTTTTAAACCGTTGTAGTTTCAAAATCGATTAAAGTTGAGCTGTAAAAAAAAAATTAAGAAATTTAAAAATAATCAATTAAATTATTTATAGATACTTATTATTAAAAACTTATATGCGGAAAGCATTTTTTTTTCTCATTCTATTTAAGGAAGTTAATGCGTATAGTACGCCCAAGTATAGGTTGGGCCATCTGTTGGTTTGTTTGTTAATTGCTTTTTATTCGTATATTTTCTAATAAAATTTGGCAAGTGTAAATACCAAACTCAGCTTTGAAATTACTCATTTATGTATGAAAAAATGTAACACACTCGAGGCAGTGCCCGACCGTGTAATACCCTTTCCCTTTTTTGCCGAAAAAATTGTATTCCTGGAGGAGTCCTCCAAAGAACTTTCCAATTGCAAATTTTGTTTTTTGGTGCAAAACCAAATATTGATGTAGTTTATTGGCAAGGGGAGGTGAAATTTCTACATTTTTAACTATAACTTTTGTTGTATTTGTCCGATTTTGATAATTTTTGGCACACAGATGCATGTAACCACAACGCATCGCTCTGTTAAATTTCAGATAAAAATACTGGAGTGGCTAAAAACAGCGAAAATGTACCGCGGGGGAACAGGTGAAGATATTGACATGATTCAACAAACTTCATCTTCTCCGGAAATTTCTAGCTCTTATAGTCTCCGAGATCTAGGTGTTCATACAGACGGACAGACGGACATGACTCAATCGCTACCCGAGGCTATGATAAGCATTTTGGTATAAAAAACTTCGGGTCTGCCACGCCTCCTTCTGTCCGTTATATACATTGCACAAATATAGTATACCCTTTGTACCTATATAAAAATAATATAGCTCAAAGTGGCTGGCTGTACAGGCCCGTATGCGAATATCGTAATTTACGATAAAGTTTCTTTTGACGAAAGCTCATTTGGCTGTTTTTCCCATCCAAGAAACGAATAAGAGACGCTGATACTGGTTACGTGGGCTTCCATTGTTGGGTCATTTGAATCTTTAAAGCGTGTAGCATGTTTTTTCACAAAACTACATTTTTCGTAGTACGCCTGTAAAACATTTACGCGTTGTTCGGTTATAAAACGATCCATGACTTAAATTAAGTAGTTTTGAACTTGGCATATGTTGAAGAGCACCCACTTTGAACGGATATGTTCCGTACTATGAGTGTTTATGAACCGAACCAACAGATGGCCCACCCTATATATACTAAGGCAATTGATTTCTATCATCTGATTCGTCTTTTTCCAGTAGATCATAAGATCTTCGAGCATAAAATTTCACAAAAGTCGGTCTCGTTTACACTTCTTCATCTCTTTCCACTCAAACTTTTTGGGGCTTCTATCCAATTTTGAAGTTGCATTTAAGCACAGGGCTCCACTCTTGTTAGTACTCATTTTTTTCGTACAAATAATGAAAGCAAATAAGAACTTCAACATTTTTGGACAACTCAAAACATTGTGAGATTTGAGCAAAAATTTCTTATTATTCACAAGATTCTGATACATTCAATTCTTAAAATGTATTTTGTTACAAACATTTTATAATATCATTAAGAGGCTACCAAAACATATAATTGTTAGACTAACTAAGCGAGATACTTAGGAGTTCCACGTTGATGATACGATAAAACAAAAAAAATCGATTTTCGGGTTTGAAGGTCAGACCACATTGAGCGATCCCAAGGTCAATCCGAATCCAAGGGGTTTTTGGGACCTTGGACTCGCATTCAGCGTGCCCAAAATCATAAGGGGTCATCAATCTTGAGGTTTTTTTTCAATAGGGTCTTAAGTGACAAATCAAGCGGGAGTACTGTCAAGTTGCCATGTGTTTTTTATTCAGTTTTCATTGCCACTTCATCATGGAAAGACTTACACCAGAACAACGTTTACAAATCATACAATTTTTTATATTTCGAAAATTATGCTCGAACGCGTCATCGAAAGTTGGAAACTCCGCATGGTCGAGCTTCGGCGCCATTGCAGCCAACATTTGAAAGGGATTACCTTTAAAAAGTGAATGGCAAGAAAAGTTCTTTTTATAGATAATAAAGATTTTCCGATTCATTTGAAATTTTTGTGTTTTTTTGCATTTATAAAAAAAAACCTCAAGATTAATGACCCTTTATATTAAACAACGTCAAATACCTCGACTCAAAAAATATGTTTATGGGGCTTTTAAGATTATGTCAGAGCCCTAATGTGCTGGGATTTTTGGACCTTTGATTTGGAGTTAGCAACCCTGTGTAATCAGAAAAACAATTAGCGATTTTTCATTCTCATAGATATCAGAGAATATTTAGTATAAAAACAGAGAGCGGAACCATAGCGAAAATGTATCCAAGGAGTCTAACAAACCAGTTCAAAGAACAGAGGCTGCATCTTGAAATTTTGAATTAAAGGCACAAGTTTAATATTGATGATTTATTGTAAAAAAAAATTGGTTGAATTTAGATGAGAAAAAGATGAAAAAAAAAACATTGAATTTAATAAATGAAATAAAATTTAATAAACATTAAAGAAAATCTTCATATTATGGGTTCTATGTCTAAGATACTAAATGTTTTATCATGGTTCGAAAGGGATCGTAACACATTTATTATTAACATTTTTATTTATATTTCCACAGTGTATGTGAATTCTTATAAAATAAAGTTAAGACTTCAAGTTCTAATTTCTTTTTCTACTAAATAATATTATTATATGGGTTCAGAAAGTTAGCAGTAATTGTATTTTGATATAAAGATTGTGTGGGGTCCAGAACCCGCCGTGGATCCGCCACTGGCTTAACAGGATTGTTAAAAACTAAGCTATTAAACATATATTTTTTATAACTTCACTTTTGACAGCGATTGATTAGTTGCAGCCAACTTTAATAACCTAAATAAAGCAACCAGCTGCCAAATTCATATAATATCGTACTTATGGAAAAACCCATTCGTTGAGTTGCAAAACTTTTCCAATAACTACAATACTTTTAAGAGACTTCAATATTTTGTTGGGAAATTCCACCAAGTACCACAAAAAGCTATTAAAAACATATTTTGTCTCATTTCACAATCGATCTCTACATCTCGACAACTAAGAAAAAAAAAAAACAACAACACATCCGTCATAAAAAAACCAAACTAAATGTAACCAAAAATATTATTTGTGGCGCCAACAACAAAAAAAAAAAAAAACACAATATACTTATATATAAAAAAAAAATAAAAACAATAACATAAATGACAGAATTGATTAATGAGACAAAATTACTAGACCATAAAGAGAAATATATAATGTATATGAAGTATATAGTAAAGTATGTTAAGCTGTCACCAGTAAGTAGTCTATTTTATAGACAATGACAAATTTGCCTTATATAGAGCAACTATTAATGAATGAATGGAACCGGTTGATGGAATGGTTGCAGACATTTGAATACATTTTTGGAAATTTTCAGGAAATCTTTTTAAATTTTTGTGCCCTAGCCGAGATGGCCGCATATGGAGCGATTTCAGTAGTATATATGCTATGACGATGTTCATTAAGTTATTTAAAAGAATTCTCAAGATGTCCACTTAAGGAGCATTCTTGGTTTTGAAGACGTGCTATGTATATGGTGCTCGCAGTTTTTGATGATGATTGGTTTGAGATACATTTGTTTTTAAAAGACCGCTCAAAAAAATGAAATAAATTTTGGTATTTAGCTACCTTTGCCCTCATGGATACAGGGTCTTACTGCAGTGGGCATTTTAGTACAATAATTAACAGTTCCACTGTTAATTTTTTTTAAATCTACTGTTTATAAATTTAAAATGTAAGCAAAATTGTTTAATTTCAAATTTACTAAATTTATTATTTCGATTTGGTTGGTTTAGCCCACACATTAAAATTGCTTTGTCAGTATTGCAGTTGCTGGATTGAGTCAATTGTTGAATGCGCACAACAATCATTATTGGCAACATGTCAGTCATTTAGTCAATCAGTCAGCCAGCCAGTCAGTCAGACATTTAGTCAGTTAGTGAGACCAGCCATAATGATGGACATTTGATTGGCAGAGCAACGTTGGCGCCATAGAGAAAGGGGAAATACTCATACGTATAGTTACAGAAAGGGAATATTAGTGTGTGAGTGTGTATGTGTATCTGTGTGTAATAAACTAATGGTGCAACTAATAAACACAAGAACATAACAGAAGCAGCAACAACTACAACAAATGACAATAGAATACAAGCGCATGCCAAATGCGTCACAAGAAAATAAAGATACACTGAAAAAAAACTACTGTGACGGTTTTCGAAATGCAGAAATGACTGTAAGAAATTCGAAATTCGGAAAAGTGCTGCAGATTTCAATGAAGCATGTTTTTTTTCCTATATTGAATTCCAACGAATATTCGAAATTTGCAAATATCGTGAATTTGCGACAATTCATTCCCTATTTGCCGTTTCGAATTTTAGTTGAATGATGTACTAAATAACATAAAAAACTATTTTGAGACCTGATTATTCAGCAAAAAATATTCGAATAATATAATTGTTATAATAGAAGAATTCCAAATTTTAATTTATAAAAATTTGATTTGCATTTAATTACATTTAATTAGGGTAATTTTGGATCGAAAAACACGTTGTTTTTTCCTTAAGAAGCGTTTTCGAAATTTTTTCGAAAAAACTGTTGGGCACTTTTTTCAATATCTCGTGAACAAAATTTTGTTTCGGCATGAAAGACGATTAGATCGAAAGCTATTGATGTGCTTTTTGCGTTGATATATGATATACACATATATATGATATACACAGATACACGATTAATTGAAAAAGTAACTTCAAACATGCTTTTCGAAAAAATCTCGAAAAAGTTTTTAGGAAAACAAAGTGAATATAATTTTCGTTATTTTCAACCCAAAATTAACCTTAAAAAAACATTTTTATAAGAAGGTTCATTCGATGACCCTTCAACAATATACATATACGCGCTCAGCAATGAGTATTCACAAGTTTCTTGGAACGGATATATGATCCAATCCAATCCAGCCTGATTAGCTGGAGATAAAAAATATAAGTACTTTGGTCTGAGTTTAGTCTAGTTTAAGTTGAAATTTTTTGAAATTGTTTTTTACCAACTAAGCGATCTGCATACTTAGTTTTTTAAATTTGTTTGGTCAAGTCCTTATCTATGTAGATACTTTATAGGAGATAGAAAGATAAGTGACAAAGGTATGGCCTAATGGGATTTCGGTTTGTATAGTAAGTATATAATACTAAGCGATCTGCATACTTAGTTTTTAAAAATTGTTTGGGCAAGTCCTTACCTGTGTAGATACTTTGCAGTATATTGAAAGTTAAGTGACAAAGGTATGGCCTAATGGGATTTCGGTTTGTATAATAAGTATATAATACAGCTTTTCAAATCAGATCAAAAAAAAATATTTTCAAATGTCAAATCGAATGGAGCTTAGTTGACTTTTTCAGAAGATATTAATTTTCCTTGGCAAGATAGTCCAAATCGAAGTCGAGATATGTTTGTGTAGAGCTGAAACATGATCCATCAGCATGATTTGAAGTTATAATAATAGTAGTAATAATATTTGCACATAATATTTGCGAAAGCCGCACATGTAGGGCTACGATGCGTATACGCAATGTTTTTTTAAATCTCATATTTTTGATTGCATTGGCCAAAATTAGGCCCCAGCAGCTTTCAGCGTAAAGATCCAAGAACGAGATAGCAAAATATGAAAAAAAAAACAGCATTTTACTAAGAAAACTTAGTGCTATCGATTATGGGAAATTTTTCTTGCCTACTACTACTATTTTGGCCATTATAACCGGTTATCGGTCTTGGCCGCGGAAGTTATCCTACGCCAACGGTTTCTGTCCTGTGCTTGTTGGCGCCAATAGGCAAACCCAAGATTACGAAGATCATCCGTTGTCTGATCTTCCCATCGCAGAGGCGGGCGTTCTTGTCGTCGTCGACCTTAAAGTGATTTCCGCTCGAATATCGTTTTGGCTGGAGCATTATCATCCATTCGTGCAACATGACCTAACCAGTGCAGACGTTCTATTTGTATGTGTCGAACTAGATCAGTGTCGCCGTATAGCTCATACAGCTCGTGGTTTATTCGAATACGATAATCACCATCCACATTTATCGGTCCAAAGATACGTCGGAGGATTTTTCTCTCGCAAGCCCCTAAAATCGCCTTATCGGATGATGACACTGTTCATGCTTCAGCGCCGTAGAGAAGCACGGGTATGATGATGAGGAATTTGTAAAAGGTTATTTTCGTGTGTCGAGAGAGGACTTTATTCTTGAGTTCCTTACTTAGCCCAAAGTAACACCGGTTAGCAAGATTAATACTGGTTCCCAAGTACACAAAATCATTTACAACTTCGAAGTTGTAGCTATATATTCCCTATCTATTCCCCATTTTACTAGCCTAAAGAATACAAATTATTAAAAAAAAAAAACATAAACAAAAGGAAGATAATTGTATACAGCAGCGGATTGAAAGAAAAAGAAAAGGAACCAGGGCTGCCAAATTTATCTGCGCTTTCTAAATGAGTAGAGTACTTAGAACATCTTTAACATTTTTAAAAAAGTCTGCCATACGGGTAAACAAGATTTCGGACATCCATCACCATCCTCAGTGCTTCGTCTCTGGCTATGTAGAAGCCTTTTCCGCCTTATGCTCCGAGCTCAAGAAACAAAAAAAAATGTTGAAGCCTTTTAAAAAACTTTTTTAAGCTTGCTTTAAAGTGTTCTCCCGCCGCTATCGTCTGGAATACAGCAACTTCAGAAGTTTCCATTGCTGGACTAATTTAAGGCGCCATTAAATGGTCCACCATTCAATTGCACATTTTTGCTCTCAGTGCAAAATGTTCTCAAGTCTTATAAGACGCAACAAAGTTTTGTGGTTAGCTTTTTATTACTTGGCAATTTTTTTGTTTATTTGTAAATAGTTTTTTTCATAATTTTTTTGTTGTTAATTTGTTATTGGGTCTTATCAAGAATTTGCAATCTAAACGTGCAAAAACTAATACAGCCAAAGGGCAACAAAAACAATAACAAAAATTAGAAAAAAAAGGCAACAAGTTTTCTTTTTATTGCTATTTATTAAAGTCTATTATTTTCAATTTTCTTTTAATTAAATTCGAGTTGAGCATGTAATTGAATTTTCTCTTAATATCGAATTTTTAAACACTTCCCATATTTCTTTTCTTTCATTTTGCTGTTTAACATGCTCACATACAGTATGGATTGAAGAGGGTGGTCCAGAGCAAAGGTTTTCAATTATAGGAGAAGAGAATCGTTGTTTTGAGAAAAAGTCAACGTTTTTATGTTTATTTGGCTCACATAGATTGAGGATTGTAGGCATGCTCAAAAAGAGTTTGTGACGGTAGGCGGAGGCCATTTTTTTTGAATAGGCTTTTTGATGTGTGTAAGGCTCATATTCATCGAGGATTGTAGGCGTCCTCAAATGAAATGGATATACATATAAAGGGTAACGTTTTTTTGTGAAAAAATAATAGCTTCTTTATTTATTAGACTCACATTACGAGGCTAGGCGGATGGAAGGTTGACCCAGGTTTTCATTAAACTAAAACTGTCTAGAGCTTTCAAGCACACCCCTGTAAAAACACAAAAATTGATAACAAATCCCAAAAAAAAAAAAAAAAAAAGTAATAACAAAATAAAAGTAATACAAAAAGAAAAAGATCTAAGCAACAATCCACGCGCCGTTTATGGAGGGTCGCACGTTTGGACTGTTTGGTTCAATGACATTTGGTCATTATGTTGTGTATGCGTATGTGTTAGAGAAGTATCTGTGTGAGTACCAAGTACACATTGAGTACTTTGACTAGTCGTAGAGAGGCACAGACAGTCCGTCCGACTCAACAATTGTATAACGCGCAGCGCACTTAATTGCGAGATAAAAAGTCAAGGTCGCTGCTGCTGCTGGCTTCTTCTGCTGCTGCTGCGTGCTGCTGTCATTGCTGATAACACAAAAGCCATATGTACTGTATATAATATATACCTTATACATATAGCAAAAACAGCGACCGTTGATAGCAAAGCAGCCCCAGCAGCACCAACAACAGCTAAAAGAGGGCAACGCGAAACAGTTTTATTCTTCTTGTTCTTCTAGGTTCTTTCAAACTGATAGCAACAGCGCTACAAAGAGCAGCTGAAATACTATATATGGAAATTCCTATATAATACTTTCATTTTTTTTTTTCTGTTTTTGTAAGTTTATAACTTATAGAACTTAAGGCACTTTATTTGATTTTGTACTAATAAATGAGCGTAAACTTAATATATGGTAATATGTTGCTTAAAACTGGTTACGCTTAATGGCACCCTTTAACAAATTGCGGTTAGTCTTTTTTATTGAATTCCAGACAAGTGTATTCATTAGTTCTGAGAGATCTTGTAATGAACAACTGTTGAAGCAAAAAAAAAAAACTTGTATGGTATCAAATAAGTTCTAGCTAATGCGACATTTGATCATTGCAGCAACTGCTGGAACTAATGAGACTCTCCATATCTGCTAATTAAAAATACTATTTCTAATTATTTCACCACCAAGAGCGATATGAATCAGAGATAGAAACTTCCAAGTTCAATTTCGACATCTAGCGTTAGTTGGTTTGTATGGAAATATATAAGTAGGTTAGATAAAAGCAGCTGCCTTGAAACACTGAGATGGTAACTAGGCCAAATACAATCCAGAGCCAGGCCTTTCAACAAGTGGGAAGAACGGGGGATTCCTCCCGGTGCCAAAGTTGTCAAAAAAAAAAATACATTTTTCGTAAATTTTTTTCCAAAAGTGAAAAAAATCATCAAAAGATTTCAACATAATTTGTTAATTTACTAATTTTTGATTATTTTATATCTCTTGATAAAATCCGCAATGCATGTTATTTAGCTAAAAATAAACGCTTTTGTATTTTACTTTCTTAGGTCTGGGTCTTTTGCTCAGGGTCAACGAGCCCTACTTTTCGTTTGAAAAGAACACCATCATGGAAGAAAAAAATGAAGATTTCAGCACTCAGAAGCGAGCGTACGTCAACAAAAATAAATTCTTGTTACAAAAGCGATTTGTAGACAGAAATTATCTGAATATTTCGTATGATATTAATATGATGCAATAAACTCTACGAGGTGCCGCAAAGTGCGCGAGAATGGCTTGCGCAGAAAACTGGTTCAATTTTTGTATGGTAGCTATATGAATAAGTTGATCAATTTTGATCAAACTACACACAATTATGAAGTCTAAAACAAAATTCAAAAATGCGAAGTTTGATCAAAATGGATCGACTATTTCATATAGCTGTCATACAAAAATTGAACCAGTTTTCTGCGCAAGCCATACTCGCACACTTCCTTGCGCCAACTTGTAAAGTTCATTGCAACATATTAAAATCGTACTAAATATTCAGATGATTTCTGTCTACATAAAAAAGCTCTATTTTACAGAGATACACGAATAACGAACTTACGCATTGCGTGATCTTCTAATTCTATATTGGATCATGCGATTTTATAAAAAAAAGAAACTAAAGAAAAAAGCAGTAATAAGATCATTTTATGCTTATTCTAAAAATGTTTGGTCTTAACTCTTTAAGGCCCGAAATTTTTATTTTGGCTGCTGAATAATTTTTACGTTTTGCCCATGTCTCACTTGAAAATACAAAATTAGAACAGAAACTGGCAACTATAAAGGGTCATCAATCTCGAGGTTTTTTTTCAATAGGGTTTTTTGATAAATCACGCGTGAGTACTGTCAAGTTGTCATGTGTTTTTATTCAATTTTCATTGCCATTTCATAATGGAAAAACTTATACCCGAACAACGTTTACAAATCGTCCAGTTATATTACAAAAATTCGCGTTCTGTAAAGAATGTTTTTCGCGCGCTTAGGCCATTTTATGAAACCAATTTGGTAAACAATTAGTTTCACGCTCCGGACCGGTGTATTAGCCACCAAGATCGTGTGATATCATACCGTTTGACTTTTTCCTTTGGGGCTACAGGAAGTCTAAAGTGTTTTTGGATAAACCAGCTACGATTGAAGCGAGATACCGTCGATTGGAACCTCCGCATGAATGAGCTACGGCGCCGTTGCGGGCAACATTTGAAAGTAATTAGCTTTAAAAAGTGAATGTCAAGAATGGTTCTTTCTATTGATAATAAAGATTTTCCGATTCATTTGAAATTTTTGTGTTTTTTGCATTTAAAAAAAAAAACTCAAGATTGATGACCCTTTAGTTAGCACTAATAAGTTAGTTTTGGTATATTAAAGAACAACAAATTCACATACAATCTAGATTCAGGTACAGCAGACATCTTCAAACCATTTGGGACTTAAAACGCCCATCACCAAGACGTCCAAGATTTGTGTCTTCTTCAAAGAGTTTCGAAAATAAACACAAGATGTGTTTCAACATTTGCTGCTCTTTCTCATTCCCTCATTTTCTACAAAAATCGCAAAATGGTACAAAAACTGATAATTTTGCAAAAAATTTGGTAAAAAACACTTGCCAAAATTTATCGAGGCTATAACTCAAATTCAGCTAATTGGCCAAGTACTTAATTATGCTGCGCATTAAAATATTATGAAATAACTCCAAAAAAAGAATAAATAAAATATGTTTGTAGATTATAAAACTTTTAAAAAACTGACATCATAGAGAAATAAAATTACACTAGTCAACAAAGTTTTAAATGAAGCCTTAAACTTTTCAATAATAGCAAATTGACTTGAATGCCAAAATCCATATAACTCCCAAAGAGTAAGTGTTAGAAAATTTTCGTAGTAATACGTTCTTCTACAAGTTACCCTATACCGCCGAATGAATTATAAAAAACGTAAACTGAAAACTATTTGAATGCCATCGATTTCGGCTCAAAATCGTTTTAGAAGCCTGACTAAAAAATTTTTTTAAGCCTAAAATTTTTTTTTTTTTTTTTTTTTTTTTTTTTTTTTTTTTTTTTTTTTTTTTTTTTTTTTTTTTTTTTTTTTTTTTTTTTTTATAATTTTTTTTTTTTTTTTTTTTTTTTTTTAAAAAAAAAAAAAAAAATTTTTTTTTTTTTTTTTTTTTTTTTTTTTTTTTTTTTTTTTTTTTTTTTTTTTTTTTTTTTTTTTTATTTTTTTTTTTTATTTTTTAATTTTTTTTTTTTTTTTTTTTTTTTTTTTTTTTTTTTTTTTTTTTTCTTTTATAAAAATTTTTTTTTTTTTTTTTTTTTTTTTTTTTTTTTTTTTTTTTTTTTTTTTTTTTTTTTTTTTTTTTTTTTTTTTTTTTTTTTTTTTTTTTTTTTTTTTTTTTTTTTTTTTTTTTTTTTTTTTTTTTTTTTTTTCCCACCCCCCCCCCCCCCCCTCTTTTTTTTTTTTTTTTTTTTTTTTTTTTTTTTTTTTTTTTTTTTTTTTTTTTTTTTTTTTTTTTTTTTTTTTTTTTTTTTTTTTTTTTTTTTAAATTTTTTTTTTTTTTTTTTTTTTTTTTTTTTTTTTTCTTTTTTTTTTTTTTTTTTTTTTTTTCCCCCCCTATTTTTTTTTTTTTTTTTTAATTTAAACTTTTAGGGCGCTCCTTTCATATTCCCCCCTCTACCTAAAACCATAAATAATTTTTTGAAAAAATACAATGAATCTTAGAATTGCCAAGAAACTTATATGCTAAAATAAAAATATAAATTTTCCTGAAAAAATTGTACATATAACATTTATTTTTGAAACGAATTTGTAAATGTTTTTTCCGAAAAATTATATGTAGTAATTTATTTCTATTAAATTTCGAATTCTGAGGAACTTACATATACAAGCAATTTTCCAGTAAAAGTCACGCCTGTTCTAAATTGTTATTTGTTGTTATAAATTTTTGTTATTACAAATTTTCAGCTGTTTAGTGTAATTTGCAATTAATAACAATTGCCCATCACGCAGCAATAGTTAGTTATTTATTTACAGTTTTTTGAAAGCCCCCAAAAAAATGCGTAATCATCAAAAAAAAAAAAAATAATAATAAATAAAAACAACAATAATACACGTACATACAATAAATAATAAAAAGCTAAGACCATAACAAATAATAACAAATATTGTTGCGAAATTAAAGCACAAAATCAATGCAAACAAGTGTAGTTAAAAGTCGAGCAAATAAATAAAAAGTTAAAGCAATGTATCTTTGTATCTACTAGATACGTATACACCCACATCAACTAAGAAGCAAAAACTTTGAGCTTGGCCAAAGTCAAAGGCAACAAATCAATCAAGTAAGCAGCAAAAAAAAAAAAACATAAAAATTAAATTTCTTGTCATGTTTAGCATTTTAATTTGTTATTTCTTAATTTTTTGCAAAGACAATTTAATATTATTATCATATTTTGGGTAATCTTTTGGCACATGAATGAAAAATAAATAAATAAAACTTCATGTTTATATTCATTGTATTTTCAAGTACGCAATTTTTTGTCTCTTTGCCTGCTGCATGTTAAATGGCCTCTGATATGATTCCAACTCTTCAGTTTTGGGTGTTGGAATTTCGGGGGGGGGGCCTTGGGACTGGAGTGCATGTTAGCCGCTTGGCTTATAGCTTTAATGCGTCGTTTAAATGCTGACATGCATGTCACTCCAGAGATAAGATATAATATACTACTTATATGTACATATATATACTTTGTATATGGTGGGGCTATGTAAGAGAAATGCTTCGCACATATTTGTTGTAGGCGCAGATTTGGACACTCTGATAAGCGGCAAGCGTGTTGAATTGACTGAGTGTATGTGTGTGTGTTTGTGTGTGTGCTGACATGTGTGCCATGATATCAGCTGACAAAAAATCCCACACTCGTATTAAGATACGCTCACAATCAGTGATGTTCTTAATTCCCAAGTAAAGCACGTTTTGTGCAAGCCAAGAGGAATTCCAGTCGAATTTTTGAAAAATTGTGACTTAAGTTCTATATGGCATAGAATACGCCATTTGTCATAAATAATTTCCACGCGTTCTACTGTTTCTTAGTTAAACAAAACCACACTTTATCGGTTTTTGGGCCTAACGTAGGGCGCTCTCTTTGGCACCCTTTTTTGAAACATTGTGGCATACATCGCGCATGCATTCTTCTTCTCCTTTTTTAACCATAACCACCCTTTATCGGTTTTGGGCTTAACATGGGGCGTCGTTTGTGATACCTGTTTTCGAAAAATTGTTACTTAAGTTTTACATGGTTTGTGCAATTTGTCATAAACTATTGCATGCGTTCTTCTTTTGCTTAGTTAACCATAACTACTCTTTATAGGTATTGGGCCTGTTGGAGATACATCTGGCAACCCACAACGCCGTAAGCTAGTTGGCAACCTTGCCATCATTATCGATATCGATTACAAGTCTCCCGATTGTCCCTTCCAAATTGTAACTCGGATCGTTCACATATAAGTTTAAACAAACATGTTAATTATCAACTATTATTAAGCACAAACACAATAAACATTATTAATACCAACAGGGCCCAACATGGGGCGCCTTTTTTGACACCTCTTTTCTAAACGTTGTGACTTAAGCTCTAGATATTTTATGCTTTTCATCATAAACAATTCGCATGGGTTTTTCTTCTTACTTTATAGGTTTTGGGCCTAATATGGGGCGCCTGTTTTGGCACCTCTTTCCGAAACGTTGTGACTTGAGTTTTACATATTTTATACTATTCGTCAAAAATAACCTTTTTTCTTCTTCTTCTTAATGAAAGATAAGCACCCCCAATTGTGTTCGGGCCTAACGTGGGGTGTCCTTTGTGACACCTCTTTTCGAAAGATTGTGACTTATGTTAAGTTCTATATATTTTGTGTAAATCGTCTATAAACAATGGGCCTGCATTCTCTGTCTTCTTAATTAAACATAACCACACTTCATCGGCTTCGGGCCTAACGTGGGGCTCGCTGTTGGGCGTCCTGCGTTGCGCTCGTTTTCAACATTTCATTAAAAGAAACATGAATTTAAATAGCATAGTCTCCATTCACCCCTTTGTTTGATTCCTAAAACAGTCGCAATGAAACCTCTCTCGCTGAAGCTCTTTGATCCATTCGCATAACATGACCGAGCCAGAGGTCCCACAGGATTGTAATTCACCTGACTAGGTCGATTTCGGCGTAAACTTTATACAGAACGTTGCTTCATTAAATGCGTTAATCGTCACCTGGTAACAGTCGAAAAATGCCGAAGATCTTACGGAGTACTCTAAGAGCATTTGCATTGGGGATCATGTCAGCAACACACTAGATGGTTTTTAAAAATAAAGTGACAATGTCAAAGCTGATTAATGTTTCTCAGGCTTAGGTATCGATTAACTAAACGGATCAGCACAGTCTGAGCTAACTCAAAGAGCTTTCGGCGCATTGTCTTGCCCTCCTGTGTGGGTAGAGGTGGAAGGCAGTGGGGCTTTCTATTTATGAAATCATCCAAAATTATTTTCCTTTCGTAACTGAGAACATTGCCATCTAAATATGATTAACATGTGAGCCAGTTTAATAGCTAACCAAAACATGGCCATCTGGAACTTTAAACGCTTTAAGATTATTCAACCATAAGCTCAATATTAAAAAATTAAAAGCCACGCGTCTTTTTTAATTAACATTAATGTGTTGATTTCCAGTGTCAATTTCACATGCAGCGCACCTTAGTTCCTATATACTATGTGCGGGGTGAGTCGCATTTTTAGGGCTCTACTGATTAAACTCAAGACCCGTCTGTTGTCAACTGGCAACGATGATTCACAATCAATGCGACGATTATCACCAATTTTGGAAGTAATATCAATTTTGATTTTGCTTTCTTTTTTTTTAAAAGCCTCTTTGCACCTTTGTGGCACATGTTTTAAACAAATATTTATTGCTCCATTTGACGACATCTTTGGCGGCAATTCGACCTGAAAGTTAATTGTTAAGTGACAATATGATACTTTTTCTTTTTTTTTGCAATCGATGACGTACTGCGAGGCTACAAAGAAATGACGCACTTAAACGAAAATTGATATCAAGAAAACGTTGCATGTTTATTCAAGTTGTTAATATTTATTCTGGGAATCAAAAGACAAACAAACGTTTAAATACTTTTGTGAAAAGGAAGTGTTAAGCAGAAGTTTTCGAGAAGCGATGTATCATTAAAAATAATGTAAAACAAGTGTGTTGGCGACGGGAAGTAATTGTATACAGGTTGACACACCTCTTTAAGGCATAAAGATTGAATGATCTTTATGAGGTTATATTGGCAGTTATTGTTCGTTGTTTAAATATAGTTCATTGGGGGATTCGGGGGTTCTTTGGAGATTAACAACAAAGAAGCCAACCAACTTTGCTTTGACAGACCTTAATGTTTCTGCTTGAGCTTGTGGAAGCATTGCTTATCTTTCGTTGGAAAAGTTGTATTCGTAATGAATTTAAAATGTAATGGTTATCACATTTTACTTGAGCAATCAAAAATCTGCAGGTTTACTTAGAAATTCTTGAGTTTTATGTAATATTCACAAGTTTTTTGATCATAGATTCAAAACTCTATTTGGATGAAGTACATGCTCAATTCCATCCAGAAAAAAATTAAAGCTTAAAGCCAAAAAAAATGTTTATAGTATTGCTGTACCAAAAAAGAACAAAGACGTACAGAAGTTGCGCCTGGGGTATAATAGAAATATAATACTCTGTAATTCCTTTTTCATTCATCCTTAAAGTTATAGCCAATATCTCAAAGACATTTTTGCTAAAAGACAGTAAATTTAAAAAAAAAAAAACAAATTTTTTTAATTTGAACAAACAAATTTCCTTACAAAAAAATTCACAAAAAAAAAAAAATTTTTGTAAAATTTCAACTCCAACTGTCGTTCGTAAGACGTTCAAACAAAGCAGTGTAGCCAAATAATTTTATTTGAAAAATATGAATATTTGTTCTGTTGCGCCGCCACGTCCGAAAGAAACGTGCAGTAACTTAATTTTCGAAGTGAAATAATGAAAAGTAGCTAAAATTATTCGGAAACACACAAAAAATGAACGCTAAGTAGCTGAGAGCAATTTAGCTAAGCTCTCGTACATTTTTGAATGCTGCGTACTGGCATTAAAAAGAAAGTTTAAACCTTAATTTACATAATTGGAGACTTTTCATTTATAGATATTCAGTAATCAATCTTAGCTGCTAAAAATCATTCTGCCAAGCCAACCTCAGCAGACCTGCCTGCCGAACTTTTATACGTCTTCGAATAGGACATACACAAGGCACACATAATATCTATTAACTGGCTCTATATGACCCTGTTGCATACTATGTGAAGACAATCTTGAAGTTTCTTGTCCATATCTTCAGAGCATTAGAGCTACTTTCTTTGGACCTCAGACCCATCTGCATTACTAGACACATTCACTAAAGAAATAAAATTAAATATATAAAGGGCCATCAATCTTGAGGTTTAGAATAATCGGCTTAATAGCCCAAACTGGCGATGCGAAGGTCCCAGTAGCTAGTGCTCGTTTAATTGATATTAAGTTTAACCTTAAATATGTACTAGATTTCATTTTTTTTAAAAAAAAAAAAAAAAACAAATTTTGGGCGCTCTTATTTCTCTTCAACTATACTTGCCCAGGATGGTCAGAATAGAGTAAGTATAATAGATTTGAAGGTTGCTAAATTGTTGTTTAATGTAAACGTATCAACTACTACGCTTCTCAGCTCATTTCTTGAAAAAAAAGGTATAACTTCGTAACCCAAAACCGCTGACTCTGTATATTTACTTTGAATAAAGCCCACAATTGTTTTGTGAAAATTCTTGCAACTATTGTGAATTATTTGACCATCATCTTTCTTCTTATTTTGTTTTGGAATACTTTCGGCTCACTGTATGACACAAGCTGCTCTTCAAGCTTACGTTGCTTATCTTCAGCACCCTTTCTATCAGCAATACTTCAATACTTCATCATAACCGGGCCTCTTCCCTATATCCACTGCTTTTTTCCTTATGAGCTACATATTATCACATCTTTCAATTAACGTACTGATCATCTCTAAAAACCCCCATCAAAAACATATACAGCACATCAATCACGTGCACCCAAGAGACCGAGGAACAATACTATTACCCCGTCTCTTATCTGTCGCTGCTCTTTGATTCAACAAAAACAACAACAACGATTGCCACATATCTTATCTTCTTGCAGTCTTGCGTCGTCGGATAACACTCTAATCTAAGTGTAACCAACTGCTGCCAAGTGTCATAAAACAATACAATCCAAAAATTTGACACCCACAGCAGCTGTTGCTCTCTTTAGCATATTTGTCTTTCATTGTCTCTGGTACCTTTGGTACTATAAATTTTTATAGTGACTAATTAGAGTTGAATTTATCACGTGTGTTTGTTGTGCGTGCAACCATAAATTTATTTTAAAGAAGAAGAAGCTAATTTAACTACAACAAATAAAAAAAAAAAATAAAAAAGGCCAACTTAATTTGGTATTTTGTATGCAAAACACGTTTCGTGTTCGGTTGGGTCTCTCACAAGAGACGCGCCTAGGCTTTGAAATTTATGAGCGTTGCCAAAGTGTTGAAACAAATGTCGATTCAATCGATTGGAACGAAACTAGGAACTTTTATAAAGTGATTTATTTATGTGTATATCGAACAGGAAGTACATTTTTGGTATATATAGTACAATAGAAGGAAGCTGGCTGGGTTTTGGTTTTTCGTTTCTAGCTGCATACTTATGACAGTCAGTGTTAAGTAACGATAGGGGGCTGTTGCCAGACGGGTCTGGGCCATAACTCATTATACGATGTAGTATTTGTGTTTTGAACTTTATGGTGACTTTTGGCTTTCAACATTTTATGGCTTGTCATAAACATAAGTTTTACAACAACAACAAAAACTATAGCCAATGACAAGCCAATTTTGTGCGTCACGAGCTGAAAGGCCCTGTAATTAACTGAAAACTAAGCTGAAGGACTAAGAGGCAGGGCAAAAGTGGCACTTACTTTTTTTTTCTTTCTTAAAATTTTGTTTTACAAAAACAACAAGTGGGCAAGTTGGGAACGTAACGACTTTGGTATACACCTCAACAACTCAGCAAAGCTTTTATTCCCATAATTATCATCTACGTTTGACGCTCTTTAAACCCTAATTTGAGCTTTCTACTCTAAAAGATTTATGGGATAAAAAGTTAAAAACGACAGGAACTGGGGAATCCCAAAGCGTAACAAGAATATGTGTATATGGATAAGTCAATCTTTATGTCATATTCATTAGTTGTAACTTTTACAAAAACAGATTAAGATACTACGCCAAAGCTGGGAAGTGAATAACTTTAAGCACGTGAAGAATTCCGCCAATTTCAAATCTTGGGACTAAATTTCATGCTCCCAGTTTTAGAAAAAGTATAATGCGGATTGACGCTTAGACAGCCTGACGCAATTCGATTTCTTTTTTTACCCCTAAGGAACTAGCAATTAAAATTTCGTATGTTATGTCGGGATAATTTTTTCTGCAAACAGGAAAGATTAGATTTTTTTCAGTCTAAAACAAAGTCTTCTTTCATAAGGCTAATATTTATAGTTGCAAAAAAAACTTTAGACACCAAAATTTCGGTAGATTTGAAATATTTTGCTAAGATACGAAATGTAACTGACAAAAAATTGTATTAAAATAAAAATCTTTGGCAAGCTATACGTTAAGGCACGAGTCAAAGGTCGACATATTTTTTTATTAGGTTCACACTTGGTGTCACATACAAACAAACCTTTCTTTGTGTGAGTAAGCAGCGCAGTAAGCAAAAGCGCACGAGAGAGCAAGAACCGCAATCAAGCAAAAACGAGAGAGAGATTTCACACACTTGGACCGTGCATGAGCCGACTGCGCTGCGGCAGATTTTGATGCCCAATCCTCGCGAGTTATGTAAATTGAGAGACTGCCCACCACTGCTCTAGAAGAGCTGGCAGAAAGGAATTGTTGCATTACGACAGATGTTCTTTGCCAGATCTCTAGACGATATGAAAATTAAATTAGTTGAATTTTGAACATAGATTGTGGCAAACTAGAATCTTCTTCTTCTTCTTCGAGGGCGTTGACAGTCCGTGTAGGACCTACTCCTGTCGTGCAACCGCATTCCACTCTTCTCTATCTCTAGCTCTTCTTTGCAATTAGTTATTCCAATTCTTCGTAGGTCTTGTTGTATTCCGTCTATCCATCTCTTACGTGGTCAACCTCTTCTTCTGTTACCTGGTAAGCTACTCGTAAAAATTTTCTTTTGTGGGCTCTCCTCGGGCAATTGTGTAACATGGCCGGCCCATTTTAATCTTTGTCTCTTGATATATTGTATTATGGTGTCTCCATTCATCAATTCATTTATTTCACCATTATAACGTATTCGGTATGAACCATAACTTTCTCTGAATGGGCCAAAAGTTTTGCGTATGATTTTTCTCTGGAAAATGGCTAACTAGAATCACATTAGTAAAATTCAGATATTTTGAGAGCAGATACAAGAAACCACGATCATATACCTGTTTAAATGCTGTCTAGACTCTCGAAATTCTGCTAGAAGAATAGCTTTTATTGTTCCGCACTTTTATTGCAACTGATATATAAGAATTCAAGCAGACTTGTACTATACATGATTGGAATTGCTGCCTCTTTCCAGTTGCATTCCCTTGACCGCACCTAATATACCCTACAAATATTGGGTAGTCAGCAAAGTTAAAGAAAAAGTGCCGTAAAGCAAATTTTACAATTTAACTAACACACGTACCAAGATGAAATCTACAAAGAGTCAGACTACAAACATTTCGACATATACTCCGTACTGTACAAACAGACAACTTGTACCATAAACTTCAAGTATTCCGTCTGTGTCTGAATTGCTTTTTTGTTCAAGTGTCTAAGCTCAGAGGGGGGGGCTTACACGAACACACACATATGTACAACAAATACATATGTATTGCTCACCGTTATTGTTAACGGTTATTTAGCTAACGAGCAATAAACTTTCAGTCTGAATGTTGTGCCGTCACTTTTGACAGGCAACAATCAAATGTTGAAAACTTTTCAAAAGGCAAGACTTACAGACGATCTGTTCGTAAAATGCATTAAAAACTATGCGTATTAAAAACTTTCAGTAATAACTTAATTTTAATGATAATAAGCTTTAATCTTGAACTCTTCTTGGATTCTTTTTTAAAAAGCATAGAAAGTTCTGCACTGTTATATTGAAATGTTTATTTGAAAAGTTGTAGTTTTTTGATAAATTGCTACTAAACAAATTTTTCTAGTCTTGAAGTGAAAACTCATTTCTTGAGTCTTCAAAAAAAAAATATATATAGGGATATTTAGGGTTGATTTTAAAATCGACGCTTTGAGAAGTTTTGCAGAGTTACATTAAATCTTTTATTTGAAAAAATTAATGAGTTTTTGACAAAGTGCTCCTAAATTTCAAATAAAATGCAGCTTAAATATCATGCGGGTAAAAACCCAATACTTGAGTCTTTAATGTATAAGGAATTTTATATATTTATTCATTGATACATTGAACACAACGTATCACACCTATAGGGCGGAATAGGGAATTTAAAGATAGATTAAAATATCTTCTTTTATTTTGTAATTTTGGTCTAATTTATATTGAAACTTTCATTTTATTGTAAATATAAGGATAGATTTTAAAATCATTTCTTCCGGAATTCAAAATGCATATGTACAGAAACTCTCCTTAAACTATTTTTCAATATTTACCATATCTACTTTATATTCCAATAGTCATCATTGAACATTTTTGTGGTGAAGATAAATGTTAATATTTTAACTCTAAAGCTTATGGACTTAGGTCATTGAAGATTATTGAGATAGTAAATAAAGGGCATTTTTTTATAAGTCCCTACGAAAATTCAGAATGTCACCAAAAACTGTTGTTATATATAGGGTTTTCCAACAAGAGGTGTTATTTTGCATCACCCGGTATTTCGGTAGCTGTCACTTTTGAAAATTCACTACAAAAATAGTGAAAATCTTGCAGTCACAGTTCGCAAAACTAAAGCATTTTTGGTGAGGCCCATTTCCACCTCGGTGGCTACGTCAACAAGCAAAATTGTCGCATCTGGGGCTCGGAAAACCCAAGAGTTGTTGTTGAGAAGCCTCTCCATCCTCAACGTGTGACTGCTTGGTGCGGTTTATGGGTCATTGGACCTATCGAGGACATAGGGCAGCTACTTTGCGATTTGGTTATGGAAAATTTCATGAAAAGGATATGGTCCCGTAAGCGTGGTCGTGGTGGCCATTTGGCTGATGTTTTTTTTTCATAATTAACGGCATACCTTCCCCTTTATTATGAAATCAATATCCGATCATTTATCTCAAAAAATGGCATTTTTCTTTGAATACCAAAATAACACCTCTTATTGGAAAACCCCATATTAACTATCTCTACTTTATATCCTAATAATCGTTGAAAAATTTTATTGTGAAGGTAAATTTTCATCTTTCAGCTGTGAAGCTAGCTGACTTAGATCAGTGGAGATAATATGATGAGATTATGTTAGTGATAAAAAAGGAAAACATGCGAGAGCTTGCATATTACTTTCCCATTTAGAATTTCCCATTTGGAACTTTTTTTTTATATGAAGTTTTGTCATTTCATGCGAAAATTTTCGAACTGCGTATGGACCTTTACAATAAGAGAATAATTTATTTTCATAAGGCAGTTGTACTAAGCACTGCCGATTACTCGATTTATTTTTACAATTTTAGGAACAAAATTGAAAGATTTTTTCAGTTTTATTTTTATTTATTTTTGTATGACTCCAGTTAAACCCATGATGGATCTTGTGGAAAGATCAGTCCGATTTAGCCAGACGGCAATAGTGCGAAGGACATGTCTTTGAGAGAAAAACTTTGATAACGTTGAATATCAAACAATAAAGCTTAGGTTTGCAAAGATTTCTAAGTAAAAATGTAGCTAAAACCATCTAGGCGATTCAACACAATTTTATTATCTTGTTGAAGCAGATGAAGAATCTCAAAATTGATTAAAATCTTAAAAAAAAGAAAAAAATTTGTTTAACTGAAATTAACGCAAAGCAGTCTAGACATTTTAAGCTCGCTTTCGTTTATCTAGTTTAAACGAATGAAGAGCTATATTCTTACTTAGAATTTAAAAAACAAATCGATTTTCTTTCTAAATTTGTACAAGAAATTATGAAAAACAAGCATAGTGGAAATAGGGTATACTTTTAAGACTTATTCGGAACTAACTACAAAATATTATGAAAGCGGAATAATATAATTATTATATTCTAAAGAACTGGAATAATTTTTTATGCTCTTGCTTTTGCTTTGGGTCTTAAAATTTATGTTCGCGTTGAAAAATTATTTCCCGCCCTCATACTTAAGTATAGACAGTAAAATATATCCATAAAAATAATGAAAAAATATTGAAAAAAATAAAAACAGACAATTAAAGTTGCAAATAAAAGCAGAAAATATACCAACCTATGAGCTTCTTCGCGTTCCAGTAATTAAAAATTTTTTTTTTAATTATTATTTTATGTTTTTTGCAAATGCGAGCAATTTACAATTATTTGCTATACACTAATTTGTATGCACTTTTTTTTAAATTTTTTTGTCACTTTTATGAAATATTTAAATACGATTTTTTTTTTCTTTTTTTTAAATTAAGCGACTTTCATTTGAAATATTTTGTGTTTTTTTTAATTTTTGTTTTGTTTCGCGTGTTTTTTGTTGTGCTTAACTTTTTTTGCTGTGTCTTTTTTGCCGTCGTCTAATAAATAATGACAAACAGTAAAACAAAAGCAAAAAAAAGCTTAGACAGAATTATTTTTCGTTATGCCTTAGAAAATTATACCTATTATTAATCATGCTGTGAAGTTTTTTCTTTTACGTTTATTTTTTGTTTTTTTTTTTATTTATTGCTTTGCTTGAATATTTGTTAATTTTTGTAGCATTTGTTTAAGTGGAAATTTTTCAGCATTTATTATGAACTTTTTTTGTTGTTGCTGCTGCACTTGAGCAACAATTTCTTTACACATATACACACGCACATGTACAACAAAAACTATAAATCTTGCCTTGTTGTTTTTTTTTTTATTATTTTTTTACCCACGCTTTTTCTTGGCTGCTTCGTTTGGTAAATTCTTCAGCTGCTGCTGCTGCTGATTCTTCTTCCCTTTTTAATGGCTTTTTCTTTTATTTTTATGCTCTTTGCTGTTATTTTTATGGATTAACGCACGGATTGTTGCTTGCTGTTGTTGTTGCTGTTATTTGGCTCTCTTTTTGCAAATCAAATCAAATCGAGAGGGCCCCAACACACACAAACAAACAAACCCAGACACACACGTTTTTTTAGCCAAAGCAAAAAAAAAAACACAACACAAAAATTATGCACGGCACAAAATAATTTTTTTTTTCACAATTTCTTTCTTTGTTGCGCGCTACTCCCTTTGGCTCCCTTGGGCTACCGTAGTTTACACACGACACACAAACAACACACCGCACACCGACTGCGACAGCGAGACCGTCACGATGATCATGCGACGTTTCTTAAACTTTTAGCGAGCTTGCGCGCCAGCTGCCAACTCGTACAACAAACAAAACAAAACTGATCTACTCAGCCGCAGTCGGCGCACTCGCTGGTTGCCGTTACTGCTGCTACCGCTGAGCGCAACATAAAGCAGCTGGCGCTCACAACGGGGCGCTCTCAGCTTGGCGCACTTGCCCAGTTGGAAATTTGGCTGCCCTCTGCCACGTTCTAATTCACTTTAAACAATGACAAATTACGAATGCACTTTAGCGTACTTTTATATGGCAATGGCCACGCTATTGCAGACATGCCACCTTCCAAGCCCCTTACTTTTCAAAAATAGTAATCCGCAAAATAAGCATGCAATTTTTTGGTTTTGGCACACAAAGCACATTACATTTAAAGCCTTTGAGACCACTGCCTTTTAGCTTACTTGAAAGCCGGCATCGATTTCAGCAATGGGTTGCGCCAACATTTTAGCTTACTTTCGTATGGTATTAGCTGTTGTTTACGCGCAAGTCCTGTCTTTTATTTTAAAGACTGTAATCTACATAGCAAAAATACATTTCTGACAGCACACAAAACGCATTACATTTAAAGCCCGTAGCTATTCGATGTCAATAATGGGATTACACTGAAGCTAACTTTTGTGAGACCTTTGTTCCTAAAATTGTATATTTATGAAATAACTGTTCGGGACTGACTTTAAAGTCAGTCAATATTTATTAATGTTTAGCTTACCTACTAGCACAGACGACACTCACTTCCTCCATTCCTTTTTAAAACATTTCTTTGCGGAAAAAATAATGAGCTACAATTAATTTGAATTTATTTATTTATGTATTTTGGTTGCGCCAAAATATCATGTAATTTACTAAAGACTCAGGTGTCACAGCAGTGCACTCGGCAGGAATCTACTTTCAGCTAGATCTCTCAGGCGGCTCAAAAAACAAGGTTTCGCTAAAACGATTCAGTCAGATTTTTATTATTATTATTTCTCTTATTGTAATGGTACATTGTGCGTACCGTTTCAAAACTTCTTTTTTTTTTAATAAAAAAAATGTACTTACTAAAGAGGCTGTAAAGTCGGTGTAACCAACGCTCGTGGTGGGAGATTTTTCACGATTAATAAGCAATATTAAATATCAAAAAAGCTTTTGTTAATGTTCCAATTGACAAGAACCAAAAAATAAGTCAAAAATATCTTTAACTAAAAACCTTTGATTTCTTGAAGAAATATTTAAACAAGAAACGAATAAAATTTGTGTGGTGACCTCTGCATGGTGGCAAAAACACTGTATTGGATTTTTTTTGGTTCATGCTTTGCTTACTATTAACAAAATTCACACGTCCACCATCGATAATATTTAATTCAAAATATTCAACAAAAATAAATGTTTAATCATGTCCAAGAATTTTATATACAGCATTTTCAACCATGTTCGACGTCTAATTGATGCAAAAGCTGAACAGCAATACTAAGCACCCAGATGAGTTTAAAAGGTTCCTATTTTAAAACTATCACCATAATGGTTACCCTTAAAGCTCTTTCTATTACCTACTGATACACATTCTGTGTAAGCGTTACTGCTCAAAACATTTGAACATTGTGGGATACCCTGTACCACCAAATTGCAATCAAATCCGATATATTGCTTAAGAGCCCCAAAAGATATTTATTTGCCAAATTTGCTCTACAACTTTTGATTTTCTTTGAGGTCCTCTGAAAAACCCCTATCGGAGCTTTATCATATAACCCCGAAATCAAAAATTTTAAATAAAATTGTCTCCCCTGACATAATAATTCATCTAATCTGAAAATTTGTTTGTTCTAGCTCTTACCATCTCTGAAACCTAGGCGCCGTATGAACAGACAGACAGATGCACATGGATATATCATCGATCTATCTAGTCACCCTGATCATACTTTAGGTAACTTTTATGGGTCTCCGACGTCACCTTCTGTATGTTACATGCATTTTCGGCGTGCTCAAATATACCCTTTGTACCATAAGGTACAGGGTATAAAAATAAAACAATTATTTAGGGTGTTCACAAAGTTGCGTATTGATGCAGAAATGCCCAATAACACTTTGCACTAAAAAAATGTTGCACTGCTTACCATACCCAGACTCTTGATCACGAAAAGAAGTGCACTTTTCCACTAAAAAGTGTTATAGAAAGCGTGGGATAGAAAAGTAATCAGTGGTTTTGGAAGCAACCCCAAGAATTAAGTAAATCCATTTATTTTAGAACAAATAATTCAAGTTGTAGATAAAGCTCTTTGAGTGCAGCAATATAAATTGTGTGCTGACATCATGTATAAAGTCATTAAAAAGTTTATCAATAACTTCTTTTGGACGAACTACTTTTGCAAATTTTGCAAGCTTTAAAAGCTGTTCCATGGCAGACTACTACATATACTTCAATCAATTACATCCCAAATTAGTCAGCTTGGCACTCCAAAATTTTATCTTTTATCCAATTAAATGACATTTTTCTCAAAATAACTTTTTATCAAAAACAAAGCAAGCCATATTACAGTTACATAAAATTTCGTGCAAAAGGCTTGCTCAAGTTCTTAGTCTGGCACTTCTGCATTACTGCTGGCATAGTTGTGATGTTCAATTTTTTTTTTGGTTGGAAAAACCAAATCTGCCCATACTACAGCAGACAAATAAACAGCTAGCCATTAAAACTGACGTAACAGCTAAAAAGATCCAACCAATGCCAAAAAAAAGTACAAAAAATTCAGAAAATATTGCTGCATTCCTCAAACACAAATCAGCTCTTAAGCCAAATTTCCTACTGGGACGCTTGCCTGCATGCACTCTAACGCTGCAGCAGCTACTGCTGCTGCTTCCTCTCTCGCTCGCTCTGCCGCGCTGCAAAAATGTTCTTTCAACGGTCTTCTTTTTTCGCTTATGGCAAAAGTCGACTTGGTTTTGGCTTTGATGCCGTTGTTTGTTGTTGTTGTTATTGGTGGTGTTGGCTTTTTGGCAGCTAACGGGTTCAAAGTCCACAGTAAACTGCGCCGTCCGGCAGCGTTAAGGAAGTGCATTTGAACTGCTTGCTGCTAAGCAGTTGTTGTTGGTTGTATTGTTTGTATTGCGGTTTTAATTTCCTTTACACAATGCATAAGGCAGTTTGCCTTCACACTTTGCCAGACGTTTACGTAGGTTGCACATATGTATGTACATAGCTACATAAGTGCATACATATGTACAGCATTAGTATGTAACTAAGTGCATTGACAACATTTGGTGTTAAATGTAACAACATACGGAACCACAATGCACTGTTTAGACTTTAGTTTCATAAATATGGTCTGGCGGCTCTTCAAACAGAATTCCAAGAAATAGTTTGCAGAGAGGTGTTAAATTTGAGTGGCGCCAAAATAAGGCTAATGTAATTTTAAATCAGTCAAGAATGCTCGAAGAGGCAAGTCAAGATGACTTAACATAGAATATGCGATAGAGGATAAGATACGGAATTGTTCTTGCAAAGAAATATTGGATCTACATAATTATAAGGCTTAGGTTCAGATATTACAAAAAGTAAAATCTTTATTCATTCTAAATCGTTACACTCAGTAAATATGGAGTTGTATAAAAAGACACTCTTGATTTCAAGAAACAAATTTAGGTAGATACCTGAAAAAAAATTTTTTTTTTTTTATGTAAGGTCAATATATACAATATTAGGGTCTAATGTCATTAATGGTTCATTTTTCAATACCACAAGCAAAGTATCGATACTTTTGGTTTACTCTGCAAACTTAATAAATAAAATTTCGTGTTAGTGATTCCTTAGACCTTAAATTTTTGTTATTAGTTAATGAAAGTCGAAGGTAAACATGTGATCGTAGAGATATCGAATTTTCTCACCAATTCTCCACTAATCAAATCGCAGTTAAGTTCAAGTATCACAAATTATGCCTTAGGTAAAACAAATATTATTATCTGGGTATATGTGTTTCATTTTTCAAAATTTCGATACTACGCCATTAAAAAACCATCCAAAACAAACGGATGTAGCTTTGTTATGCTATGGAATATTTCCAGGTATGCACGAAACTACAAAAAAATAAATTAAAGGTGAGCAAAAATAATCAGTCAACATGTCAGTTGGCCGATAAGTTATATAGCAATTGTCAAAAAACTCTATTTAGTCATAACTAAGTCAAATAAACAACAACAATAAATGCCCCTGACTAGAAGTGACGTAAATAAAAAAAAAAAAAAAAAATCTAAAATGAAAACAAAAACAAAACGGAAATTCGTTTAGAGATAAGGCCTATATAAGACTTGAGTTAAACGTCGCTTATTGTTAGATTTAGTTTATAGATACTATCAATTAACAGCTTCACACAGCACTTTATTTATTACTCAGGATGAGATTACTCCAAGCGATCCGATCAGATCAAACAGAACATCAACATGCATGCACTTGAAAGAAAATAAATACATTGTTTATTTGTAATGTGTAAAATACTCGATACATATGCCAAATGCCAAATACAAAACAATCTAAAACACACGCTGGCAATGTATATATACTCAAAACGTAAACATTCGAGAGCGGCACATGTGCGATCTACATAAAGATACATACCTACATATACAAAGATACAAATGTATCTATAGGTATGAGCACAGATATTTGTTATAGTGCCAGACTACATTGCCAGCAGCCACATGTGCACAGTTTAAATAAAAAACTAGCAAGCAATGGTAATGTGGACTATGTTTAATACCCTCAACGATTATACCTTTTCATATAGATCTTTTAAAGGGAAAATGTGCTACACAATTTAAAGCGGAATTCGATGCCGCGAAATATTAAAAAGGAGATCTTATTGGGGATCTTGTTGCAAAGTTTTGTCAGAATACAGAAAGGATGTACTACTAGTAGATAGTAGTAAATAATAGGAGATATTAGTAGATAGTAGTTTATAGTAGTAGATATTAGTAGATAGTAGTAGATAGAAGTAGATAGTAGTAGATAGTAGTAGATAGTAGAAGATAGTAGTAGATAGTAGTAGATAGTAGTAGATAGTAGTAGATAGTAGTAGATAGTAGTAGATAATAGTAGATAGTAGTAGATAGTAGTAGATAGTAGTAGATAGTAGTAGATAGTAGTAGATAGTAGTAGATAGTAGTAGATAGTAATAGAAAGTATTAGAAATTAGTACATAGTTGTATATAGAAGAAGAAAGAAGTAAAAACTAGTAGATAGTAAAAGATAGTAGTAGAAAGCAGTAGAAATTAGTACATAGTTGTAAATAGAAGTATATAGTAGGAGAAAGAAGTAGAAACTAGTAGATAGTTGAAGATAGTTTAAGATAGTAGTAGAAAGTAGTAGAAATTAGTACAAAGTTGTAGATAGTAGTAAATAGTAGTAGATAAAAGTAGTAGCAGAAAGTTGCAGATAGTAGTAGATAGTAGCAGATAGAGAAATGAGTAGATAGTAGCAGATAGTAATAGAAAGTAGTAGAAATTAGTACATAGTTGTATATAAAAGTATATAGTAGGAGAAAAAAGTATAAACTAGTAGATAGTAGAAGATAGTAGTAGAAAGTAGTAGAAAGTAGTAGAAATTAGTACTTAGTTGTATATAGAAGTATATAGTAGGAGAAAGAAATAGAAACTAGTAGATAGTAGAAGATAGTAGTAGAAAGTAGTAGAACCAATTTTTTTTATATTTATATTATGTTTTTTCCAAGTAGTTATAACTATTATAGTTTTAGTTAGTTTTGGCTTTTAATAATATTTTTTCTTTGCTTCGAACCAATTCATTTTCCCAAGAGAAATTTAAAAAAAATATATTTAAATGATTTGAAACTTTTGGTTTTGTTTTAATAAATAAATCATTTTCTTCTTATAGCTTCATGATACTTAAGACGGATATTAACAATATCATCAAGTCTGGAGTGAAATTGTAACACTAAGATAAATTAAGTATCTCAAAGATAAAAACTTCAACTTATAGGCTTTCTGGCACAGCTAATGTACACTCTACATAAAAGATTATATCGCACTATAAAAAAAAGAGAAAACAATCCCATAAACACCTCACAAAAGTAGTCTAGGTTAACCTTATAAATTATAGAGAAAAAAGCAATAAAAAACTATAAAACCCCCTGCTAAAATAAACTCATAGAAAATGAAAACAAAATTTAGTACATCACAAAGACTTGGTGTTTAACTGAGCAGAAAAACATAGAAAGTGAAATAAAAATGGCACGGGTAGCAATTACTATTTAATACCTAAACGATAAATAAACTGCACAAAAGCATCTTTAAGATACATGTACAAAAAATCAAAGAAATACCTTTTAAAGAATTTCGTTTGCTCGAATTGCAGCAAAAATTGTTAATTTTAATGACAGATGCTTGGTTGCCAGTCAAACAGCGGCAACATCGTCATCTGGTCATAATCATCATCATCATCATCCCATCAACTCATCATCATCATCTTCAATTTGCTTCATTGAATAGCAACGTGAGCCAATTGACAGCAATGCAAATGTTGTGCACAATTTCATAAACTGCAGCTGTTTTTGGTACGTGTGTGTATCTGTGTGAGTGCAAGTATCTGTGTATGCGAGTATCTGTGAGTGTGTGTGAAATCTTTTGCTTGATTGCTGCTCATATTTGATTCAATTACGTTTTTGGTAGCAAATACATTACTTGAAGTAATTTACTTTCATTATATGACAAGGGGGTAACATACCCCTTGACCACCACAAAAGCACGCTTATGGGCAAAGATCAAGCACACAAATTGATTTGATTTGGATGTAAATTAGCTTAAATGAACTGTTGGAACAGCCATTGAAAAGAATCATCTGAATTGAGTTATGTCTTTTGGTAAGCAACTATTATGATTGGAATTCTGGTCTGCTCGTTAGAAGGTGGTAAATGTATTAAAGGCTTATAAAGGGTCATCAATCTTGAGTTTTTTTTCAATATGGTTTTTTTTTGATAAATCACGCGTGAGTCAAGTTGCCATGTGTTTTTAATGCAATTTTCATTGCCATTTCATTATGGAAAGACTTACAACGTTTACAAATCGTCCAATTATATTTCGAAAATTCGCGTTCTGTAAAGAATGTTCTTCGCGCGCTTAGGCCATTTTATGGAACCAATTCGGTGAACAATAAACCAAAACGAATATTCCAACTTCTAAACTTTTACAAGAACCGAATTGCGATATGTCACAAATCCTTTCAAGCCAGTGCTATAAGGTAAAAAAAAAAAACGCAGGATTTACCAAAGGTTTCTCCACAGCTTTCGAAGTGGACGACAAGCTCGCCAGGAATAGTGCCGCAAAACCACGAGTAAGGATCTGAGTCCTCTTACGGCATTGGTAGACACACCAACAAACATCTACCAAGAGAAGAGACGAGATTATGGCGGAACGGCTGGTAGGGCAAGCGTCTCTTTAGTTTCTTAAATAGGTCCAAGAAAATTTCCCAAATGAACGAGAATTCCCTTAGGATCCAGTTAAGATGACTTTTGGGATATGTTAGGCTCAGGAAACACATAAGCAAGATGGGTATCACGAACTCTATCTGTGCAGTAGATTGCGGAGAAATCTTCAGCAACGCAGGCAATCTCCGAAGTTTCTAAAATTAAAAAAGGTTCAAGACACCCAATAAACCTTAGAAAACTGATGCCAGGAACGCATACAAGATGGGCATCACACTCTAAACTGGCGAGATTGAGGATCATAGTGCCAAACCTCATCAAACTCAAAATAGGATGCCACCATACTAGAACAATCCAAAATAAATAAGTTGGTCTCGGAACACTGAATAGCTGGGCAAGATTCTGAGATACTGAAGGCCATGATAGATACTTAAGCTGACAGTGCAGCTATACCCAACAACATTATTATTATTATTTTGATGCACTTTTTAGAACAGATATATTTCTGGAAAAATATCTTATTAAAAGCTTCAAAAATATTTTAATCATTTATACAAGCTTAGTTCTTAGGTAGAAGTCCTCGCTTCAATGCCTCAATTACACTCTAAAATCTGCTATATATTTAGTTTTCTGAATCTTCGAAACACAACTGTTATACAGCTTTAGTTTTACACAAGCTGTTATACTGGTATAATTCAATTTCATAAGATTTTGAACTTTGCAACTAAATTGCTGCAATAAACAACTTGAGAAAACATCAACAAATAAATAATGGTCACGTTTTTCCACATTTTGTATTGCTTTTCTTTGTTTGTACTCTTTTTGCAAGCAAAAACTATCTAAGTGTTATATCGTAACATCAAAAACAACAACAACAAAAGCAACAATTGCTCAAGTCACAAATTAAAGCCAAGATAATCAAAGCCAATTGTAATGCAAAAAAAAAAAAAAATAAGTAGCGCCGTGAAAATGCATCGCAAAATCCCAACTGGGACTATGCAAAATAAGGTGTTAATTGAAGGCGACAAGGGAAATAGTATGAACAGTGACGTAGATAGGGCAGCATTTAGTGGGTCATTCCCAACGTGGAGTCCCCACGAAAGCTACAGCAGATAAGGTTAAGGTATATAAGAAGACTTAAAACTTCGAACGTAACGAATACTAAGACTTTGCGTTATAAGCCCCCAAGCTACTATCCACGCCACTGTCCCATAACGCAACGCATGCATTCAAAACGTCAGCATGAAAACGTTGAAAACCACAGCAGAGGCATAAATTTAAATAAAATATTCTGGAGGTTCTCGAGGTTCGGGGTTTTTTCGGGGAACACTTGTTGCCACAATAAACGACAGCTAACAGTTGGTGCATAGTATTATCAGCTACCGACAAGTGCTCAGGGTTGTAACTGCCATAGAGGGGAACAAAAGCTGTTACTTTGTCGATAATATCAATGCATAAGCACAACAACAGTTACTCAAACAGCAACAACAACAACAAGAAAAAGACCCGTTTATTGGCCCCGGCTGACAGCTGTGACTAACCGCAGCTTACCTTATACGACGACATCGACTAAACTAAAGTTCTCTGACACGCTCCGAACCGTTTGCCGTTTCGATTTTAAATTGTATGCAAATTTAAAATGCAATCGAACATTTTAATTGAGCAATAAATGACGGAAATTTTTATTTTTTTTTTTTTTTACATTGTAGGCACATCGAAAAAATTAAATTAACTGCATATAAAAAAACATTAACCACAAATGGTAAAAATAAAAAAAAATATGTGTACAATGTTGACAGCATTACAGCGAGTCATTTAAAATAAATGCACGACAAATTGACAAGTTTGATCAGTTTTTGAAATTCCTTTATGAAATATGCTTGTCAAATTAACATAAGCTAAAGTATGTGTGTACACACTGGAAGGCATTTATGTTTTAATGTTTATTAACATAGTTAAAGCTTATTGAATGTGATTGAAATGATTGTTAATTGAGTGGCATTAGTTCAAACAGGTAGCTGTTAAGGAATTCGTGCAACTGGAAGGAATTATTATTTATTTACTTTAGCTACTTCTTATAAAAAACTACGAGGGCAGTTTGATAAGTCATTGAGTTCTAAAAGATGCTGTCAATTAAGTCCCATTGGTTAATGACTGCTGCGTCATTTGTTCAGTGCTTCCCAACCAACGAATTCTGGCAACCTCAAGAACATTAACGTAAATGAAAGAAAGTGAATTGGGCGCAACTATAGTCACCATGACAAAATTTGATAAATTTAGGGGGCTACAACCCCTCCTGGATCGGTTCGAAAACCCACTTAGAGGCATCGATCAGCTCTTTCCAAGCGGGATTTCGCAATGGGTCATTCTGTGCAGACCAAATCAAGACGCTTTGAATAATTATCGAACAATGCGCGGAATTTAATTCAAAACTACATCTTCTATTCATTGACTTTGAAAAAGCGTTTGATAGCGTCAAGAGAGAGGTGCATATGGTATACTAGAAAAACTTGTTGTTCTGATTAAGGAAAGCTATAGGGTTTTCCAACAAGAGGTGCTATTTTGAATCATCCGGTATTTCGGTAGCTGTCACTTTTGAAGGTTTTATTCTTCGACATTTGACAAGTAGAAACTACGCCATTACTAAAAATGGAACGATAAACGCTTCAACAATGCATTGAAATTATTAAAATACACTACAAAAATGGTGAAAATCTTGCAGTCACAGTTCGCAAAACTAAAGCATTTATCGTACCGCAATACAGAAATTGTTGGAAAAATTCGAGCTGTTGGGACAAGTTAATGATGTGAAGAATAAAACCCGTGCACGTCGCTCAAGAACAACTGAGAATATTGCTGCTGTAGCCCAAAGTGTTGAAGAAAACCCAGGTTTGTCCATTCCTCGTCGTTCTTTGGAATTTGGCATTCCACAAACGTCATTACACCGTATTTTGCATAAAGACTTGGGTCTTAAGGCTTATAAAGTATTTCAGGTAACACAATTGAACTTACACAAGCAAGAGAAACCGCCATTACTAAAAATACATACAACGACGTGTCTTTGCTGATTGGGTCCTTGAAATGACAGTGCAAAACTAAAGCATCTCGAAATTCCAAAATCGAAAAATCACATTGGGACATGAATGAGGACCCATTTCCACCTCGAAGAAATGGCTACGTACCCAACGTGTTGAAGCAAAATGTTTGTCGCATCTGGGAATCGGGATTCCAAAACCTCATAGAGTTATTGTTGAGAAAAGCCAATTAAAAAACTCACCGGCCGATCCTTAACAACGTCGTGACTGTTTGGTGCGGTTTAATGGTCCGGCGGGGATCACATTGAACCTGATCGAGGCCCATTAGGGCTAGCCACTTTGCGATTTGGTTATGGAAAATTTCATGAAAAGGATATGGTCCTGTAAGCGTGGTCGTGGTGGCCATTTGGCTGATGTTATTTTTCATTATTAACGGCATACCTTTCTCTTTATTATGAAATAAACATTCGATCATTTATCTCAAAAAATGGCATTTTTCTTTGAATACCAAAATAACACCTCTTATTGGAAAAAAAATTGTCAGCGCCTTTCCATGTGCTGAGTGGAGTGCGGCAGGGTTGCATACCATCGCCTATTCTTTTCTTGCTAGTCATTGAGTCATCGCTAGTGCAGCTTTAGCCAGTGTAAGCCAAAACCGTGGTATTCAGTGGCAGATTAATAATACCTATCTTAAATACCTAGCTGCCTGCTTTTTTACAAGTTGTGCGACCTAAAACTTATGACTCAGGCAACGCAAATTGAACTTAAAGCAACCGGGCTCAAGATCAACAAAGGCAAAACTAAAGCGCTTTGTCTCCGTGCACCAACTCCGAATCCTTTGACAGTAGGATCGCAGCAATTTGAAAATGTCGAAAAATTCTGCTACCTTGGGAGTATGATCACCGCGGATGGCGTAAGTGAGCTTGATGTTGAATGCAGAATTAACAAAGCTAAGGCCTCCTTCGGACCACTTTGGCGAAATAATAGCATAAGCCTCAACACCAAGATTCGAATATTTAATGCTTACGTTAAGTCCTGTCCTGCTCTATGGCTGTACCAACTGGAAAGTTACGTCAGCAATAACAAAAAGACTCCAAGTTTTCATCAACCGCACTTTGCGCCGCATCATGAGAGTCTTTTGGCCTCGCATGACATCAAACTCCGAGTTGCTTAGAAAGGCAAACCAGTTAGATGTGGCTACAGAAATTAGTAAGAGGAAATGGCAATGGATTGGCCACACGCTTAGGAAGAACGATGACAGCCTTGCAAAACAGGCGTTGCGATGGAACTCTTTCCAGCAAACAGGTCGCAGCATTGGTAGGACTCGTATCACCTGCCGACGCTCAACAGAGGCCAAAATGAAACCTCTCAATCTATCATGGAGCGAACTCAGAGTCCTTGCACAAGACCGGGTCCGCTGGCGAAGAGGAGTAGCTGACGCCCTATGCTCCAAATAGGAGTTAAAGGAACATATATATGACCAACATACTCTCCGGATTCAGTCCTAGCGACTATAAGCTGATTCCAGAGCCCTACCTATCTAGGGTATTGAGGAAATTATTTGCGCCAATTTTCATCATTTTTACATAGAAAATGCAGCTAAACGTAAAGCAGAGGCCAAAGCAGAGCACTGCTTGCTTTGCCGAGTGCTTGCTTTGGTGTCGCGCACGTAGGCAGCGTAGCACAAAAGTGACGCTTTTTTGTTCGATTGCTCGAAATCTGTTTATCGTAGGAAAGCGATGGAGGACTCATTTTGTAGATAATTTCAATTACTTTAACAAAATATATGGGTAACATTTTTGAAAAAACCAACCGGTTTTGAGATATTTGCAAATTATTCGAAAAGAGGACTGCTTGCTTTACCGACTGCCTGCTTTGGTGTCGCGCTCATTAGCAGCGTAGTACAAAAGTGGCGCTTATGAGCAACTTTTTTGTTCGATTGCTCGAAATCTGTTTATCGTAGCAAAGCGATGGAGGACTCATTTTGTAGATAATTTCAATTACTTTAACAAAATATATGGGTAAAATTTCCGAAGAAACCTACCGGTTTTGAGATATTTGCAAATTATTCGAAAAACCCCAAACATGATTTTCAACTTTGAACAGGCATTGTGCTTGAACCAACTAACATATAACCTTGATTTAAGTCTTGTTTGATAGATCATTTTATTGGCAACAATTTCTTTACTTTAAATCAAAACTTCAAGTTTGATTGAAAAAAAATATCATGCAAAAATCGTACCAACATATGTTGTTACGGGGCAGTGCCTTTAAGTATTTTTTTCCAGATGAAACTCTGCGTTTACTGTACTTTCCCACGCTTTTCTAGAAAATTATATTTTCTTATGAAATGGAATTTTTTTATACGTCATCATCACTAGCTTTACAGTCTTGGACAGACCATACATAGCTTCCGCAACTATTCCTTTCCGTGCTCTTGGATCGACCGCTGCATTCCTCCAGTTAAAGAAACCAAGAGAACAAAGATCATTTTCCACTACATCTAGCCACCTTTTCTTTTGGCGTCCACGTCTTCATCTTCCAATCGGCTGTCTATGAAATGCTTTGCCGACCGCTCTGTTTTTAGGCATTCTACTAAGGTGGCCTAGGCCTACGTTGACTTTTTATAAATCGAATCACATTTTGTTGTTGTACCATTGCTTCAAGTTCATGATTATAACTCATTCGGTACGATCCATCTTCTAGTCTGACAGGTTCATAAACTTTTCTTAGGATTTTTCTTTCAAAAATTAAGAGCTAAGAGATGTCAGTCGACTTTAATGTCCACACCTCGCAACCAAAGGTGAGTATCGGTCTTATCAGCGTTTTGTACAGGGATAACTTTTGCTTTCTCGATAGCAGACGCGATCTGAATAGGTTAATGTGTGCATAGAAGGCATTATTTGCGGCACTTATTCTATCCTTTACAGCCACAGATGCATTGATATCGCTGCTAATGTAGATGCCCAGATACTTGAATTTGTCATCTTTTTCGATACGATCATTATCTATTTCAATGTTTCTCGTATTGCTTACAAATATCCTTTTATAGATTTTACCTATTAGAAATATTGAATGGTTTCTTTAAAATATTGACCAATTAAGATGTGTTGGGACACACAAAAAAAGAATATCTCGGCTAAAATCTGCTAAATGCTATCTCATATCTTGTAATTTTTAACATTTTTTGAGGATCTCTTTAAATAAAGGCCTGTATGCAGTTCCAAAAATCACCAACGTACACGAACTACAAATTAATTCCTATCGTAATGACAAGTGTATGCATACGAGAATGCAGACTGTAACTTAATTTTTGTTTGCATTGTTACAGCATCACTTGGTTCCGAACAGCTCACAATAAATAATAAATAGTAAATGGCTTTGTAAAAAATCTTTCGCAACGCTTTTTTCTATCAGCCATTTGTGACGACCGTAATAATATACTTAATAACCTAATATACATTAGATTTGCGTGTAACGGCAATACAGAGCAGCTGTAGTTACTGCTGGCGCCATCTATAGAGGTTGCGCTGGCTCCATCTTACGTAAAGCACTAGTAAAATCGTAGCACAACACTATTTTGTTTTGTTTAGCTGCTTTAGCGGTAAGACATAAAATTTCGCAATTTTTTTTTAATCAATCTGTTACGATTGCGATTTTCGGTGCTGCAAAGAGGCCTTAACTAAAAGCATTTTTTTTTTTTTTGCCACTTTGTCGTCGGTTTTTTGGAAATTTTTATCAAGTACACCTGCTTTTTCGTACAAGATTTAGGGTATTTGATATCGTCGAAATTAATTAACTATAGTTTAACGATTTTTTTTTTGTCTATCTGCTGTCATCTGCTTTATTTGGGTTATGTATTTATGCATGCCTTATAAATTTGGTTTTGTTAGCATTCGCCAAGGCCACGTAAATATATTGTCAGGGGTATTCTTAATGATTCAGTCAAGAAAAGGTTTGCAGCAGATGGTTGAAGCATCTGCTCTTCAGCCACTAATTAGTAAAACTAATTATCTTAAATCGTTTTTGACGCGCATTTCATAACAGTCGGAAAAAAGTAAAATAGATTTTAGCAGACATTTAGGCGTAAGACAAATCTTAGGAGACTGCCAAAAAATAAATAGGCTTGTATTATGAGTTAATTTTGCTCAGAAAAAATAAAGCAGAGAAGTAGCCTGCAGATCGAACTCGTGACAATAGAAAAGTGGGCAAAATGTTGAAACATTCAACTCAATGGAGACAAATCCTCATGCGTTCTTAGGCGAGATCCTTGTCGGCCGCTTACCAGAAATGGGGCCACAATCCCACTTAAGAACTCGTCATTCGTATCTTTGAGTCCATTTGGATAAAAACACTTAAATCATGCGGTAACAAGATGCAGAGCCAAACTCGCCAAAATGCACTGGCTTTTGGGCAGAAAAAAGTAAGCTGTCAATTTCAAACAAAATCACTCTCTACAAAGCCATCATAACACCTACGTGGACGTATGGAATTCAAGTTTGGGGAACGGCAGCAAAATCAAAACTGAAAAGAATTTAAAGGCTCCAAAATAAAGCTCGTAGGCGAAGACTTAAAAGACTGCATCCTTCGGATCTGAGATACCGGAAAGTTCACTAATATCCGTGTTGAATTTTATAACATTATATATTGCATTAGTTAGTCTCCCAACACCAATGTAATGGTACCCACACACAATTTTGTAAATCATGTAAAGAATATTCTTTGTAAATTTTGTAAATAATTTTCTTTTAGAATTAGTATCCAAAATAGCCATACGTCACACTTTTATGGAGTTGGTAGCGATTAACTTTGTTATTTGCCTATTTGGATTATAGCCTTAGTTTTAAGTAGGCTGATTGCCAATAAATAAAAAGTTTTTTTTTTAGTTTTTTTATTAAATGTTGCATATTTTTTCAACAAATTCCTGCAGGCCTTCGTTGCTCTGGCTACAAACCTTTTATAACCTAGAATTAACTTCAACTTTATAATTATAAATAAAATAAATTTTTTAAAAAATTAATCAATTTTTAATTTTTTTGCATCACAATACATCAAATTTGCACTCAATATTACGCATACGCAGCGTTTACTTATGTTTCGCACTCAATTTTGGTTCTATAGAAAGCTTGAGTGCAACTTAGCAAAGACAACAACCCAAACTTGGTGCAACAATAAGCTTTTAGCATACACTAGCGCCATCTTGCGGCTACAATGGCCAACTAAGCGTTAAGTTGTCTGCTCTTGCTGCGTTTTTGGTTAAAAATTTTAAGTTTTTAAATTTTGTTAATCGTTTTGAAACTTTTAAGAGCTCGTTAAATACAACGAAAATTTATAAAAAATTCTAATTTAAAAATAAAAACTTTTGCTGTTAAAAATCGCCAAGGAGCGTATGCAATAAATTTAAGTAGTAAAAAATCTATAGATAAAGGAAATAAAAATTACAAAAAAATTTTGATAAAAAATTAATATTTTAAGTGGCTGTACCTAAAACCGTAGCCATTTACCAGCAGGACAACGAATTCATACTCTTGTGGTTTTTTGGATTTTTAAGAGACTTGAAAAAGGACGAGGTAAAATATCTAGGAATTATCCTGGATAAAAAACTCACCTGAGAAGCACACCTTAACTCGGTAATTTCAAAGGCCAAGAAAAACTTTGGACAACAAAACAACTTTTTTTTGGGGGGGCTGAGCCCCAAAATGACCTTCTGGGCTTACACCCAAATGGTGAGACCCATCATACTATATGGGGCATTGGTATGGTGGGAAAAAACCAGACAAACCACAGCTATATCAAAACTGAGGAAATTACAGAGGCTTGCGTGTCTAAGTATCACAGGGGCTATGAGTACTACCCCAACTGCTGGCATGGAAGCACTGCTAAATTTAGCACCGCTACACCTAGCAATACAAGAGGAAGCTGCAATGCAAGCACTGTCAGTCCACATAAAAAAAAAATTCAAACCAGGTAATTTCACTGGTCACCTACAAATCCTTAAATCGGTAACGCTACCTATATGACAGATGTAAATGACCACACAGACGCAGTTCTCAACTTCATCAAGAGATTCAGAGTCATGTTCCCATCTAGAGAGGAATGGAATGATAACCCGGTGTGGTTACATGACGACTCGCAAAAATGGTACACAGATGGGTCCAAAACGCTTCAAGGTGTAGGAGCAGGTATAGTGGGCCCCAGAGCATATAAATCACTAACACTAAGCACTGATACCACAATTTTCCATGCGGAACTTCACGCTATAATGGAAACAGTGGAGATCCTATCCAAAAGAGGACTCAAGAGAGTTAAAATCAAAATACTCTCAGACAGTCAATCAGTCCTCAAAGCACTAAAGAGCTACACATTTGCCTCTAAAGTCCTTACAGAATGCAACAACGCACTCAACCAGCTGGCCACCCATAACCAAGTCTCCTTGATTTGGGTGCCCGGACACGAAGGAAACGAAGGCAACGAAAAGGCCGACTATTACGCCAAAAAGGGGGTGGAAAAGCCATTCGGCTTTCACAAAAACAACAACAAACATGAGACCTAGAAATGGACTCAACAACAATCACGGAATATTGGAATGGCATTGAGGGTCTCAACCATTCCAAAAAATTCCTAAATTTCGACGCCAAAAGAACGAACCCTCTCTCTAAGCAGAAAAAGTCTGAAGACACTCACTGGAGCACTAACAGGCCACTTCGCCTGCATAAATCACCTACACAGAATAGGTCTATCAGAATCAAATACATGCAGATTCTGCTGTGATGAGGAAGAGTCCATGGAACACCTAATCACAAATTGTGAAGCACTAGGCCACAGGAGGTACAAAATTTTAGGTGCACACCTACTAGAAGATGTAAACCTACAAAAGCTCCCAGTGAAGGAGCAGGTCAATTTCCTCGACATACTAAATGTCTAAATGTAAAGGGGAGCACAATAGATCTTATTGGTCGCAGTGCGCAAAGGCCTATGCCTAACCCATTAACATTACATTACACAAGAGACTTGAATTTAATTGGAAACTTTTAGAAACATCGTGTTGTTAAAAACATAAAAAAAACCTAAAATTATTATTACTTCTGCCATAATACCAAAATGCCCTTAAGTGTTGGGATGTTTAAGCGTATTTGATGAATATACTTTGAAGGATCAAATTAATTTTGTTTAATGGACTTCCATAAGCCTATATGCCAAACCATATACATAGGTTTAGAGGATATGTCAGGTAATGCAATTTTTTCCAGTTTTAAAGAAACGTTTCTGAAAGTATGTACATCGTTTTCAACATTTTTTTAGAGTATAGTTTTCTCAGGTGCATGACTGTGACAAGGTTAGAAAACTGGCCTGATGGCTTTTTTACTAAATGTAGGTAAGATTCTCTTATGGAATAAGCAGGGTAAGATAACACCTTTTTATACCCTGTACCGTATGGAACAAAGGGTATATTATGTTTGTGCAAGCCGAAAATGTATGTAACATACAGAAGGAAACTTCGGGGACCCCTCAAAGTTACCTTTAGTATGATAAGGGAGCTAGAGAAGTCGATATGCCCATGTCCATCTGTCCGTCTGTCTGTATGAACACCTAGATCTCAGAGATGGTAAGAGCTAGAGCGATCAAATTTTCAGATTAGATGCGTAATTATGTCAGGGAAGACAAGTTTATTTTCCTTTTCGATTGTATTATATAGCTCCCATAGGGGTGTTTCAGAGGACCTCGAAAAAAAACAAAAGTTTTAGATGGTTAATTCGTTTGCTTATGAAGATATCATTTGGCGCTCGTAAGTTTTTTAGAGTTACCAAGCACTGTACCAAATTTGATCCAAATCGGTTGACTATATCATATAGCTCCCATAGGGCTGACGTTTTTTGCACAAAATTCATTGTGTTTCGTTTGTTTATGCACTTATCGTTACCAAATTTGGCATTAATAAGTTTTTTAGAGTACCCAAGCATTGTACCAAATTTGGTCAAAATCGGTTGACTATATCATATAGCTCCCATAGGAACGATCGGTCAAAAAAACATTTTTGGTTCAAAATTCTTCTGTCTTTGGTTGGTTTTGGAATCATAACCAAATTTGGCAATCAATTGTCTTTTGGTGTTCTTAAGCAAGCGGATTTTATTGCAAGCAGTGGTACAGGGTATCCCAAAGTCGTCCACGCCCGACTTCAACGTACGCCATCTTTTATATTGCAACCTCATATGGCTCTTCGATTACTACGAAAAGAATTTTTAATTATTTCTGTAAAAAAATGTAGGAAAATTCAGTTGAGAAATTTTTGTACTGGATGGATTTGTAAATACAATATTTAAAAAAAAAACTTTTTTTGAACTAAAAAAAATATATATTCACTTCTTTGCAAATATCTTCAGTTGTGCCCAAACGCTTAGACAAAATCTCTACATGCAATTGATGACTGCATTATCCGGTTTACAAATTATTTTATTTTACGGAAATTAATGAGATATTTTAAGGTTATCAAAATGTTTTAAATTTGTAAACTTGGCTTGCGTGATCACGGTCATTATTTATTTCACTGTTCAGTGTGACCGTTTATTAATAATTATACGCTAAGTGAGGGGACGAGGCACCCTACTATTTTAAAAGACATTTTTTTTTTAAATTCCTGAAAAATTAATTAATTCAATTTGCAATCATTTTTTTTTCCAAACCCCAAAACTAACTGATACAGCCTAAACTCCCATACTAAAGGCATCCGTTCCAAATAATCTGACCAACGTTCTCAACAAGACTTACAAACCCCTGCCAGATTTTCTGAAATAAAGTGATTTTTAAACTCACTTTTAACACAGCAATCAAATTTATTTTTATGTAAATTTTTTATATGCGTCTCATTTGGCAAATGAGTTCTTTAGCATTTTGAGAGTGTAGCCAGCCCAACCAAAAAAACCTACATTCGGGCATATAAAAGTCATTCAACTCCTGTGGGTCCTGTCTACGTGCTTATAATGCACAAGCTGCCCAAACAACAACAACAGCAACAAAAATCAGAGCAAGTGACCAACATTAAACCAACAAAATCCAAAAACCACCTGTGGCCACGTGCTCTGCACATAAAAGTAAATCCGAGTTTGTGGTCTCCAAATAAAAACCTACACCAAAGTAAACAAAAAAAAAATAAAAAATTAAACAAACATTTGCAAACATTTAAAATGTCAATGAACGCGGTGGGAATTTTTGGCTACCCAAAGCAACACTTCAATAGAATTTTAAACGCCATTTTGTTTGGTCATTGTAGCGGCCATTTTAAATATTTAATGGCCAATTATTTTCATTTTTTTTCATTTTATTTTCGCCAAACTTTTAACGGCGCAGTAGTCTAATATTTTACACTCAGGGAAATAAAGGATGGCGTTGGTAGTAATAAAAATGGGAAATTTTTGTAAAGAAGTTCCTTCGAATGAAGCCTTAAGAAATGCATTTCTAATTTTTAAATAATTTTGTGATATTAAAAATTATATAAAACAAAAAAATAAAAAATTGTTAAATGGCTAACTAGCCACTATAAATTATTTTATTTTATTAAAAACAATAATTGAATTTTTTGAAAAAATTTCATAATAAATTTAAAAAAAATTTCCAGCTAAGAAGTTGTTGATAAATGTTTTTAATTATTTTTTTTTGTGTATCAACCCAAAAAAATAGCATGCACAACACAAATCGAACCTTTATTTGGTATATACTGTGTCTTGCATTACAAAAATTTCCCTTTCCACGTAGATAATTTCCCTCGAAAGGTGTAAGCTGTAATGAGCAAGGGAAATTTGGTGACGGCAAAAAATTCGGCTTTGGAAGCACGCAAACACGAATCCGAATAAAATTGTTCGTTTTACGCAACACGGCTGATTATTCTAATAAAAGGTGATTTTTTAGCAACTTTCTTTTTGGCAACACTGTATTGGCCAGCTCAGCTGTTTCTGTGTCTTGTGTTACTATCAAACATGTTCAGTTTGGTTTATAATTTAACCATGAATCGACTCACAATCGAACAACCCTAGCAGATTATTGAATTTTATTATCAAAATTCATGCTCGGTTAAGAAAGTGAATCGTGCACTCCTTCCATTTTATAGTCAGTTTGAGCGACCTTCTGAGGCGGCTATTCGGAATGTTGTGACTAAATTTCTCACCAAATTTACATTATTGGACATAAAGCCAACAACACGCTTACGTAGAGTGCGGGCAGAGGAAAATATCGCAGATGTATCCGCCTTAACTGGTGCCTAAGTGAAGGACTTAGCATCAATCCCCAAAAAGCCGTGATTGTTCCCTTTACGAAGAGATACAACACGAGGCTTAGGAATCTGACCATTAATGGAACAGAGGTGGTGTTCTCCAGCCAGGTTAAGTACCTAGGTATAGTCCTGGATAAACGGCTAAACTGGAACTCCCACCTAGAGTTAGTGCTCTCAAAGGCTACTTGGGCTTTATGGGCTTGCAGGAAATTCTTTGGTAGCACTTGGGGTTTCAGACCCAATATAATAGACTGGTTGTACCGTATGCTGGTCCGCCCTATTATCACGTACGCAGCCCTTGTGTGGTGGCCCAAGGTGCAGCAAAGCGGAGCAATTAAAAAGTGCAGTAAGCTACAAAGACTGATATGCCTATCTCTGTCGGGAGCAATGCGTACATGTCCTACAGCTGCAATGGAGACAGTCCTCGGACTAACTCCACTGCACATACATATCAAAAAGTCAGCTATGCAAAGTCTTCTGCGGATCCGGATCACGTCTGGACTCCTGGCCTATCGATCTGCTCAAGATCAGATCCTTAAAGGTACTAGGGGTGCTAACATTTACATATTTACAGATAGCCAGGCCGCTATCAGCGCATTGTCTTCGTGGAGAATCTCCTCCAAGCTGGTAAGGGAATGCGTGAACAAAATCCAACTCCTGTCCTCCAATAACAGAGTCACGCTCTGTTGGGTTCCTGGACATTCAGGAGTTGAAGGTAATTCGACAGCTGATGAGCTCGCGAGACTGGGCTCCTCTTCGCCCACCACTTGCCCCGCGCCCTTCTGTGGCATGAGCTGGTCAACAATGAAGTTCCAGTTTTTTATCGGGAAATTGTGTTCAGCGACGAAGCTCATTTCTAGTTGAATGGATACGTAAACAAGCAAAATTGCCGTATTTGGTGTGAAGAGCAGCCGGAAGCACTGCAAGCACTGCCAATGCATCCCCAAAAAGTCAATATTTGGTGTGGTCCGTACTTTTTCAAAGACGACGAAGGCAGGAACTTTACAGTGAATGGCGAGCGCTACCGTGTGATGATCACAAACTTTTTTGACAAAAACGGAAGAGCTGGACTTGACTGACATGTGGTTTCAACAAGACGGTGCCACATGCCACGCAGCACGCGAAACAATGGCCCAGTTGAGAGGTGAGTTCGGTGAACACTTTATTTCACGTTTGGGACCGGTCTATTGGCCGCCTAGATCATGCGATTTGACGCCCTTAGATAATTTTTTGTGGGGCTATGTTAAGGCTCATGTCTATAGCAACAAGCCCGCAACGGTTGAGGCACTGAAGTCAATATTGAAGAATTTATTCGTGAGATACCAGCCGATATGATGGAGAGAATATGCCAAAATTGGACCTAGCGCACTGTGGGTCCAGATTTTCATATTTTGGCCAAAATCCTGTCATTTCTACAATAATTTCTTAAGAGTGATGAAATTTTATACACGTGTTCCAAAAGGATTGAACTATTTTTCTGGGAAGCTTGAGCTCCCTCAGATTTTTTTAAGATATAGACAATCGAGACCAAAATTGGAAAAAATTAAAAAAAAAAAAGAAAAAAAGTTTTAACTTAATTAAATAAAAAAACTGTTGATTGGAATTGGACCAAATTTCACCCAGAGGTAGATATGAGCTCCACATAAATTGGAAAAATAGCCTATACCCAAAATATTGAATGGCTTTGGAGTTATAGCCCCAAACAGTTTCAGCTTTCTAAGCTAATTACAAAATGACGACACTACCAATCAATCTGGTTTTTAAAAATTATAATTTTTTTTGGCATGCTCTATTAATTTCGAAAAAAAATATCAAAAATCCATATTTCAATTTTTGCCTTTTTTCGTCAAAATTTATATTTTTTTATTTGCATCTTTGTAAGAATGCTATAGAATTTTGAAATGGTACATTTTTTGTTCATTTTAGTACAACTTTTGAAAAATGTTTATTAAAGCATACTTTTAGGCAGCTAAGAAATTCAAAAAATAGTAAAATTTCCAGGGGGTCAATTTTTAAAATTCAACTTTTAGATACAAAATTCAATTTTCGAAAATTGAGAGAATTACATTCTGTTGCCAAGCATGTGAAGAAATTTATAAAAATTTTTTCGATCAAATATCGAGTGGTAAACCGGAGGTACGCTTAAAGCAAAGTAGCCAAATGATAAAAATAACTAACAAAATCTTTATAACTACTCGAATATATTTATAACCGAAAAGTTGTTAAGCTCAGTTATATTTTTGTTCCGAAGTTATACTTATAAATAAAAAAGTGAATGAAGATTTCGTAGCTACATGTATCATGGTAAATGCAGGTTTTTTTTTTCTGAAAATGTTCGCGCAAGCTCATAAAATACAAAATGTCAACTTTGATTGCCAATAACTTAATAACCACTAATTATAATTTAATAATTTTTTTTTTACAGTATAGCTGAATATGTGTAAAATCATATTAAATTGTCATTTTGTCCAAAGTTTGACTTTCTTCTGGGGGACTTTTGGCCAAAATCTGGCTACGTGGGCCCATTGTGCAGCATATAAACCATTTGAGGCGCAGCCGCGTTCAACATTTACATGAAATCATCTTTAAACATTAAATTATAATATATAGTTCGTTCTATCGACTCAAATAAAGATTTCATAAAATTTTTCTGAATAAATCCGAAAGCTCTTAAAAAATCACCCTTTTTATTAGTTTCCTTGCATTTTTGTAAATATCCTTCTACATACATTTTGAAAGCAATCTAATAAAATAATTTTCAAGACGTTCAAAAAAAAATCAAAACAATTGTACTTGTATTAAAATAAAAATAACTTCATTTAAAAATAAGTCTCAAATGAAGAGTTTGACTCAAAATGTTATTTTTAACTTTTATTTTTGTCACCCAGCTTAACTTAATTTCCAGCATAAAAAGCTTGATTTATTTTGCCAGTGTCTAAATGGCTTGAGGCTGGCAATTCTCAGACCACAAAAACCCTGTCATGTATTTGGCAGCAACAAAAGTAGAGAGCCCAGAATCTCGGTTGAGTTAGCAGCCAGCGGCGTAGACTGACAAGAACTTGACTAGGTTGCAAGAACGAGCTATGAGGTGCTGTTGTGGGCCGTGGCATGGCAAGTGTTGTAAATCGAGCAAATGTTGCAAATTCAGCTGGAGGCATTGAACTTGACGGCATTTTGGCATTGGTGTTGGCTTGGCCTAAACATTTGACGCGACTTGTTGCAGCTTACAAAAATAAAAGCAAAGATACAAACACACACAAATACAGATACAGACAACGCATATACCATTACAAACACAAAAGTTCAAGGACGAACAAGATTTTATCACCCAGCAGCTAATTAATATGCAATTATAAACACAATATGAAAATACAATTTAATGTTAGCCAATTAACTCGAATAAAATAAACATTTATTATTATTATAGCCATTTTGTGGCATGTTTAATGAGTTCGAAGCCAACTCGTGGGTACTTGCAAGGTGGCAAGGTCTTGTGTACTAAATGTATTTATGATTTTTTTATAATTTCTAAGCGTGTTATAATTAAAAGTTAATAGAAGCTGCGCGAATTTAAGCGAAAAAGTAGCCATACACTGGGGAAATGTAACAGAGTTAAGAGCAAGTTTGTAAATCTTGAAATGGAAGTACTAAAATAGATTTTCTCGTCTAAGGAATAATGTTATTTATCTTATAACATAAATAAATATCGCGAAATTTCAGTTTCTGCGGTAATACGAAGGTGGTCCGAAAAGTACTTAGCCTCAACGCCCGATGGCGTTACAATAGCAAGAGAAATTTACTATCGTGTAGTACACGATTGAGGCTAAGTATTATACTTATCGGACCACCCTCGTATTACGGCAGAAACCGAAATTTCGCGATATTTATTCATGCTATAAGATAACTAACATTATTCCTTAGACGAGGAAATCTAGTTCAGTACTCCCATTTCGAGGTTTACAAACTTGCTCTTAACTCTACTACCCTTCCCCATAGTACCTAATAGTCTTAGTACTTATCGGACCACCCTCGTACGTTCCCCATGCACATGTCACAAATTTGTCTTAGAGTAAGCTTTTGTGTGAAGACTGATATCTTTAATTTAAATATTTTCCTAATTTTTTTTTGACAAAATACTATAATTATTGGTAAGTCCATTTCGAATTGCTTTTTTTAATTTTTTCGAATATTATTTTTGAGCATATTAGTGTTTCAAAAGACCAATTTTATCGCACAATTTTTATTATTTTTTTTTTGCGTTTTTCAAAAAATATTTTTTATATAAGGTGGGTCAACTGTTGGTTTAGTTGTTAAGCACTCATAATTCGAAACTTTCAATGTAACTTTATTCAATTCTCAGCCATTCGTTTGTTATGCAAATTCTTTGCTCATTCTACGCATTTAGTGTGCATCCAAGAACTCTTTAAGAAATTCCTGGAAAATTCAGCACTTCGTCTTGCCACTTCATTTACTTACCCCTTCCTCCTATAAACTATAGCCTACTTATGCGCGTGTGCTTGTCCCAACAAAACATAATTCAATTGTTTGTCACTTGGCCAAGATATTCAAATGTGTGACGTCATAGCAACTAATTGGCCGCATCTAATGAAGCGTATGTGTGTGTGAACAAGTGTGCGTGTATGTGAGTGGCAGTGTGACCAACACTAAGTGCAAAGATTTCAGCGCCTAATTAGGCACACCCGAGAAAAGACTTGGACGTCTCTAATTGATATTATTTGCAACTGTTGAAGCAAGCGTGCCATATGAATGAGTGTGTGTGTTTGGGTAAACGAGCGTGTGTGTGTGTGTGTGGGAGAGTATATGTGTGTGTGAGGTGTTAATTCTGTGCTTGCAGTGTAACTTAATGCCGGCATTATACATACATACATATATATATCCACACAATATACACATATGTATATATATTATGTACATATACTACTATGTACTGGATGCTATATTCATGTGCGGTCAACGGCTTTATTGAATTCATTTACTGTTTGCAGCTGTTTCCCAGACTGTTTGTTGTTGTTGTTGTTTTTGTTGTTGCTTCTGTTGCGTGTTGAAGGCATAGAGTATAAGGCTTATTGTATTAAATATACAATCAATATGAGAGAGTATATGTGTGTGTTTGAGTGTATGCGTGCTGTTGATAAGTTCTTATATATGTTTTCTTTCATTGAAGCGTAATGAGGCCAAGATTTTTGATAAAGCAAAAAGTTTTTTAAAGCAAAACGTTAACTTGGTTAAATTGCTTTAAACAATGGAAAATTGCGAACTTGGGTGCCACAGAAGCTTGACTGCATTCTTTATGTGGCAATAAATAGGCCAAGGGACAAAAGACATCTTTAATAATAAAGTTGTAAAGGCTTGAATCTTAGATTTTGGGAACAGAAAATTAAAGATTTAGTAGTCAGTAGTGATGAAATCGGAAGTTGAGGAAACTCGAACAGAAATTAAAAGATTCAGTAGTTGGTAGTGATGAGCTCGGAAGGTGAGACAATTCGAACAGAAATTAATGGATTCAGTAGTCGATAGTGATGAGATCGGGAGATAAGAAAATTCAAACAGAAATGAAGGAGTTTAGTAGTCGGTAGTGATGGGATCGGGAGATGTGGGAATTCAAATAGAAATTAAGGGATTTCGTAGTCTGTAGTGTTGAGCTCGGAAGGTGAGGAAATTCGAACAGAAATTAAAAGATTCAGTAGTTGGTAGTGATGAGCTTGGAAGGTAGGGAAATTCGAACAGAAACGAAGGGATTCAGTAGTCGTTAGTGATGAGATCGGAAGATGTGGATTCATACAGAAATAAAGCGATTCAGAGATGAGATCGGAAGGTGAGGAAATTCGAACAGAAATTAAGGGACTCCGTAGTCGGTAGTAATGAGCTCAGAAGGTGAAGATATTCGAATAGAAATTAAGGGATTTCGTAGTCAGTAATGATGAGCTCAGAAGGTGGTGAAATTCGAACAGAAATTAAGTGATTTAGTAGTCGATAGTGATGAGATCGGAAGATGAGGAAATTCAATACCATCCCGCCGCTTCCATAAAAGGCGTTAATATTCCCTTACCATTTCGTAATTTTTTAGATTTAACCTGTGCAAAGAGGATGAGGAAATTCGAATAGGAACTACGGGATTCAGTAGTCGATAGTGATGAGATCGGAAGATGTGGAAATTCGAACAGAAATTGAAGTATTCAGTAATCGATAGTGATGAGATCGGAAGATGAAAAAATTCAATATCATCCCGTTGGCCCCAAAACAGGCACTAATATTTTATTTTCCCATTTCGAAATTTTTCAATACATTACTAGAACCAATGTGACACTTACTTAGGGCTTTTAACTTTTTCGAGCACAAATCCAGAAGTGTCCGACTAACGTATGTGCCAGCTTAATAACATCAGCAACAACACTCAGCTGTTCAAAACTGCCATATAGCATAAAAAGATTAAGTTTGGGATATTTTTCAGTACCATATATAATTGATGATCTTCCACTGCAAAGAAATATCAACTGCAATCAATTATTATAGTAAAAAAACATGAATATATCTTTGGCGGTTGTTTACAAAGAGCCTTTTGTTCTCTGTTGCACTACCTAAATAATTCTAAAATTGCATCGAAAACATGTATGTTTTAGTTTTTGTCAGAAGTGTCCTATTTTCGTAGTTTGGGCCGGGCAGAAATGCAGAGTTTTTAATTTATGTTGTTATTGGGCACTTCGGCATTTTTGCATTTCCGCCAGCTAAATTGAGCACAACAGTGCTCACAGTTTCAGGTCCAACTTTTTTTCACTAAATGGCCATACGCAGCATGCAAAAATTCGGCACGAAATGTCAAAACTTCATATAAAAAAAAATATCCCAAAAAAGGGAAATTTTTTTTTAAACGAAGTTTTGACATTTCGTGCGGAATTTTTGCATGCTGCGTATGGGCCTTAAATTAAAACAGGACGAAATTGTTACCGTATATTTAATAGCACAGTAGGCCACAATTTGAAATCACCTTCCTATTTTGTGATTATTTTCTTTTCACATCATAATACCCTGCTCGAAAGTTACAAAGATATAACATTTTTTTTTATTGTGAAAATATCCTAGTAGTCCATTTTAATACCTTTACCAAAATGCATAGATAATAAAAAAGCGCCACACCCTATTCAGTTTCACAATGCAGCACAAATCCGTTTTTCATTTTCTAGTCGGATAAAAAAACTTGCCATATCTGAAAATCTTATAATCCCTTTGCTTCTCTTACTTTATAAGAGCCGTCTGCATGCATTAGCTAATACCCTACTACTTTGTTTAACCCTTTTACACTTTTATGTTGACTGGCGGTGCAAAAAAAAAGAAGTTCGCGTCTCACACAGCTTTACACAAAAGCGCTGTAGAAATACTTTACCTTTACACCTTTCGGTTGTTTTTTAGTTTTTTTTACTGCGCCAATGTGTTTGCGAGGGTTGGCCGGGAAGTTCTTGGTAATCCGCTGTTTTGTCAATAAATCAACTTTGTGCGTTTCTCGCTTATTTTATTAATTTTCGGAAATATGATGACATGAATAAATTTTTAAGATTCTTTTATACATAGATATTGTGTCTTAATAGCAGATCTCTAGATATATTCCATTTTTTTAGTATAACCCAAATACACCCAGCTGCGTTTTTGAATAACATTTGGAAAATAATTCGTAAAAGCGTCGTGCGAAAAAGTTTAATTTTTTTTTTCATACCCTCTGGCTAAAAAAAATATAATGTACCAAGTCGATTTTGTAAAGAATATTACGCTCTACAACTTTTTGGATACATTTTTAAGGAACGAGAAAAATTTTATTTGCTCAAAAATGATTTTTGTAACCTTTGGCATTGAGAAGTGATCCTTATATTAATATTTTATCTCCAAGCCTGCTATAAAATGTCAAAATCAACTCTCAGCTTTAAAATAAAATACATAAAACTTGGGTTTAAAAACATTTTCCTTTTTTTCCTCGCCAGTATGGGACTTTACTTTTTATATAATTAAAATCGGTTTAAAATGAACTAAATAAATGATATCGAATGGACTTGATGGAAAAAATTCGAAATCAAGGCAGAACGATTTTGGAAAACCGTGTCCTATCTCCGTTGTCATATCTCCTGAGAATTCTGGCCAAGGTATAATCCAAAGCGAACAGCGGAACTTCTGCGATTCTACCGGAATAGGCACAGGATAGTGACAGGATTTGCCCAGGATGCATATTGCCTATTACGACTTCTGTAGCAGCTTCGCAGAAGAGACAGAAAGCATCCAATAACTATTATGCGACTGCCCTACTCTTTTGGAAAACTTTCCTAGTATCTTGGAAAACCCTTCTTTCTGGCCTGTCTAGCAAATCTGCACAAAGAGGACTTGGGTCTTTTCATCGAATCTTGGAAATTGTTTAGAAAAGAGAAAGATTAAGCCGCAAAAATGGTGCTCACCAAATATCCTACTCTGATACTCCTAAACTGTCCTAATAAATACAAAATAAAAAATAAAATTTTATATTTTACTAATAGTAGAAAAAATGTCACGTTCGAAATGTCACGTTCGACAGCGGTTAAAAATAAATTTGAAAAAAGTACCAAAAAATTTTTAATCAAATAAAAAGCAAAATAAAGCGACATTATTGTAAAACATTTCAAAATGTTTTTTAAAAAAATATCCTATCAGTTTTCGCTGAAATTAACATTTCTCTATATTTGTCATGTTCGAATGACGTCCTTTTTTGGCAATAACTTTTTACCTGGACCACGCCTTAAAACCAACTTAAGCACCAATTGTACTGTAAGAACTTTCAGTGCATATATTCAATATAAAAATATATTTAAGACTACTGCGACATGTCGGAAATGCCCATAGATGCCATTTTATAAATCCACCCTCGCATACATCTAGTGCATATATCTGAGCGCATCCCAGCTTGGCGCTTGGTCTGCTTTTGCGTTCTATCCATGCCGAACCGAATCCACCAAAGTAATCCGCACTCACATATATGACCACATTGACCTTCAGCACATAGCATAGCTAGATAGATATAAAAGTATATTGTTTGGTGAGTATGGATAGCATGGAGTATGGTTGGTATGGAGCATGGTTGGTATGGGACATGATTGGTATGGAGCATGGTTGGCATGGAGCACATCTTGTATAGGGCGCTTAATACGCTATTAACGAACTTTATTTGCTGGCTGGTTGAGTTTGTTGTAGTTTTTGCTGTTGGAGGTTTGGCAGTTTGGTTGGTTTCGCAGTTGTGGTTATTTGTTGTGCTCCTGAAAATAGCGCTGCAATTAGCTGCTCTTAACTCAATTTATTTAAAAATTTTACAAAGTTCAGTACACAATTGGATTGGTAATATGTTTATAAAGCATGTTTATAAATATATATAGAGATTTTAATTAAATTTTATAAAAGCAAATTGATAGCATTTTGTTTAAAAAAAAAAACATGTATACAGCAACGCTTAATCAAATCAAAATGGCCGCTAAAGTGGCTCTCAAGGCTAAATAGCGATAAAAAAAAAATAACAACATATCCGCTTAAGAGCAAAAAACTGGCTAAATGCAACAATAACTCAAAGCTCGAGTTGGCAACTAGATACAAAAAATGTCTAACATAAATTCTCATTAAAAGTTATTTCAGACAACAGTTGGTAAACTTTTTTTTTCTAGGGCGCCAAGTTTGGGCTTACGGCAGAAACAATAACAAAAACCGGACCTTTGATAGCCTCGCAATAAATCAAAAAAAAAAAACAACTACAATAAATACAAAATCATTTTCTGAGCTAGCGAGGTTTGCACACCGTGTATCCGAAAACTTTACGACAACCCTGACAAAACAATTTGCATAAATCTGGCAACGATTAGTTGCATCTATACGATTAATGCTTATCTAACGAATGAACTTGGGTTCATTGACCGGCAAACAGTACCAATTGAAAGAGAGTGAAAAAAAATCAAATCAATGACTAATAAAAAGCAAAAACAAAAATCTTTTTCTTCGATTTAGGATCTGCTTTTATGAGTTCATGGCAGTTTGTTTTGGTTTATTTTTATTTTAGTTTTAGTGCTTAGGCCACAAAAACAAAACTTTTAAGATATTTAAGCGTAAAAGTGCTTGACCGGACAAAGTTTTGTGTCAAAGCAACGAAAATGACATAATCGATAGTGCCAGGCAATCGAAAAGGATATGGCAGTAAAATGTCATAGATATAAAATGACTGAAAGCATAAGGAGCTGTGCAGGAAGTTAAGCTGAGCGCTTTTAAAGTATCTTTGGCAGAAAGATGGAGCTTACAATGATTCTATACTATAGAATGCGCTAATGTATATTTTTGGCGAGCGTGAATTTAAATGCCTATAAAAAGCTAAACGCTATGAAACTAGACGGAAATCACGCAAAAAATATTATTTCAAAGAAAATAGCGCTAAGAAGTGTATTCCTTGTTCGGATGGACTTTGTTGACTTGGGACGATAACTGCTTCCATTAACACGAAGTTTAATTTTCTTTACATTTTTTAACAACAAATTTTGAAATGCACATATTTATTCAACCAATTGAAAACTGCTTATGCACTGCTTGCAAGCAGTTTCGATATGTTAAGTAAAGCACAGTCTACTTAACCCCATTGGGGTATGCAGTAATGCATTTTTTTCTCCTGAACGCACCAGCTCGTTCTAATATTTATACACATTGAAGTGAAATATCTTTTAAATCTGTCATTTACGAAAAGGTGAAATGGATTTCTTATTAAATATTTTAAACTTTACGATGGCTTAGAAGAATAATATATCATATACTAACTCTCAAACATGAACCCAATTTTTGAATTAGAAATAAGGGATTCTATATATCAAATTATTATTATATTTTAGGAAATACATACTACTTACCTTATAAGTGGTAATGTGTTACTTTTCCACTACAGTACTCACAAAGTGCTTTGAGGAAACTACTTGTAAGTGTTATACAATGTTTTGATAATATTATGTTATTCTTCAAGCTGACCTGCAAAACAGAAAATATTTTCTTATTCAATATATTTAAAAGCAGCTACATAAACTGAATTTATAAAAAATAAAATAAATTAAATAATACCAGAATCAACGAATATTTTCTTACTTCTTACTCTAAATTAATTTTTGTGTATGGTATAATTTTTTTTTAATAACAATTTACTTTTATATATAAGTTTTATATGAAAAATTTCTTTCTTTTCTGTATACTATAATTTTTATTTAATAATAATTTAATTTTAAATATTTAATTTAAATTATTCTGAAATTTATTTAGAAATACCAATCATTTTTATATTTTAAAAGATTTTGTCACGGCTGTCAACAGGGTGAGCGTGGGCGGTTGAGGCCTATAGATTAAAAAAAAAACTTGTTTAAAAAGTTGAAAAAAAGATTAGTATCTCTCTTGTATTTTTGAAACAATGCAATAATGCATTTTCTAGTTATTGATTATCTAATTTTTCATTACAAAATCAAAAATATGCGGCCGTGCACCGAAAATCGAATCCAAATGTTTTATGCGAATATTTTATTTGGATTCGTTTTGAAACCACATGTTTGGTGCTTCCAATTTCACCAAAACGAATTTTTTATTATCAAAATAGTTAACTTTAAGCTGACAAAATTTTTTAAATATTTTTTGACATTCTTAAATTCCATTTTTGCCAATTTCAAGTAAGATATCTAGCAATAATTATAATTAATAATAATTAATCTTAATTTTTTTATTTTTTTTTAATCAATCTACAAATAGCAAACACAACTCAAAACTTCATAAAATTTGGGATATCCCATTTGGGATTTTTTTTTTTTATGAAGTTTTGTCATTCCCCGCGAAATATTTCGAACTGCGTATAGGCCCTTACACAAAGTCTTGCATAAAAAAAATTCCTTAAAGTAAGAATAGCATAGTCGTGGTTAATTTTAATCGAAAGGTGAGCTAACAGAGAGTAAGCAAAAACGAAATCGAACAAAATTTATTCGATTTCGATTTTCGTTTTGCGGAGCACGGCCGATAGTTCGAAAATTCGCTTAGGGCCTGTCGACGGCCTTAGGTATGATCAAAGTGAGTTACATTCACATAATAAAATGTTGGTTTTAATACAATTTTTAAATTTTTTTAAATAATACCAATTTTTAATCATATATTAAATTTAAAAACAAATTTTTTTTTAGATTTTCACATGATAAAATATACTCCATGCCAAGAACAATGACAGTTTCAATTTTTTTCCTTACCCAGAAGGGAGTAGAAAGGAGGTAGAGAGCCTGGATTGAACGGATTATGGGACATCTAGAAACAGAATCAGAAATACAGGAAACATTAGCGAGCTTCGTGAAGTCGCGGCGAATAGACGACAATGGAAACTACGTATAGATAGCCTTTGCCCAGTATAGAGGCAGCTCAAAATCACCGACGTCGAGCAGGGCTTAATAATAATAATAAAGGTTCAACCTTATAGAAACCCTTGTCGAAGCAGTTCGATTGAGATGGTGTGAGGAAAGTCACTGAAGGATTTTCTTTTCAAACTGTTAATGGGAGCGATCTTGTTGAGATCTCTGTCAATCCGTTTCAGTGATGCATATAGATACCCATTTAAAATCTTTATAAAATGGTGTTTCCAAAAAAAGATGGACTCAAAAAAATAGTGTATACTATATTATATTAAACTTTAAACTTCATTCCTAAAAATAACAAAAATGTATCTAATATAATATATAACAAACCCTCATAAAGAATATTTTCAATATATTTTAATTATATTAATATTAATTTTTTTCAAGTATGTACAGTGCTTTATGAACTTATAAAGAATTTCTGTGTAACAAATTTTTCGTGAAACGAACCAATTTCTGCTTTCGTGCAAATTTGCTATGGGAAAATTCTAATGTAAATGTATTTTTTTAACAAAATTTATCTAAGTGGCGTTTTTACTTTTATTTATAAAGAAATTTTTCAAAAGAACGAAGTAAATTTTCTTTTTATTTATTGGTACTCACAATTAAATGCACTCTCTATCCACAAAGCTTGTGGACTGTGCAAAAAAGAGTTATTTTTATTGCCAAACTTCATAAAAGAGCACTTAAAATGGATAATAATATTAAGTCATTAAGCGCTTATTTTTTGTAAGGCACTCAAACTAATTGCTCCCAGTTCGATACTTTACTTTAACGACAAGTTATTGTTTGCATCACGCAAATTTCCTATCAATTAGTGGTTTATATCCTAAAAGAGCAAAAAAACAGAAAACCATTAAAAACTACAACGCAAAAAGTTCTTAAATTAATTGAAAAGCCTTCTGACATAACTCATGAGACACTGTACTAAGTTCAATAAAGAAATGGCTCTTATTCACATAACACATGAATATAATACATTTGCCTCAGGGTCCTACTTTATGGCAGTCAATAAGGACTTTCATACTATGAGTACATGGATTCGTTTGTACAAGCTGGAACTGCTTTAAAGTACTTAAGCCAACATTATATTGCAAATGCCAGAAAGCGGCAAAAGTTTCCTTTTTTGCCGACCCTGTTGCATATCCTTACACACAATTTATCACAACTTGGGGGCTTGTGGTTTGGTTTCGTTTGGTTTGCTTTGGTTTGGAAAATTGGCCAGGCCAAGAAAAATGGCAAATTGAGCTGAATGCTTTTGCTTTATATATATTTATTTACTTTTGCCTTAAATTAAATTACATATTTGGGGTCTTCTGGCCTCGAGGCTTATCGATTTGCCTTTGAGTTTTGGGCAAATTTTGAACCTTGGTTTGCCTTTTAAGAGATTGCGGTTGGGCATAGATATTAACACTCAGCAAGTTAACTTTTTTTTTTTAATCTGGCAAAACGTTTAAGCCAAATCCAGAAGCCAAACTCAATTTTATCTATGCAATATAAAGTGTAAGCCAAACGTTGTCTATTTGGCCCATAAATACAGTCTATTTGTTTGTTTTTCAGGTCGCCAGGCTTATAAATTACGCAGGAGTCTCGATATACTCGATATATCTGCATGTGCTCGATGTAACAAATCATCATCATCATCATTGACGCTGAAAGCGACAATATCAATGTAAATTATTTTGGCATCATTGGCCCATGAAAAAGCCAGTTACACTATGCAACAGGAATTTTGGGGTGCTTCCTCTTATATGAGTTCTGCATGAATGCACTCTAAAAAGGGTTTGACACATTTACACTTGTATGAAGCAAAACGGCGTACATGGACTAGCAGATTAGAGTAATCGATTATTTGAGTTCGGAAATTCAAAAAAAAAAGTGCTTACATTTTTTTATTCATACGTGCTGCGTAAAACAAAACTGAAGCTTTTATTCTAATTCGTTTTGAAACCGAATGTGTGGTGCTACCAATTTCACCGAAACGATTTTTTTATGTGATTTGAAACCGAATGGGAATTTAAATGAATTGTCAAAACAGGTTGTAAGGTGTACGCATTTCAAACTAAAAAAATTTTTTAAATATTCTTTAATATTCTTAGATTGTATTTATGACAATTTCAAGTTATTGATAAATATTTTGAACTATTTTTTTCTGAATCAACCCAGAAAATAGCATGCACAACTTAAACGAATTTTTGGTATACGTTCATATACAGAAACATGGTGCATGTCTTGCATAAAATATGATTCATGTCTTCCCTTTTAATGACAATAGAATATCAAACGAAAGGTAGAGAACTATGCCAACAAAGACTAAGGGAAATATGAGCAAATAGCGACAGCAAAAAATACGTATGGGGATCACGCAAAAACGAAAACGAACTAAATTTTTTTGTTCTGAGATTTCGTTTTCCGGCGCACTGCCAAATATCTCCAAAATATAAAATGCTTCTTAATTCAAATTTCTACTGATGGGTTTTGCGGGATCGAAACCAATACAAATACATGCAAAGTTATTCGTTGTTTCTGTATGTAGCTCAAAATTTCTTTTGTAGTGCAACCGTCACCATTTGAGTACCAGGTTCAAGAAGAAGTCATTTAGATGACTTTATATGTTGACATATAAACAAATGTATCATTACGTCAGGACAAGGTAATTTAAGCGTCTGGTCGTTAATATAAAAAAACGTTAAAAATTTTTGGAAAAAATTTAACTTTTGTAGCATAGTGTTACTGACTTTGCACCGAAGCACACCGCTTAATCTCAAAAGTACAGACTGTGACCCAGTAAACACAACCACACACACAATCTCTAAAGCTTATCAATAAATTTTCAGGCCGTGTAACATTCAAAAAATATAAAAAAAGGTAGAGCACCAAATAAAAGAAGAAGCAAAACATTGTTATGCAAATGAAGCAATGATAAAGTCATGAATAGTTGCATAAATCAGAATCGTTTGACAGTAAAACGCCGCAAAGTAGGCAACAACATATGGTTGAGGCTAGTCGAGGTTATGAATAGCCCTATTCATTGTTGTTACCTAGTGGAGGAAACTCTTCACTCGATATTATTTTGAATGTGTAAGAGATTTTGGGAGACATAATAATAGCTTGTCAAAGAGCTTTTGGATTGCTCGAGGAGGCGCTTGACTGTCGTATACTCTACGCTCACTTGCTCTGAAAATAAAGTTTTTTCATGCCTGTTCTGGATTTCGATTCCGATACCAACTTGTCGCTTTGTTAACAAAGTTTGTATACCTGTACGAGTCCTGAAAACCTCTAGCACGTCAGAGCTCTGTGATAACCTCCAAAATACTTATTTTTTGAGCTTATGCCAGAACTCTGACGTGGTCGCTTTTTTTAGACCTCGGAGTTGGATTTAGCTACCCGAAAATATGAGGTAAGCCTCAAAACTAGAAAATCGATTTTTTTTTGTTTGCTGGGCTATAAAGGGTCATCAATCTTGAGGTTTTTTTTTTAGATGCAAAAAAACAAAAATTTCAAATGAATCGGAAAATCTTTATAATCAATAGAAAGAACCATTCTTGCCATTCACTTTTTAAAGATCTTCACCTTCTTCTTTTATTCCTTTAACTCCTTGAGGAGCATAGGGCCTCAATTTTTAAAGATAATCGCTTTCAAATGTTGGCCGCAACTGCGCCGTAGCTCGTCCAGGCGGAGGTTCCTATTTTCGATGACGCGTTCGGGCATTATCCGATAACACGGGTAATGTTGGCCTCTAATACTTCAATCGTAGCTGGCTTATCCAAAAAAACTTTGGCTTCACGTAGCCCCAATGGAAAAAGTCTAATGGTGTGATATCACACGATCTTGGTAGCCAATTCAACGGTTCGGAGCGTGAAATTAATTGTTCACCGAATTGGTTTCATAACATTGCCTAAGCGCGCGAAATACATTTTTTACAGAACGTGAATTTTCTTAATATAATTGTACGATTTGTAAACGTTGTTCGGGTGTGTCTTTCCATGATGAAATGGCAATAAAAACTGCATAAAAAACACATGAAAACTTCAGAGTACTCACGCGTGATTTATCAAAAAAACCTCAAGATTGATGACCCTTTTGGTAAAGTTACTTCAAAGAACTTCATATTTTTTCTCGTGACCGGTTTTCTGAACCCGGGTATTGCGATTTTTTGGAAGTCGGAAGTAAGCTTTGTCTCAAGTGTGGCCCTGTGTCATTAATAATATTTTCTGATCAAAATTGCTCGAAGAAAACTCATTTTTTCGAGAAAAATTTGACCCAAATCAAGAGCACTTTTTTAAATTCATTAACGAGAGGAGCGATAGGTACAAAACTTTAAAAACTCACTGTGAAGCATAAGAGAGCTATTTCTCTCTACTCTAGTGCAACTTTGGTTACAAAGTCAAAAAATGTGGTCTTGACGAAATCACCTCTAACATAACATTTAAGCTTTCGAGGAGTACTTGGATTAAGTTCAGCATACAAATAAACATTGCAATTCCCTGTTCCCTCCAAAATTCATGCATTTGTGAAAAGTTTTTGCATGACTTTACAAGTTTAAAAACTTTTCCTCTACACATACTTATATTTCTCACATTACCATTAAATGCCGAAAAAAAGCGATTTTGTTTGCATCGTTTTTTGGCCAACATTTACCAAAATGGTCTTAGATATGACTGCACGTGCATAAGCTCGAGTGGTTTCAGCATTTTGCATACCGGAAATGACAGCCATGTTCGTTCTACGCCTTGTGCCTAATGGGTTTTCCATGCAAATGGCCCGAAACGAGCTGGAAACTTGTAAAGACCAGTGCGAGAAAAACAAGAGTGATTTGTAGGAGCAGAAAACTGTCCATGCACTTTGAATTTTTAGTACTTCAAAGCATTGGCAGCAAATTTATCTAACCATTGTCTGGAGTTAAATTTATCTTTAGCTTTTCTGGGCCATTGTTTTTAACCTTTTTTTTTTGCTAGAAAGTAACCAGAACGTTTTAAAATAATTGAAGTAAAAGATATGTCAAGCCACAAAATGAATTTCGAATAAATAAATTTGTAAACACACACACAATACACGTTTTATATATGTATTAAATGACTTTACCGGCATTTTGTGCAAAAGGGCACAAACAATTTCATTATTTGTATAACAGACTACCAAAGGGCTGACCTGGAGCCCACTTGAGACCCACAAAGACACCAATCCACAAACACACAAAAACTCATCAATAAAATTTGAAATCTGCTGCTGGCAATCCGTAAGATTGTTTACCCTTAAGCTACATTTTTTTTATATCTGTGTGTAGTGTTTTGCATGTATGTGTGCCACATTCATACATGCTGTTCTTGTCAGGCATCTGAGCGTTGAATGCAAATCTCACATTTGACGCCCTAAAGGCTTGAAATGGCAGACAATTTGAAACGAGCCTTTAGCCATGCCAAATCGAAGAAAAAAACAAATGTCTTGATGAAAACGAAGAAAAATTTATCGAAATTGTAGCGAGCACTACATACTCTTCAAAATACTGACGCCACAAAGGTTACAAAGCAACCGATACAAATCCATGCTCATTTTCGCTCTAGGACGTCTAGTTGACGAGTTATGGCTATAAAAATAAACTTGGGCCGATTGGCTTCATATTGGTACCCTTAGACGCCACTAAGGGTATAACCATAACCGACTAAGAAAACTTCTTCTATTGTCGTAAGTTTCTACTAACATTTTTAAAGACCTTCTAAAGCCATATCCATACTTAAACAGCATTTACACTTTGTACAGCATTCGATTGTAGCAAAAACAAAAACGGAATTTTTCTTGTCGATTTCACGATTTGGACATTTTTATTTTAACACAAAAATATTTGGCATGTAAAAGTGACAGCTTAAAGGGATTGCAAGCATAATTTACAAGTAATCTCCAAAGGATTTTACGCTGACAGCTAGCCATGTGTGTGAGTATCTGTGTGTGTGTTGGAGTATCTGTATTTGTGTGGGATTGTGTGAGAATAGGAGACGCGCTCGTGCATGGAATGATCTGACGACAAACAACAGTCTTTAAATTGGCATTAGAAAACTCTTGTGCATTGTTTCAAAGTCTTTTAATAAACTTTCATCAAAAAGCAATTAAAAACCCAAATAAAATAAAATAAAAAAAAATTAAATTAAACGAAGCCGCAGCTAATTAGGATGTTGAAAGCGGCTAAGGAAGCAGCATTAAAAAGGACTAATGTCAAAAGTTTTTTTTTTTTTGTTTTGCTTTGTTGTCCTAATGACAAAACAAGTTCTAAAATGTTGTCATTAGAGAAGCTGCAAGGTTGCACAGCCTGTTGCGATTAAAGGACTGCTGTGCCACATCCCTTTGTTGTGCTGGCCAAGTAGAACAAAGTAATTTTGATAATTGAAATTTTGGCACATAAAATGTCACAATATATGTCAGTTGTAATTAAAATCTAGCATAAGAAATTAATTGGTATAAATATTTTGTTTGAAATATTTAAAATTTGCTATGGGGTAGACCATGCGACTTAAAAAAATATAATTAAAATAATTTAAATTTTTAATTTTAGGCAAAAATTTAGCCATAATCATAGGAATTGTGACACTTTTTTGCAACCATAAATATTTTTATTTGAATCTATCAATAATATTATGATTACAACAGATCAATCCTTATGAATTGGCAAAATGGATTCTAAAGTGCTCATAATTTAAAATGAAATAACTTTTTAAACAACATTGGATATTCCTACATTCTAGAATCTATTTGCTCCAATTTGTATTAATAATTATTTTTTATTATTATTTCTTAACTCAACTCAAAAAATTGCATTCACAACTCAAAACGAATTTTTGGCATACGTTTACATGGTTCATGTCTTGCATTACAAAATGCTTCAGTCTTGCTTAAAAGGTTCTTGTCTTGCATAAACAAATTTCCCTGCCAATAAGAATATAATAGTCGTGGATAATTTCCCTCGAAAGTTGGAGAGGTGAAAAAATGTGAAATTGGGAGCACGCAAAACAAACACTATCTTTTGACAAAATACAAAATTTTTTTATAAATTTTTTTTCAATTTTTTTTTTAAATTGTTCTCCCAAAACGATTTGGTTCATATTCACACAAAATAAAGAACGTAAAAAAACACGTGTTTAAAAAAAGATGGTGATTGGCATATTTATGGAATATACTTTAAAAAAAAGAAGGTTTCTTAATTTATTTTAAAGAAAATGGATTGATTAAAAAAAATTTAATGTTGCCAACCGTTTATATTAAAAATGTAGGTTCAAAAATAAGCAGTAGTTTTTTATTTCCTTGATATGTATTAAGTCCCACACGCAGTTCGAAAATTTTCGCGCGGAATGACAAAACTGCATATAAAAAAAAATCCCATTTGGGATATCCTATTTGGGATTTTTTTTTTTATATGAAGTTTTGTCATTCCGCGCGAAATTTTTCAAACTGTGTATAGGCCTTTATCTTTAAAAACTGAAATTTTGGGACAAAATTTTTTTTGCATCAAACTGCAACATAAGTTTTCAAAATTCGGTGGGGTCAGTTTCCAGTATCTTATCCAGGTACGCCCTTTATTGTTTTTTCGTTTTCCAAAATACGGTCAATTAATAAAAATATTTATGTTACTATCAGAAGTAAAGTTTAACACATCATCTTTTTTTTTTCTCTCATCTTTGTTTTCCCAAATCTTAATCATAATGCGTTTAAACGCTGGGATATTTGCAATAACAATGTAACTTTTAGCCGATTAATCATAATTTAATGCTTAATATAACGAGGAACTTTATTAATAGTGAAATTTCTAGGACTATCCCCAAATCTTGATTAAAATGCGTTGAACTAACTATATGGTGCAAAAATGTAATTCCCTTGATCAACTTAGGAGCGAATATTGGTATCGTATGCTATTAATTTAAGAAAATATACTTAATTTTCGGCAAATTTAAAAAAAAAACTGAACGTAGTTAAAAGTAACCTAACAAGTCAATTTTGATTGAATGCTGTATTTCACGAGAAATCTGTGTCTTCACTGGAAACCAAGTTCGTGATTTTTATTAACATACAATTTTTTAATTAGAATGAACCGAGGTGCAACCGATATCAACAGAAATGAAAGCCAGAAAATGGATTTGGATCGGTTTATGTTTTGTGGTTGCCCTATGCTCCAACAGGTGTTAAAGGAATTTCATTATCATCATTCATTTTATTTCGCTGAAGTTTCAAAAATCCAATACAATAAATTAACAAGGAAAATTTATTTGGATTATATTTAAATATATAATATTCTTCAATGTGATGTTTAAAATATGAATAACACTAGTTTACATATTTTAGGATCATGGAGTGAGCCTTCGTAAAAAAGTGTTTTTTAGGGTAGGAGTCTAGAAATACGAAAATGGCAACCTTTTTTTTTTCTTAAGCACCGTTTTCGAGATACTTTCGAAAAACATGTTTTAGGGCACTTATTTTAGTGCTTCGTCAATATCTCGTGAACAAATTTTCGTGTTTCGTCCTCAATTTACCCTAAAAAACGCTAAGTTGCGTGTAAACTAGTGTAATCAAATAGTCCTAAATTTTGGCATAAAACGTTTATATCAGCAATTACTACAGAAACCATAGAAAAATTCAATTTTTGAAAATTAATTTTGAATTTTGATGTTGATTCGGATTGTTAAAAATGGCAGTATGAACTGTAAAGCTTAATTTACAAAAGCTTAAATACAAGCAAACTAAATTATTTATTTAATTTTTAAATTATGTGACGTTTTTCTTAAAAATATTTCCAAATACATAAACTTAACCATGACGTTTTACATATATTTCTAGTTATTTCAATACTTTTATTACATAAGAAAGATTTTATTTACAACTAAGAAATGTCAGCAAGTAAGCAATAAATAAAAAAAATATACAAATGCTGATTAATAAGATTAAATCATAAAAATTGTTGCTTACGTGACTGTCTTTATCGTAAAAAGTTATTTTTATCACGCGCTCATCTCTAATATACCTACATAAATTTCATATCAGCACAAAAGTATGCTATGAATATTGCAAAGCCCAAAACTCCAACAACTACAGTGGAAAAATTCCGATTGGTACATTAAATATCTTTTTCCTGCTGATGATTAATTACATATGAATTATAATAGGCCGCATGCAGGCCTGACTTTTATATGCGACATTAAAAGCACGCACATAAATACACATATAGTCGAAGTACATAGCATACGGTATGTGCATATAATTCTATAAGTTATTGGTGGCAATGTTTTTTATGGTACATTGGAAGTTTATCGCAAATAAACATTAAATGCTTTTTTTTGTGGACTATAAAAGGCAAAAAACGAAAGTAAACGAATTGGAGCGTTAATAAACCAGGCTAATTGGTTCGAATGATTTGAGCTTAAAAACTTTTAAATAAATTCGAAACATTTGCTAATGAAATTTACGCTTCAGGGACAACAAAAGCCAAATGAAAATACATTTTCACAGTGAAAATGGAAAACGCATTGAAAGTATAAGCAGTGCCAAAAGTCAAAATCGATGTTGACAAAAGTCGCAAAGCAAAGTTGCAATGAAATTGATATGAACAACGACACACATCCACACACACAGACACACACTTGCCACTAGAAAATCCTAACCCCAACTCGTGCAATCCTAACTCAAGGAAACATGAGCTGCATGTCCAATGCTTTCCTTAGAAAACTCATGCAACCAAAATCAATGTTCCAATTTGTCCTTGCCTGACAATTTGTGCGATGGCCAAGTTGTTGTTGTTGGTGCTTTTGTTGGAGTTGTTGTTGTATTTGACATTATTGGGTTCAACTGCATCAAATGAAAAGTGGCCCTGAGAGTGAGAGACATCGAATTATCCAGAATATGATACATGAAGTACTATGTATGTAATGGCTGACCATAAAAAATTTCACAAAATATGACAAATGTACATGGATATGGACATGGAATGGGGCACACAAAAATGAGTCACAAATTGGAAGGAAGTTTAGCTTTGGGCACCTCGACGTTTTCCTACTCTTTAACACGTGAATTATAGCAAGTGCTTAAGTTTATATTTGTTAGAGCCCAAATTCTAAAAGCGATCAATTTTGCCGAAAAAAAATTAAATTAAAAAAAAGTTTTTATTATTAAAAAAAAAAATATTTTAATTAAAATTTTTTTATATTTTTATTGGCTATTGTTAGGGCAGGCCCAACAAAATCATAAATATGTTGTAATATATAAATTTTATTTAATGTTTTTTTTTTTAACTTTTTCCCGGTCCCAGCAATTAGACTAAAGAGAAGTAGCTTTAATCATCTCCTGCTAGCGTTCTTTTAAGAATAACCCTTGAAACGAAGCTGGATTATCTACGTATTAAAAAATCTGAGTTGGCTCAAAGTTTCAAGAAATAAATTTCAATCTTTCAAGTGCAAGTGTGAAAAATTTAATCTTATGTGAATACCAGAATGTTAGTCAAAATATCTGGACCTACTACTCATTGAAATAAAGTGTTGTATATCTTAAGACTAAACAAAATTCTTGTTACGTAAGAAATTCAACCTTACCCCAGGACCTCAGACTGGAGACCGTATTCTGCCAAATCAACAATCATGTAAGCCGCTACATTAAGCGTCTGGCCAGGTATGGAAATCTACTCAACCCAATAGAAAGTTCGGTCAAAAACATAATTTTCGAAATAGAAGATTACGACCAACTTACTTAAGAACCAAAGACAGGCTTAGCCTCTAGGCGATGCTTCCAACTACACCCTAAATTTCCAGAAAATTATAAATACATATAGATAATAAAAACATTATTGCTTATTTGAATATCTGAAAAAAAAAGATTAATAAAACCAAATTAACGACCACATGCTATTATTGATTATTATTTTAAACTCAAATTTATCGATTGTCATCGATAATAAGGAGTTTCTTATTAGTAGTATTGATCAAAGAAAAGTTAAAAAGTCACCGAATCCTCTTAGTCAAGGAACTAGCCAATATTCATTCTCAAAATTTTTTGCAAAATTTATATTATTTATCGATTTATCGAAAACTGAATTATTAGGCGAACTTCGTTTAAACAAATCATATCTTATAAATAATTACATTTTTTCAATAAACAAAAAGACTGAATTTAAAAAAACTGAACTGATTTAAAAAATATACAAAAAAAAGCCGCCCAGTTTTTAAGTCGATCTCTTTGGTGCTTATGATTTTGAAATAGTATTGTATGAAGGTACTAGCCACGTTCAAAACCTTGTATAATTTTTATGCGAAAATTCAATTACTTATCGATTTATCGAAAGTGAATTTTTAGGTATATTTAGTCTTAGTCTTTTTAGATACATATAATAAACAATAGAGATATTTGTATAGTTAAAATTTTTTAATAAAAGATAAAAGCGAATTTAAACAAGATATCGATTTATCGAAAGTGCATTTTAAGGTATACTTTGTCTTAACAAGATACATCTTATAAACAACAGAGATATTTGTATTATGACAATTTTTTAATAATTGATAAGAGCGAATTAAAAAAAAAATACATATAGTGAAAGAAATTATTAAAAAAAAATATATTACAGTTTTATAATGGAAAAAATAATTTAATTACTTTATTTTTTCAATAAAAGCTAAAACTAAAAAATTAACAAAAAAACTAACATTAAAAAATAAATATATAACAAAAAAAAAATTTTAAAAATATTATAATATGTAATTAACAATTTAATAGTTTTTGTTATTTTAAAATTTAGTTTTCGTCAAAGAAGAAGACCTGTACAATTTACTGAAAAAAAAAAAAGCAAAAAAAATACAAATCGGTATCTTCTATTTAAAGGGTCATTAATCTTGAGGTTTTTATTAATGCAAAAAAACACAAAAATTTCAAATGAATCGGAAAATCTTTTTTATCAATAGAAAGAACCATTTTTGCCATTCATTTTTTAAAGAGCTTAGCTCGTCCATGCGAAGGTTCCAATTTTCGATGACACGTTCGAGCATAGTCGGATAACACGGGTAATGTTGGAATCTAATGCTTCAATTGTAGCTGGCTTATCCACAAACACTTTAGACTTCACGTAGCCCCAAGGAAAAAGTCTAACTGGGTGATATCTTACGATCTTGGTGGCCAATTCACCGGTCCGGAGCGTGAAATTAATTGTACACCGAATTGTTCTTTACAGAACGCGTATTTTCGTTATATAATTGTACAATTTGTAAACGTTGTTCGGGTGTAAGTCTTTCCATGATGAAATGGCAATGAAAACTGCATAAAAAACACATGGCAACTTAGCAATACTCACGCGTGATTTATCGAAAAAAAAAATCCTATTGAAGAATAAACCTCAAGATTGATGACCCTTTATAAGGACCTTATGCTTATTTTTGTAATAGTGCCTTCATTATAATACCCAGTACCCATTAATAGTAGCAATCAAGCATTAATTCTCAAAACGTTTGTTTTCATTTTTAAAAAACTTTGAAAAGTAAACATAAAAATCTTTAAAATTGTTCACGTGCTTTTAAAACATGCATATTATTCAAAATAATTGTAGAGTGTTAAATAAGGTTCAAAAATATCGCAAATAAAAAAGTCATCGAAGTCGAAGATTGTGACGAAGCTTCAAAGCTCCGCCACAAATAATTAAATATAATTATATTAGATATAAGGTTTTCACGTTTCTTAGGTATAAGTTGAATTTATGGATTATAGTTATAGGTTTGGTATTAAGTTAAGTGTTGATTATTATAAAGGGCTAAATATCGATATAAAGGAGATCGCTAGAACATCGTCACGTCGGACTGCCAACCCAGGCTGCCGATAGCTGGCTATCGGCAATAGCGATAGACGGATATCGGGAGACTGTGGTATGAGCCGGCGTGGGCGAGAATAAAACTTAACGAGGAGAACGGTTTTAGACAGCACAGAGACAACACGTATAAGCGGACAATGAAAGTAACTAAAAGTACACATGTGAAAATAGGAATAAGTAGGGGAGAAACGGTAAAGATTATAGAAAAGGAAACGTAGATTATAAAAGGAAAAAGTGAAATAATAAATATTATAAAGTTTAAGATAAAATACAAGAGTCGAGTATCGTGTCTATTTAGCATTATTTTCAGTGTAGATATCGCGAGAGGGCAAAATGCCCTAAGGTATGTATGCAGGTACGGTGAGGACGGTTTCCCCCTACGCTGCCCAGTGTCTCAGCAGACTACAAATAAGTTGTAAGTCGGCCCTGGTGTAGGCTGAGTTATACCCCAGCACCAGAACTTCCTTAAAAGATATCATTAACAAGCAGATGCAAATATTCGTACACGGAGAACTACTTTTAGCCAATGGCTATGTCAGTTAAGAATTTGTGATGAATCTTTTCAACCGTTGCAAACTTCAAAGCAAATTATTAAAGAATTTACTGCATGCATAAAAAAGATATAATAAAAACGTAAAAGATACAGACAGATTAAAAATGCAGATACCTTAAAAGAGTAGAAAAGAAAGATGCAACAAATGCAATATGAATGTGGTTGACAACCGCAGCCAAAGAATTTTTCAATTTCAAAAACTTGACAGTTGCTCATGTATGTACATATCTGTGTGAGTGGACGTGCATCGTGTGTGATAACTGTGAGTTTATATGTGCCAGAGAGTGACAGATTATATGTATCCTTGCATGGGTGCATGTCACAAGTCCTGCCTGCTGCATTTTTATGTAAATCAAATACAATATATTATATCTAAACATGAGATTTTGTGAAACATTCTTATTCAACTTAAAATCGATTTTATGCATGTGAAAAACATATTGATTTTTTTTTAGATTTGTATTATCTTTGGCTTTTCATTTAACAAATTCGATTTAATTTAAGTTTTATTGAGCTTACTTAGTTTTATAACTTTAATCACTTATATTGCATTTCGTACATCATAAAGTCCTTTGGATAATAAATTTAAGCTAGTGCCTCAAAACATATGTCAAGCCTTTTTATGGTTGAAATAACATTTGGTGACGCCATTAAAATTTATGAAATTTTTCGAAAGTGAAATGTTTTTGTTTTATGGTACCATGCGACATTTTGTCTAAAGACTTACAGTGAAGCAACAAAATGACAAAGATAGTTGGGTATGCGATAATAATCACTTCATCTAAAACTTAACTTAAGCAAAAATTTTGTAAAACAAACGTAAAAAATCAGAATTTATGTTCTCAAATTTTTTATCCTTTTTATAACATTCAAGAAGCAAAAAAGAAAAAGCTACTAATTAAAAGATACGCCTACAAATTATTAACTTGTTTACTGAGACTAATTTGTTTTGGTTTTCTTTTTTTTTTGTCAAAAAAAAAGAGCCTCTTGAAGCCGCTTTTTTAATGATTAATGATTTTTAAAAATAAGTAGCTGGTCTCAGCTTTCGTTGTCTATAATAAGAAAAAGAAAAATTTTAAGAAAAAAGGAAACTCTCATTATTCAAACTCAATTTTGAACCCTTTACAAATTCCTAATTGGGTTATTTAAGATTAAATCATATTGCCTAAGGTTATTTCAAATTTTTGTACATAGGCAAATGTAACATTGAAAGAGTTAATATATTTTATAGAACAGAAAAAAAAAAAAAATCAGCTCTTAATCATTAGAAATTGATTTAATAAAAAATTTTTTCCAAATAAAATTTATTTGGTGAGCATGTAAAACAAAAAATATCAATATAAATTTTTTTTAAACTAAACTATAATAATAATATAAACAAATTTTTAGTTAGAATTGAAAATATTTTTTTGGAAAATAATTTATTTTTTTTATATTAAAATACTTTTTTTTAACATAAAATATATTTTAACTTAGATTCGAGAAATTAAATTTTATTTCTAATTTCACTTACCACAAAAATTCTTAATCTTAATTTAAAATATTTTTTTCAAATAAAAAACTTTTTAACATTAACATATTTTTATATATAAATATATTTTTATTTTTTTTATTATATATATAATAATATTATTTATAAAAAATTTTTTAATTTTTTTTTTTTTTTAAGTTAATAATTTCAAAATTAGCGAAGAACATATATTATTTTTTGTCATTCATTTTTTAATTAATATTTAAAATATATTTTTTAAATATAAATACCTTTTTTTATAAATAAAAAATCACTAGCCACTAAAATTTGTTAATTTAAATTTTAAATATTTTTTTTTGAATATAAAAAATTCTTTAATAGTAAGATAAGAAAAGAAACACTGTGCAATTGTGGATATTGGAAGGATACCTTCCTCCGTTGGTTTAATTTCAGCCATAAAACTAAAATGAAATAAACCTCGTGACGTCTAGGGACCAAGTTTCGATTCCCAGTCGAGACTATTTTTTTTATATTTTGTTATTTTTTTTTTTCATTTTCCCAATCTTAGTGGCTATGTTATGAACACGACATTGGAAAATTGGAAATGAAAAATTTTTTTAATATAAAAAATTACAAATTTTTTTTAATATAAAAAATTTTTTAATATCCAATTTTCCAATATCTATAAAGAATGACAAAAACTAATATATGTTCTTCGCTAATTTTTACGTACAACCCATTTAATATAAAAAATTTTTTAATTAAAATTGAAAATATTTTTCGAAAATAAAACTATTTTTTTAAACACAAAACATTTTTTAATTAAGTTCTAAAATATTTTTTTTTTCAAATATACAGAATTTCTTAATTTTGTTTTTAAGTTCACTAGTCACTAAAATTTGTAAATTTAAATTTAAAATATTTTTTTTGTGATTTTAACTTTTTTCAATCTTTGGGTTGTACGTAAAAATTAGCGAAGAACATATATTAGTTTTTGGCATTCTTTATAGATATTGGAAAATTGGATATTAAAATATTTTTTTTTAATATAATAATTAAAATTAAAATTATGTTGTGGAAAATAAAATATTTTTTTTACATTAAAATATTTTTTTTAACATGAAAAATGTTTCAACCAAGATTTAAAATATTTTTAAATATGAAAACTTTTTTTAGATATAAAAAATTAAAAATTTTTTTTTTAACTTCACTATCCACTAAAATTTCTTAATTTAAATTTGAAATTTTTTTTTCAAATACAACCATTTTGTTAGTAATAAAGTATTTTTTTTTTCAAATAAAAAATTGCTTAGTATTTAAATATGTACATATTTGAAAATAGTACATATAAAAAAACTTTTTAATTTTTGTTTTGATTTTTTTTTTAATTTTAATATTTTTCAAAATTAGCGAAGAACATATTTTAGTTTTAGTCATTCTTTATCCAAAGATGTCTTGACCCAAATTATTGGATAGATCAACTGTTAACCAACGCAAACTGTACCTTAAAAAAAACCAAGTTGGATCACTATAAAGAATATACAACATGTGTTGTACTATGTTCTATTAAAACTGGTATACCCTTAGCCCTCATATGAACCTAATATTTCTCAGAGTGCCACTTTGTGAATATTTTATGTATTCCCTATAACCTTATAATTTTTAAAGTGAGGCCTTTTCAGATGAGAAACTAAAAAAATGGTACAAAAAATCACAATGTTCAGAATTCTTGCTTTGTAAATCTGCAGAAGAACCTAATCTTTAATAGTGTCAACAACAAAAAATCCATTAAACATATTCCATTTCCATTGCAACTAATATTCACTAACACTTTCAGTGTAACAATTCCCCAAAGTGAGTCATTTAAAGTTATGAAATTAGAGCAATCACAATAAAAATCACTATTTTCTTTTTAAACTCTCATGTAAATCCCTATAATATAAAAACCTGATCTCTCCTAATATATTTCACCATTGCAACTAATATTCACTTTTAGAGTGACCAGTAGCCCACAAACTGGCTCAGTTTAAGCTAAAAAACTAGAAAAATGTAAATTTACAATCACAATGCTCTATATAAACTCTCCTGCCGCAAATCGCCAAAAGAAACCTAATCTTTCTCAGCTTCTATAATGGCACTTTGCTTATATTTTTATTTTCGCATTGCAACTTATATTCACTGTATTCTCAGGGTGACCAGCACCCCACAAAAGTGAGTAAATTTAAGCTGCTAAACTAGGGAAGCGGCAATAAAAATGTTGCCAGCTAAAAAGTCTCACATTGCGCATTTAATTTTTTCGTGGTTTTTATTTTTCTTTTTGTGACACTTGTTTATGTACCAAACCAAAAGCGCCAAAAAACAACAGCGACAACAAAAGGCCAAAACAATGGTGAAAAAAAAAAACAGAAACAGTGGCAAGTAAGTAGAAGAAAATGCGCCACAAAAGTGTCATTAAAATAAAACGTGCTACAAGTGCTTACGTGTAGGTTTAAGAAGATGGAAGGCATTGAGGGTACCCGAAATACGCAGCAGGCAAACAAACAAGACAGACAAACAAACCAAAAGACAACTTGCTACATAAAATGAACAATAGATGAGAGTCTGAGAATTTAAGATGTTTGTGCGCGTGCAAATCACGTAGCAGACGCCATATTGGTGCATGTTGCGTATACGCAATGTAAGCGGCGCAGCATAAACGTTATTAGCTGACGTAAGTGTGCGAGTATGCGCGAGTGTGTGTGTGTCTGTGTGTGTAAGCCAGTTAATGCCTTTTTAAGCGCCATTTTAAGTCTGTTTTCAGGGCCAAATATTCAATTTATGAGCATTTAAACGAAAAAACAAAAAAAAAAGAAATTCCCTCATTAGCGACGCTCAAAATTATGCAGCATTTTGCGCACAATTTAGCTAATTATGCAAGCTGCATGATGAATGAGAGGTTTTATTTCTGGAACTCTTAATCCACAGGGCTCTTCCACACAAACACACACATAAACATACTGACATCTTGGCATATAATTAATATGTCATATGATATAACATGCGGTTGTCGTAACTCATTTTTTATTTTTCCGCTACACCGAGAGAAAAAACTGCAAGCATAGAGCAATATTCGTTCATGAGAAGTTTATAAAAACAAAAAAATCGATCAAACTGTGGAGTTGGGAATCAATTTTTTTATATGGATGTTAGTAAGCTTGATTCCGGGACAGATTATGGTTGTTATATGGAGTCGAGCCACCTCCAAACTTTGAAAACATGATTTAGAATCAAATGATGACAGCGCTGTACTGAAAGTAATGGATTGGCTAACCCGAATTCCGAATGCCAATCCCATAGAATTATTATGAGACGAACTAGAAAGAGAGGTGGTCCAACCACCAAAACTTACTTAAGGGAACGTCTAAGCAGAGCTTGGGAAGAACTGCATTATCGTTTAATTTGTTTCCGTAAAGAAAGAACAATGTTCTCTACAAAAAATAACAAAAGGATATAATTTTCAAAGATATATCAACATAAATGAGTTAACGTTTAAAATATACTAGTTAAAAAATTGAACGAAAAGTACCAAAAAGGAAATTTTTCAGGCGGCCTTCTGCGGGGTAGTATATTTCTTTCATTACCCATACGTTAATGCCTAGAAAACCTTAAAAATAGGCATTTTTTAAAAGTTTTTGTAAAGTAGCTCTAGTCTCCAAAACTGATCTATAAACTCATGTAAACACGATGGAGGCACGATGGATAGATCGGGAGATTGTGATTTAGTATGGCGGGATAGTTGATGGTTGCTATTGTTGACATGAATAAATCATTCTCTTGGCTAAACCATTTCGTTAAGCAGTAATAGGTCCTTTATGGACAGATTTGCCAGACAGCCAGATAGACTAAAGCTTTCACAGTTTTCTAAGAAGTGTAGGGCAGTCACATAGCAGACAGGTTCTTGTTCTTCTGCTCAACTTCGCAGCTACGGGAACGAGAATCCTCTTGGCAGTGCCTTGTTACAACTCTTATGAACATCCTGATTCTGGTAGTGGAACCGCAGGAGTACAGATTTCCAGTCTCCAAAACTGATGTATAAACTCATGTACACTACAAAATAAAAATTCACTTCTATTTACATTTCCGGAAGACATTAAATATTTTTTAAAAGAAGCTTCAATATCGCATGAATAGTTTGTATTTAAGCAAATAAGTAATTAAGGAAAGTGCAGGGTATATTATAATTGGAAAGGACAGTCTTTCTTGGTTTAGTTTTTCCGTAGGTGTTGTAGGTTAAAAATTTTAACCCCTTGCCTAGAAACTTATTCAAAATTCATGTAAATGTTCAACATGATTATAATTATATGGGAAAGATTTTAAATGCAGCCCTATGTGAGCCTAATGAACAAAATGGTAATGATCTTTCGGCGATATAAACTTCCCATCAACCGCCATTGCATCCACAGCCCTTAACGTATGCAGATAAAACCTGCCACGTATAAAATCTTTGCGCCTACTAAGAAGATTTAAAATGTAGTTTAATGTGAGCATAACAAAAAAAATGCTGATGATATTTCGCGGATATAACCTCCCCACCATCCGCCAATGTAACCATAGCCTTTAAAATATGTACATAAGACCTGCCACGTATAAAATCTTTTGCGTTGTTTACGAATATTTGAAATGTAGTCTCATGTGAGCGTAATAAATAAAAGGGTGTTGATCTTTCCCCGATATATCTTCCTATCACTTGCCATTTTATACATACACTTGCCGTATAATAGTTTGATGGTTTTGGTTGTCAAATAGATTAAGAAATTTTTTTTAAGAAAAAAATCATCACGATTCTAACATATTCGACCGTGCTCCGGAAAACGAATCCGAACATTTAATTTGGATTTTATTCAGAATGCACCAAAACGAATTTTTTATGTGATTTGAATCCGAATGTTTTGTGCAAGAGAGAGGAATCAAGTACGAATTTTAATCTAAAATATTTTTTTTTTAATTCTTTGATATTCTTAGGTTGCAGTTATGCCAACTGCAAGTTGGGTAGTATTTATTGACAATTATTTTAATTATTTTTTTTCTGAGTCAAACCAAAAAAAAGCATGCACAACCCAAAACAAATTGTTTGCATATGTGCATATACATCGAACACATTGCTTTATCGATGACTGATAGGTACTGCAGGGTTCGCGTGTTACACAAAAAAAATTTCCCTTGCAACAAAAATAGTTATCGTCAAAAAATTCGTTTTCCGGAGCACGCAAAAACGAATCCGAAAAAAATTGCTCGTTTTGCTTTTTTCGTTTTCCGGAGCACGGCTGATTTTCAATTTTTTCAGTCTCACTTTTACAATAAGTACTTTTTTTTAGCACCAAGTTATCTAAAACTTTGTTCCTAGTAACCTTATTTCTAAACACATTTTTTCTCGTTGTGCAGCAAAACAAAACAATACGAGGAAAAGGAGAGTAAAAGGCAAAAGTAAATTGCCATATATCATAAATGTCCCCGCATGTTGACTTATTAAGTGGCTACCGCTGAATTCTTTGTCAGGCTGTGCCAACACACACTCACATGCTAACATACTATAGATACTCACATAGATACACACTCACACACAAACAGAGAGCAGCGTATTTCATTTCCGTATATGTGATTGTACATTTGTGTGAGTTGGAGCGCAGCAATTTCATTTGCATATGCAAATTAAAATGTCAAGCATCAGCGGTGAAAAGCTAGAAAAGTCATGGAAAAATTTAGCTGATCAACGAACTTATATTTAAAACAGACTCTGCTGGTAACTACTATATACCTCGGTTCCGGCTTTGAAGAAAGCAATATTTATGCTAGAGTGCTTACGATAAAGTGTTCCGGCTTTGCAAGTTTGTGATAATTATACAAAACGAATTATTCAAAGTGAAAAAGAAATTTAATCAAATAAACTAACATTGCATAACAGCTTTGATAGCCATGATTCAATTTGGGAAATTTATTATTTTGGAACTTTTTATGTAAAAATTTATATTGGTGCAACTGACGCTGTAAAACAATTTATGGAATTTTAATGTAGAATGTAGACCGTCTCTATACATTTCAGATAGTGTATTGTATTAAACTGTTTAAAAATAAATTTGAGAGCCAAGAATTGAGTTTTTTAATTTTAACACATAAACATATTGATTTCATTGTTTTGAAAATTTACAATACTAGCGCCAGCCACCCTAATGTGGATTCAATGTTATCCAGTATTGACAGAAAACTTAGTACCGATGAAATTTTTTGAATATCGAATATTTTTACACTCAATATATTATTGATCCGAACAAAGTTTTATTTTGTATCAGAAATTTAAGACAAACGAAAGACTCAATCATTTCAACCCAATTTATTTACTATGCGACTGGTTCTTCAATTTGGCTGTTTATAGAGCAGGTTGAACAACAGATTGCATCGTTCATAGGGTCATTGTATGAAATTTAATTTCAAAATGTTTTAAAAAACCAACTATATATAAGGAAATAAGTAAAGCGGAGTACTTTTTAAGCCGACGTCTTCAATTTAGATGATTTTTACATATATTATAGAGCCTATTTTTAGTATACATAGTAGATTATTTATCGAGTTATCGATAACTGAATATTGAATATTTTTAGACAAAAAAATCTCCTAAACGAAAAAAGATATATGTATAAAACAATTTTTTTTGAATGAAAGATAAAATTTTGAATTAAAAAAAAAAAAAACAATAAAAAAAAAATTTTTTTTTAATTTTCAAATTCAAAAGTGATGTCAACTTTTCTTGAAAATGGAATTAATTACGTTTTATGCAGGCGTATTCGCTGCGAAATACAAAAAAAAAATAATTTAAACCGGTCACACCTATTGTTGAGGAAGTTATGCATATTTTACTGATGATAATTATTATTATTTGTAACGGTTGTAATATGTACTGCGAACCCAAGTGGATCCCCCTTCACGTCTTAGAGCTCGCCCAAAAGTAAAATTTTCTGCATATACTCCAGTATTTTGTTTTGACTTATGGTGACAATGCTCTCTGGTGAGATAACGTACTTGCCTAGAAGCTTGCTTCTTTTGTTGACGAGTGCAATGCATTCACATAGTAGATGCACTGAGGTTTCTTCCTCCATACTACAGAAGCGACAAAGTCCACTATCCGCTATGCCATTTTTATTTAAGTGGCTGCGGAGCCTACAGTGCCCCGTCAAGAGGCCATCAGGATCCTCACGGTATTTTTCCCGTAAGTTATCATGAGTTTGAACCTCTTACGGTTGTAGTTAAAGAGGAGGGTTTTTGACTGCTTAAGTCCTGGTATCTGTGCCCAGTGAAGCAGCCTTTTGTTTTCTTCCACTTTCTTCAGTAGGTCCCTTACCACGTGGTTGCCAATCCCAGAGTATGGTTCAGGTCCAATTAGCGGTGTTGCTGCACTTGTCCTTGCTAGTTTGTCTGCTAGCTCATTTCCAAGGATATTGTTGTGTACTGGAAACCATCTGATTACTGATGATATGGATACCACTTGCCGCCTCGTCGTTGTCCGATTCTTGTAGTTAAAAAAAAACAATAATTCGTCGATTTCATTTTTTTGTAGGTTATGCATCGAATTGGCCATCGAGATTTTCGATACACTCAATACTTCATATTTTTTCATATTGGACTTTACTTATATGTATATTATCGTGATTGTTGATTCGAAGTTAGCTCTTAAAAATTATATTTGTCGAGCCTTATAGACTACAACTTGAAAGATCAGTTTTGGATGCCGGACTATAAAACTTAATAACATTTTTTTTTAATTTTTACTGAAACACAGTAGTAGGTTTCAGTGGAAACTTGCTATTATACTTTCATTTTATTATTTATTATTTAGTAAATTTACTTATTGTCTGAACACAGACTGTAAATAAGATATGAAGCCAAAAAAAAAAAAATAGTTACTGATGGACTTGAATTTTCAGTTCCAATTTTTTAAAATAGAAATCCAATGCAATCTTCTTAAAACGCATTGAAGATTTCTTCTAAAAACAAATAAGTCTTTTCTTCTGAGTAAGAAAAACAATTAACCAAAAAGTTTATTCTTGGTTTAACGATTTTTTCATTTATTTATTTGTTTATAAACAGCTCCTACTTAATTAAAATGTTAGTACGACCTAGAATTAGGTTTAGTGTGACTTTTATGCTAGCTGGTTTAAAGATTATTTTATTATAAACTCATAGAAATATTTGTGTACCATACAAGTTTTTAATAGTTCACATACAAATAGGGTATTCACGCTTGCTGTTAAGTTGAGGAGTAGAAAAGTTCAGCAAAAAGGCAACTCATTTCTTTTTACATCAAAAAATGGCTTTAAACTCACAAATGTTTTAGTGTGTAAAATTGCGCAAAGAGCGTATTATGCAACACTTTCTCCACGACTCAAAGCAGAGCAGGGTTTGGGTTGAGAAAAAGTTGAGTTACAAGTTGAAACTCAGCCCAGCACATTTTTTTGCTATCAAAGTTCACAACTTTTCAACTGCTCAACTTAAAAGCAAGCGTGAATACCCTTAATATAAAAAAACTAACAACTTTGTTAGTTTGCACTTACACCATGGGTGGTTTACGGTAAAGTGTAAATTTTAAAATGAAAAAATAAGTAATTATGTGCTTGAAAGCATAGAGTATGACGACGATGATATGATGGCACAAAAAAATTCGGAAGAGTAAAATTCTAAAGCATAGCGCAAAGCCTTGCAGCTCTAAGACAGAAAAAAAAAAACTGGTATACGAACTGAAATAATAAATCTCGCATATGACCTTATTGAAAACACAAAGATCTAAGTACTGTCACACATTCAAAAACAAAAAGGCTTCAAATTTCGTTTTAAAAAACAACTCCTTCCGCCTAGTAGGTGTTACCATACCTGTAGCAATACACTTTATTGAGACAACACTTTGTTGAGAATGTTTAACAATATACGAAAACAATTTTGAATTTAAAACGTTTGTTTCACGTTTCACACTTTTCGTTCAAAATTCAAATTCGACGCAATAGAATATAATCCACTTGATTAAAGCTTTCTAATGCGTAACACATAGTCGGAAGTAATGCGTAACAAATTAGGTCAAACTAACCAAACTTAATCCCGTCCAAAAAAAAAAAAAGATAAACAAAACTTAAAAACCGGAACAAACCAAATAAATACTAATTGCATTTAACATTAGAGCCCACGCTTTCCAAAGCCAGTGTCACAATATCTTCACATACACAAAACACGAAATATTTGTAGCTACATTTGTTTACACGTAGCGAACTCCTAACCAAGGGATGCTGCACGTGGGCTGAATGACGTCTATTCTACTATTCCGTCCGTATTTACCAAGTGTCTGACGCCCACCTAAAGTGCTTTAGTAGTTATTGAATGTCAGTTAGTCAAGTTCTTTTTTTAGTCTAGTAGTTGTAGTTGGTAGTACAAGCGACTTGGCGTACACTTCCGTCTACCATGTGCAGCTCGGATAAGTATGCTATGCTTTTTTGTTCTTTGGATTTTGTGTTTTCTAAACCTTATACGGCTTGGATAAGTGGTACATTTTAAGTGTAACGCCAGAAAGAACAGAGTAAGATGCTAAAAAGAATGTACATGTAAGTCTATCAGTCCTTTTTAAAATATTTATATACGTTGTCCCATAATTGGAAAATATTTTGCGAAGCCGCTTGTATAGGGTGCGCCATCTGTTGGTTTGTTTGTTAATTTCATTTTTTCGTTTATTTTGCAACAAAATTGTGCAAATGTAAGTATATACCAAATGCAAGTTTGAAACTACTCGTTTATGTATGACAAATAATATCGCGCAAATGGCCGTCGTGGCTGGCTCTGCAGGCCCGTATGCAAACATCGTAATTTTCTGATGACTTTTTTTTTTGCCGAAGCCTAATCTGGCTGTTGAACGAATAAGCGACGCTGATGATGGTCCGCGGGCGTCATTTGATCTTTTAAGCTTTCAAATGCAGATTCTGTTGCAAATTTCGACGCAAAGTGGTCCTAGCAAGGTGTAATTCTTGCGAACGATGGCGCTTGCCGGCGATTCGTCGACCTTAACTAGCCTCAACTATGTTTTTTTCACTAAACGACTATTTTCATAGTACGCCTGTACCACTTTTACGCTTTGTTCGGTTGTTAAACGGTCCATTACTAAAATAGCGTAGTTTTTAACTTGTCATATATCGAAGATCATCTTCATTGGAAGGGTATGTTCCGAATTTTGAGTGTTTAACAGTCAAACCAACAGATGGCCCACCCTATACAAAGAAAAAGCTCCACCAAGCCAAATCATAATATCAGCCTTTAATCATCCGTGAGTATTTTCTTTTCCTGGAAATGGCTAGGTGAAAAGAGATTTGCTTTACATAAGAACCTTGACTAATTAAGCAGATTGTATTAGGAAAAAAATGTTCCTTTCAGAAAAATAAAAAAATCGAAAAGATTTTTCCAAAAAAAAACTAAAGCTCTCTCTATTGTTACATTTTCAATTCCAACCTGCAATGTAAAGCTCGTCAAATTTATATGAAAACTGTCTGACTTAGCTGCAATAAGTTACAGTGGCAAATCGAGATTACAGCGTATTCTATAGTCGGCATATCCCCAATGTGAGCGGCATCATTTGATTGATTGACAGTTCAAATCGCAATTGGCTTGCAGCATTCAATGGCAATGCAAATTAAAGTTATCTGCTACTGACAGTAGTTTGTGACTCCATGGCGTATGCGCAATATTATATATAATATTTACTACGCACTACTCATACGTCTAGGTATACAGCAGCTTATCATTAAAAGCTTATCAACGAGACAACATTAATCACAAGTTCAGACCACAAAACAACTCTGGCCAGTTATAGAGCCTACTTCGGTATTGCATTTTATGATTAATCAAAACTAATAGTGTTGACAGCTGGTAAAGTAACTAAGCCTAAAAGATGACAAAAACCAAACTCTAAGTCTTTTTTATTTCAAGAACTTAGCTCAACTGCGTCGCATTGGCGTTAATAGTAGAGACTGGTGTTGGGGCTGTCTGGAAATGGCCAACTAATTGACAAATGTGCGTACAGCGTAACATCCTGCCTGAGGGCTCAGCATTGTGAGCTACTCAGGAAGGAAGTGGACCGACAAACGCTTAAATTTTGTAATTAGTGTTTATTGTTATTAGTGGGTGTGGTTGCACTCACTTACATTGACAGTTGTAAGCATTTAACTGTAGTGGGCGTAAGTTGGATGGGCTTAAAGAATTTAGAAATTCTGGCGAAAAACGTCAAACGGTTGCAAAACATTTCAAAGTTTAGATTAAGATGTAGAATGAGGACAGTGGTGTAGGAACTCTAGGAAATTAAATATACCGAAATTGTATAACATTTTTTTATCACGTTCGATTTAGCTTTGTCATGTCAATTCAAAACTCAAATTATTCAAGTAAATGAAAGTTATATATTCATACCAGAAGTACTTTCCAGAGCAATAATTTTTCACCAAAGCAGCTCCAATTTTTCACGATTTACTATAAAATTTCTGATCCAAAAATTTCAAAATGCTTTTCCTGATGCGGTTTTCGCATATATTTTAAGGATTTCGAAATAGAATCGCACTTTGAGAACAATAATTTTTGATAAATAAACCTTAATTTTTCATGATTTACTAAAAAATACAGGATGCGCCATTTCTAATGTCGGCGTGTAAGCGTGTAGCTCAAAAAACAAAAAACCGATTTCTGTATAAGAGGTATTTTCTGGGGATCTGGGTGGCAATATAATGTCGCCTCTTTGCGATATCAGACGTCCGCGGAATTTTCGCTGCAGAAACTGGATTGTTGGATTCGCAGTGTGGCATGTCGCACCATCTTGATGAAACTAGTAATCTTCAAGACATTTTTCGCGCATTTGTGGGCAGACATAGTGAGCCAACATCCACCGATATAGGTTTCCATCCACCGTTTGGTTCTCTTTGAAAAAATAAGGCCCAATGATGGTTTTGGGTCAAACGCTGGCCCAAACAGTAACGTTTTGGTCATGTAATGGCGTTTCATAGATCTCGTGTGGATTCTGCGTTCCCCAAATGTGGCAATTCTGCTTATTAACGCTACCAGAAACGTTGTCAGACGGTGTGTGTTTGCCATGATATTTTCGACGGTATGCACGTTGAGTTAAAACAACTGAACGACTGTTTTTAATGTACAAAGTAACTACTTCGGCTCGTTTTATTTGTTTGAAGCGATACATGGTTGAAATTGTACTGAATTAACGTTTCCAAAACATGTAAAGTCAAGTCAATCGGTTGTCAAATGTTTAAGTTATTCAATGTTACAATACCGACATAAGAAATGGCGCACCCGTTGTCTAATGCGAAAATTCAAAAAGCTTTTTCTGATGCTTTTTTTATACATTTTAAAAGTTTCGAAATATAATCGAGCTTTGAGAACAATAATTTTTGATTAATAAACCCTAATTTTTCACGATTTTCTAAAAAGTTGCTGATCCAAAAATTTCAAAGAAATTTTTCTGTTGCGATTTTTGAATAAATTTTCAAAAATATTTTTAATTACTATATATATTGAATATCAGACTCTTTCTGAATATCTTTAAAAAATTATATATGCCAAACTTTTTTTTTAATTTTTTTTTTAAGCCTGAAGGCCTACGTTGCTCTGGATACTTTAGGTTTGTATTACCTTCTACTTTATAATTATATAAATAAAAAAAAAAATAAATTTTTTTACTCTACAAAGAGAACAAATTTCCAAGTGGGTCTGTGCTCTATTTTTCAAATAAGCCAAGAACTTTAGGAGGCACCTTGGTCGCTATAAAAATGGTTTGGCTTTTTAACTTTGTAACTTTTTGGAGGAGATAAAAATAAGTAAGATAATTTGATCTTGGGTGGTTTTTCACTTTGAAGTGCATATATATCAGAGCTCCAAAAAAACTGTCAACCCATTTATGCAACTTTTGGGGGAGGTCCGGACCTGAAAACCTTAAAAGAACCACTTTAGGCTAGAGAGAGCATTAAGCTTCGGATTACAGCGCAGCACTTTGCCATTAGATCTATCTACTGAAGTCTTCTTTAAGCCTGTACCAATTAATTATAGAATTTCCCTCTATTCAAACCCTATTTTTTATTCAAAAACATTTATTTATAAAATGATATTGTTTTTAAAGTGTATAGTAACCACTAAGGACTATCCAGTCGATGTGTGACTCCCCCCAGGGGCCAACCGGTGTAACCTAACCTAAAGTGTATAGTAATAAGCGCCAGCTGACAACTGTTTTCGACTGCACTTGGGCCTACAGTTCGTCACATTTTAGCCAAAATTTTACCATTTCCGTATTCACTTTTTAAGGAAGATGCAATTTTTAGTCACTTTGTACAGACAAGTTCGTATTAACCATATGTATGTATCTAAAAACTCAACTTTTTAGCTCGAGGTGTTACCTCGTGTAATCAATCCGCTTTATCCAGTGTAATCAATCCGCTTTATCAACTTTTCAAAGTACTTCAAGGTACTAAGAGATTAATATACAGGCAACGCACTCTATTTAAAAACCCAAAGTCATCTTAAAATACTCTTAAGCTTAGATTTAATTCATTAGAGAGCAAAACTTGGTACCTACTTACCAACTTAATCTGGGCCGTATAGCACTGGCTCAATTGCACGCACTATTTGGTTTCCCGACTAGACAGTCCTTGAGTTAGAAATTGACTCGAACGTCGCTTTAGAGTGTCCTAGTTTTAAATGATAAGATAATCAAACGAAATTGTTGTGGCACGAAACGCAAAAGGCGACAATAATAAAAACAAAAACACAAAAAAAAAGAAGAGAAATGGCAACAATTGAAGCGTATTTATTGCTACGGCGCATTTCCCGTGTGACGTCGCTGAGAGATGTCCCGTCGTCCGTGGTCCGTGGCCATCAAGGCTGCTGCTACGCGAGAGAGCAGCGTGAGGAGGAGAGGCCATGTTGGCGCTCTCTGGTCGCCAAAGCAACGGCACTGGGTCAGTAGCTCAGCATGGAAGTTGTTCTTGTTGTTGTTGTTGTTATTGTTGTTAGGACTGTCTACGTCAAGTAATCAGAATAATTACACAATTCTAATGGGCGCAAAAGGCACAACAAATTGTATCCATAGTTGTATAATTTCTAGTTACAGTTTGAGAGTCACTGCACTGCTAGTTGTTGTTGTTGTTGCAATACGCGTCACTCAGCGAATAAATAAGTACATTCAGTTTATGGTACTAAGAGAACAATGCACTCTTCACCAAAGTCGAAAAAAAATTTTGGTAGGGGGTTCAAGCGTCATTCAGTATGATTCTGAACTAAGCTGTGAAAACCTTACAGTATTAATTGTCCCAAAGAATTTCGGACTTGCTCTTAGGTTTCTGATATAACCTCAAAAAAACATATACAACGTTTTTGGGGGATATCTCAGAACTCAGACGTGCTGATGATTTCTGGGCTACGGTTTCGTAAGCAGCAACCTTAAGAAGAAAAACATAATTCGAATTCTGGATTATAAAGTTGGTTTCTTGATTTGCTATGATACTTAATGATGTGCTATTATTATTATTTATTTTATATTATAAACTGTACTGCCGCCTTAAGCATATACTGCCAACACCACTCTAAACCTTAAGATTCTGAGTGTTTTATAGAAAATATTTCTAGATTTTGCTTCAGGACCTCGGATATTTCAGAGAGCATAAAGGAGGTTGTCCAGGTTTTCTTAGCAGCCTTTTAAACTCTGAAAAAAATGCGTTTTATATAAAAAAGAAGGGTGCCCCTAAAATCGATCTCTTCGGGTTTTATATATTATTTTATAGAATATATACCATATATAGAATTATGGTAGAGATAAAAAACTAAAGTGTGTCGTAGAACGTTTTTTATATTTTTTAGAAATTCGCCTCCTCAAATTTTAAAACTAACATATAAATATGGTTTATATGACTATGCATAAAAATACGTGAGGGGAGGTTCACTTTTAAAATGGATCTATTCGGTTTTTACATATTGAATATTTTTAAGAAATTTAGATCATTCAGAGAATAAATGCCCCAAATAAATTTGTGTTATATGTCTACGGATATATATCAAAATAGAATTCTTCGATTGTTACACCTCGTAAAATTTTGCTGCAGAATTATATCTCGTAAAGGATATAAATTTTTTGCTAAATTTTTCATTCTGCGTATGGGTCTTAAAGGAAGAAAGATATTTGAATCTTCTTTTTAAACTCAAAAACGGTTAGCCGAGATTCTCTTAGTATCTTCATAAAATATTTACTCCGAAAAATTCTTGCTAGATTGAACTACATTCTCGTGCTTTATCGCAAAAATATCTTCACTGAAAAGATCGATAAAAATCTTGCTAACTGGAAGTGTATATCGTAGTCGTTCATGCCCGACTTAAAAGTAAGCCATTTTTTTTTCGTGGATGCTTGGTTGGGCAGCGAAATTAAAAGTGACAAGAAATTAAGCAGTTTTTGAAATGCGCATTTACAGCTCGGTACAAATTGTAATTATAATACATATTAAGGAAAAGCTTAGGCAAAAACAATTTGGTCAAAATGAGTATGTAGTAGTGTATGTAGTGTTAGCGTTATTATAGGAATCAGTCCACACCTTTTTTTAAATTGGTGCACTTTAGCATAAAAACTTGTAAAATGCATAGAAAACTAATTTTTGGAAAACTTTTCCAATAGGTTACCGGCATTATCGTGTTTGTCCTATGAGGTTACGAATAACAATTTGAAATTCTTTAAACTTTTAAATGCCAAAAGTTTTGGGATCCGGTTGAACCATTTTACACCTGCTTGCAAAACTCTATATCGTAATTTTTTAATTTCCTTGATATTATGTATAATAAAACAAGATATCGCTTCTAGTCGGAGCATAGGGCAGATATATCGTAATACATATAGTCAAATATTTTGAATTTTTGCATTGGAGTTTCCAGAAGTATGCATATTTTTGGACCAGCTCAGTGGCCTAAGTATATTGGGGTACCCGAAAAAGCGAACAATTAATTAACCAATACTTCAGTACTTCAAATTTGTAAATTTTCTTAAATTCTCTTAATGTTTCTTAAATAAATGTGTGCCACAATATCTTTCCGGAATTTTTAAACAAAAATTGTGGTCTGTTTGCAACAACAATTACTTCAACAAAAAACAACAACATACAGTTGTAAGCCATATGCCGGCAAGCATCCAAAACACACACACACACACCCTCAAACATGAATAAACATACATGCACGTGATGCCCTAAGCAACAAAAACAGCAACAGCCCCACAAAAACAACTCCCACGCCACAAACCACAGATGCACAGCTGGCTCTACGTTATCATTGGAATGTACTTGACTACCGTAAGTGTTATCACAACTTTTTACGTACACGCACACGGGTCTCAGTATATTTACCGGCAAATTTTCCGTAATCAAGAATATTACAACCGCTTACTCGGAACCGACGAAACGAAATGGGAATGCGCCAAATCGGCGCCACAGAAGGATAGTGAGCAGTGTGACCGTCTACGCATTAGAGAAAATACTATATGCATACTAGACCAACAGTAGGCCAAAAAGTGTTTAAAAAGGGCGTGATTTAAAAAGTTAAAACTTAAAACGAAAACAGCTATTTAATACAAAACTACTAACGCAATTTTTTGTGCCTATGTGCGTAAACAAAAAAGAGCTTTCGCAAAGACCGAGGTACAATGGGACAAATCATTTTTTTTTGCCAGAGTTGTCATTAAGTTCGTCAATATCATCGACTTTTATTTTTATGCGGGACGTATATGTTATACTCTGCACATTAAGCAGAGCAATTTCGCCTAAAAATTCGGATAGGGTCGTGTCGTTTAGGGGCTTACCTACAAAAAAATATGACTACTTCACATCATTACTTATTGCATATGACGCCAGCTAGACTCGCAAAAAACTGAAAAAAGCTCTTTTCTCGTACGTGTGAAAGCTCTTTGGCACGCGTGCCGTCGAAGTGCCCACCGCTGATTTAATATCTTAAATATTTTTAAATTCATTTATTTATTTATTTCAAAGGGTTCAACAAAGCATATAAGAAAACGAATTTAATCAAATATTTTTAAATTAATTAATTTATTTATTTATTTTAAAGCATTGAATTAAATATTTAAAAATAAAACGAGGGAAAAAATAGATACATGGATATATGGTTTTGTCATTCCGTGCGAAATTTTTTTACATTCTGCGTATACGCCTTTAAGTGCAATTGTTTAAACCTTCGTAGTCGTTATTATGGTTGAAAACAAAAGCCAATGTGATGCAGTCCAGGCGGTGCTTGACAAGCGTATCACTGTATCTTTCCTGCGAAAAGAAGTAATTCCTGCATACGCCAAAGTGGCCTTATTAACGAGTACTTACATTTTTTCTAAAAATTTGAATTCCAAGCAATTCAAAGCAGTCTTACAAGAAGTTTTTCAATTGGAGACAAGTGCAACTCAAATGTAAACACTTAGGGTATTCACGCTTTGTCAGCACTTGAGCACTTGAGCAGTTGAGGAAAAAGTGCTCAGGCTAAAGCGTGAATCCCTCCTGTTGAGTTTTTGTGTTGAGTTGAGCACTTTTCTTCTTCTTGCCAGAGTTTGTTTACATTTGTAAATTGGTACAATTTACATTAAAATTAAAAAACTTGAATTAAAAATGCCGAGTCAAAGCATAAAATCTATTTTAACTAAACCTGTAGCTAAAGTAGCTATGTATTACATCGATTTGTATAATTTTATTGCTGCGAAAATTAAATAATTGCAGAGAAACCGTATTTGATTTTGTGCTTCCTCTTCTTGTGTTTGTTTACATTTGCAAAATGCTGCAAATAATTATTGAAATTAAAAATGTTGAATTAAAAATGCCGAGTCAAAGCATAAAATCTATTTAAACTAAACATGTAGCTAAAGTAGCTATGTATTACATCGATTTGTATTATTTTATTGCTGCGAAAATTAAATAATTGCAGAAAAACCGTACTTGATTTTGTGCTTCCTCTTCTTATGTTTGTTTACATTTCTTAGTTGCTGCAAATTATCGTCAATAGTTAAAATTTATATTTAAAAATGCCAAGACAGAGCGTAAAGTCTATGCTGCTTGAAGCTGTTGCTCAAAAGGCTTTGGATGAAATCTATTTTATTGAAGGTTCGTCTGCTAAAACAAATTCATTGTGGAAAAACTAACTTTTGTATAATACAGATACAATGGGGTTGCGTGGCGACGCAAAAATTGATGAAGTTTTAGATAACTATCATGGGGTCGCAAATGCAATTATACTCTCGCAACGCGGTGACCACTTCCATATTTCTAAGTCAATTGACTGGCGCCAGAACGTGCTCAGTTCGTTCGACAACAACCGATTTCTTCAAATGCTGACGGTAACACCACAATATGTCCAGCATATATTAAGCCTAGTACAGCCCATGCATTTTCCAATTCGCATGTATTGTTACTCTTTTATTTGCGTAAACTCCAACAACAAGTAATTATGTCTAATTCACTTAATTTCGCACAAAAATGCACAACCTCTTTTTACTTGCGTTGATACAATTTGATTATTTTAAATTTGGCGCTCATTTTTTTTTAGCGAGTGTAAGGGAACTCGTTGTTTTTCATATCACGAAATGACTAAAAAATGGCAAATGCGTTAGTGCTGAAAAAGTAGCGAATTACCATATTGTGCAACACTTTCTGCTCAACTCTAGCAAAAAAGTAGACTTGGGTCTGGGTTGAGCACTTGAGCAGTTGAGAGTTGAAACGCAGGGTTGTATTTCGCCATACATTTTGTTTTTGTAAAAGTGCTCAACTGCTCAACTGCTCAAGTGCTCACAAAGCGTGAATACCCTAACTACTTTGTGCTCTAAATCCAAGCAGTGCGTATTTTTCTTAACTCGCACGTGCTAGTCTCTTTGTCTTGATACTCCTGGCGTAAAACTATTTTTATACGCATAATTTCCTTGACCATTAAATTGATTTTAATAGAACCCAAAACTTTAAGACAAATATTAATGAAAAGTGAGGATCGGAGTCGGGGAAACGTCAAAAATTCGATGTCATTTAGTTAAATATGCTTGCATTTACACAAAATCTAGTGGCTCTGGTTTAAAAAAAGCCAATGCTACTTTTGAATTATGAAGTAGATAACGAGCAAATGTAGACTTAATTAAACATTTTTGACTATCACTTAATTTATTTTTTTATTTATGCGGTTTTTCTTAAGTTCTACCAACGAATATACCACTACTGTAGTTCTAATGTCGACTCGCCTATCTGGCACTTATTTTTTTAAGTGCGCAATAAAAAAAAGCATCCACAGTCTTCATCAGAAGCTGAGCCTTATTAATAAAAAACTAAGTATTAAACACATGAAGAAAAAACACAACTAACAGCACAGATTGTTGCTTTACAAAATTTTTAACTTTATTTTTGATACATAAACATATTATTTTTATTTTTAAATTTATCAGTTTTTTCCAATTTTCCTAACGAATTGCAATATTGTTATTGTTAACTTAATTTAATATTTATAAAGATCAACCATTCAGTTGAAAAGCTAAATTCAGCTAAACTCTGTTTATATTTTTATCTGCTAAAACTAAATATTAATGCCATGGAATAAAATTAAATTAAAAAAATAATTATATTTTTTTTGTTACCTACTGAAAAGCTACATTTTTAAAAATTAGAATTTAGTAAAACTATTGTAACATACTGCTTTATTATAGCACTAAAATTTCTTTATCAAGAAAAAATGTATAATTATTGTTGTTGTTTTATATATTCATCTATTATAATCTATATAATCTATTAAAAACCATTCTCACTTCTTTTTACTATTAAACGATACGTTAAACTAATTTTAATAATTTTTTAAATTATTACAATAAAAAAACAAACAAATAATACCATAATAGTATTTAAATACCTAGCTAGTGCGCTTTTCTGCAAGGCTGTGCCAAGTGTGGCAGCGCCAGCCATTTTTCTTAAGCGCTGCCACATCGTCATTCTGCGCCAGGGCGCAGATACACTTAAGTTGGCAGCGTCGCAGAAATTTTGTGTGTGTTTTCAGAGAAATATTTAATCAAAAAATGTAAATTCAATGTAGAAAAACTTTAAAATAAAAACATATGCATACACTTAATTAAATTATACCATTGTTTTACAATAATAAACAAGAAGTTACAATGCAACAACAAAGTGCAAAATATTAGTGGAAAATTGCGCGTGTTTGGTGGAAAAGTGCGAAAAAAAAAAATCTAAGGGTACCATACACTTCAAAAAGTAATTGAGCTGCAGCAACGCAATAATACAAAAGCTGATATTGCTAATAATTTAAGTGTATCCGAAAACAAAAAAAATCGGTCCAAAAAGTCGATGCTTAGAGTAGTGTTCGTTCTCCCGGGTACACTGTTTTGGTAATGCATTGAGAGCGCGGTCTCACATTAACGCTGAGCACACGCCAACATAAATAAACATGGCTAAAGTTGCCAAGCCAAGTGATCCATTTGATGAGGAACTGTTTGAAACGCGTCTGGAGGCACTCAAAGACACACAGGATGGTATACAGCAAATGTCCACCTGGTGCCTGCAGCATCGTGGTAATCATAAAAAGATCATACAATGCTGGCTGAATGTATTCAAGCGAGGTAAGTTATGAAAATATACCTGCTATACGCTTATTAATGCATTTGCAACCCAAACCCAAATAGTACGCGTAGATCATCGCCTGGTGCTCTTCTACCTGGCCAACGATGTTATACAGTACAGCAAACGCAAGCGCTATGAGTTTGTCGAGTGCTGGGCCACAGCTTTACAGCGGGCCACCACCATGGTGCGGTAAGTATTACTTTAGTAAACCCCTAAACCACTAAAGTCCCTAAACATTTGCCTGTCTTTATAGTGATGAGCGCGTTAAAGGCAAAATCCTGCGCATTTTTAAAATCTGGGAGCAACGCGAGATTTACAATGAGGAATTTCTCAGTGACTTAAGCGGTCTGCTTAACATAGCGCCGCCAAAGAAGTCGCATAGCAATGCCGATCAAACGGATGAATTCCAGAACTCTGTGCTTATTGCTAACATACGCGAATGCGTAGAACTATCAGATGCTACAGATAAGAGCTTTAAAAAGTTACCAAAGCCGCCTATATTTGAAATAGAAGCTATTAAACAGCAGCTTAAGGATAAAAGTCACTCGGGCGATATTGAAAAGGACTTGGAGCGCTGCGTTGCGTTTATAAATGCTTATAATAAGAATTTACAAACGGAAATAAAAAGCCGCAAGGCGGTAATTGAAAATTTGGAAGCAGCCAAAAGGTTCTACGAGCATCAGCGCGGTGAGGTCAAGGTGGTCGCAAGTGTAAGTATTTCATATTGCTAATACTAAACTATTAATGCTTATTAAGCTGTTATTTTGTAGGCCTACAAAAGTTTTGGGAATCGCATAAAAATTGTCAAGCGCAAGCTGGATGAGGTCATACCGACGCTGAACAGTCCCATACCATCGCCGGACATCAATGCGCCCTCACCGGAACGTGATGCAGACTTGCAACTGCCGGACGAAAACAATACGCCGCTGGCTATGGTAATATAAAGCAATATGTCTGCACTGTTCCTATATATAAGCTACATAGCTTAGCCACATAGTCCAGCACAATGCCAAACTGCTGAATGGAAAACGGACTCAAATTTTGATCGTCTTAAAATTTATTTCAATCAAGTTCAGCACAGTATCTCAAATCTTGCTATGTTTCTTTACAGAACCTTTTCAACAGCGGCATGAATGGCTTCTTCCAGCTATATGGATGGCGGTCAGCTGCCCTTTGACATTAATGACTTTAAGCGTGAAACAAATGGCAATAACAGCACATCCAGTCAACCCATAGAGGTTATAGGCTCGCGTTCCGATGATGAGGGCTACACGCCGACCACTAGTTTTTACAAACCAGAAGCCCTAGGCAGTTATACCAACAACAGCAATACTTCCAGCATACCCGGCTTAGGCGGAACAGGTGATTATAATAATCGCGGCGCCTATGGCAGCGGCTTAACACCGCCAGGTCCACCAATTTTCGGCGCTGATGCCAATCATAATCAAGAGTACGCACCATCAGCGTATGGCAGCCAAGAGCATCAATATTCGCCCGCTCCTTTAAACAGAAATAATATGCCGCCTCCGCCACCCATACCGCCGGCCATAGCTGGCGCAGGTAACGCCGAGGATTTCAACAGCACTTGGGACATGAGCTTAAGTTGGACGTCTATGGACAGTTTGAACAGCAGCAGCAGCTCGCCGTATACGGCACAGGCAACGCCGCACTCACCACCGCACTTTGAACGCAAGGCCAGAAGCGGCAGCTCAGTACCCATTGAGTACAGTGAGCATCATAATAGCAGCGCGCTGGGCGCACAAGATGTTGACCATCGCACGCTGGATCTGCCGCCGGCGTTCAATTTTAATGCAAAGCTGGCAGTCAGCAAGGAGAAATCACGTCAATTGGTTGATATAGATCACAGGAACTTGATATCGCTGACGGGCTCGCCGCATGCAGCTGATAAGGTAGTAAATACACTCAGACAACTTAAAAGCTGCATATACTGAAAATTAAAATTTATAACTTAGGACTTTGGCGGCGGTGATACAGACTATCGCACAGCGGGCGCTAAAAGCGATGAAGTCAGCGCCATACCCAGTTTGAGCAGCGGCTCACCCTCGCAGGTAAATTCGTGTTACTTCATAAATCTTTATATAACTTAATCGGATTTAATTAATTTTAGCTTATGGCGCCGCCTGGCAGCTTTGTGAAGAAGTCCAGTTCACCGCATAAGAGTAATGCCAGTGAGTTTAAAACAATTGCTAGACGAATTTTTGTTTAAACGTGGATTTAACCTAGCTATTAAAATATTTACAGGCTCGTCTTCTGAATCCGAGCGAATTGATGGCTCTACGCGCTATGATCCTGCGGATATGGTCGTCGATATGGATATGTCAGATGAGGATTTAGAGATGGATCCAATGCGAGGTTGGATACGTAGCCATAGTGTGCAAGAAATTAAAACGAAACGAAGTTTAGGTTGAGTCTAAAGTTTTTATGTTAAGGATTTTAATTCATTTCGAATATTTTGTTTAACAACTTTTAACCACTTCTGGTAGATAATGTATCAACAAGTTAAGATCACGAACGTTTTCCTAGGACATTTTTTGTTTTAATCATAGAGCATAGAGCAGAATAGTTTTTGATTTTTAATTTATCTTAAATACTTTCATTTGACTCTGTTTTATTTCAAACGGATTGCAATTACTGATCGAGAGCTTTGAAATCATAATCCAATTTTTAGATTGAATTTGTTTGTTTTTTCTATTCCTTGATTGCGTATCGTGTATTTGTATTTTAAACCGCAGATATTATTAGATCTTATATAAACGGATTTAATTTAAAGATCTATGAATGTTTCTATTTTATTATATATAATCTGCGCTTTAATTTAATTTAAATTAGGTTTTTCGCTTGTTTTCTGAATTACCCTTAGTTGAAACGAATTGTGATTTTAAGTTTTGTACCAAATATCACATAATTTAAAATGGAATCAATTTGGACTTATTTAAGTTTGCGCTTTATTTTAAATATAATTTACATGTTTGAAACCTGCTAAGACTTAAGATTTAGAAAAACAAAACATTGTATCGCTTTTTGGTTCTAATAGGTGCAGTCAAGGGTACTGACAACCAGTTTCCTTTTAATTTCTTGCTCATTAACCCTAAGCTAGCTTTAAACATAGTTATAAGCTTTTAACACTAATCACCTCTTGTGTATTTCCATTAGAAGCTAATGCCAGCCAGGATAAACTAAGCGCCAGCCAAATAGACGGCACTGAATCTGAGTCAGATTTGAATGGAAGCCTGGCGCGACCGGCACTGCTGGAGACGCCGTCGGAGTTTATTAATCCAAATGCTTGGGATACTAATAATAGTTTCATGGGAGCGCCACCGCCACCTCCAGACATGGTAGACATGCAACAGCAGCAGCAGCCGCCACAACCACCACAGCCTTGGACACAAATGCAGCCGCCAATGCCCTGGAACGGAAACGAATGCAACAATGGAGCAGGAGCGCCGCCACCACCAAGGCCGCCTTTTAATTCACCATTTGCATTTCAACAGTTTCAAGGTCCCAACAATAACAGTCCCGATAATATGCGTGGACGTGGACGCGGTCGTGGTTGGTCTGCACCTTATCGTCCAAACTTTCAGCGCAATGGCAATAATTTTGATGGACCAAGAGGTTATTTTCCGCGAGGTGGCGGCGGCGGTGGTCCTGTACCGCGTGGCGGTCGCAGCCGTATGCGGGGTAATGCTTGGATGTAAAAACGTATTATAATATACCATACATACACACACACACTCTCTCACACACAAACATATAGACACGTACAAGTGCAACTACACAAAATATTTAGTTATTAAATTTCAAGCACTTTTAGTTTGGACTTAACATATAAAGACGTATGTACAGACCCACACTAAATAGTTTTAAAATAGTCTAAATGAGGTAAACTGCAATGTTTTAAATATTGATTGAAAGCGTTAAAAATTTTGAAGCTAATTAAGAACAAGAAATTTAAAAAAATTTGTATGCTAAATTTATGTATGCTTGTTTAGTTATTATAAAGATAAAATTTGGCCAAACGCGTTATTCACATACTTTTATGCAAGCTTTTATTGTATTAATGATTATGTAACTAATTTTTTCAAAATAACTAACTTCTTCTTCAAATAGAGTTTGTTCTTAAATGTTTAAAAAGTACAATGCACAATTCCACAATATGGAAAACAGTCTAGGTATTCAATAACATGCTACTGTTGCTTCATGAATAGTTTGTCAAAAAACAAAGCAGCGTTAAATCGCTTATTATAATATATAACGCAAATTATGTAAAATTCAATAAAATATTTACTAGCATAAACTGAATTAAATCTGCGCATAAAAAATTCCAAAATCCTGCCACAATTTCTATGCTATTCCAAGCACGTAAAACTTGGTTTCGTTCTGCAATATATTACAGATCAGTGTATCATTTGCAGTCTGCAAATTTTTATATTTTCTAGGCCTTAAATAGTTTCAAAAACTTAACGCTTCAAATTTTTAGACAAAGACTTTCAGTAACAAATTCAACATCTAAGTTAGACTCTTTTTTAAATTTAAGTTAATTTGCCATTGCTTTTATTTAAGCACGTCTTTAGTTGTAAGCTTAAAGCAATAATGTTAAAAAATATTCTTTAATGTATATACAAAAAACAAAACAAATAACTGTAATGTAGCCCAAGCATAGACATATATATATATATATAAACTTCGGTCGGGCCAAAGTCTTTATGCTCTTCACTAATTGTGTGTGTAATTTTATTGCTTAACATATATATATATTATGTATACTATATGAGTATATCCAGCTGTTTGGAAAAAAAACCTAATCTCCTTTAAAGAAATTCAAATATAATAAACAAATTGAGTTAATTTCTTTATAAAGATTTTGCAAATATTAGCTAACTTAGGGGTACTCAACAGCGGGCTTAAAAATCTCAACATAAAAAGACTTGCTTTTAGAACAGAACTGATCAAATTCAATTTGCATCTTTTTTGAACCTTTTTTTTTATTGTATATTGGCTAAACACGAAAACGCTTTTTTTGGACTGATTAGAATCAAGCTATTGTTTGCTTTTAATAAAACATACTGATCTTCAAGTATTTAAACATACCAAATCTTAAACGCACTGTTCAAAAACTTCAATATTGAAATTTATTTCAAGTTTCATATAAAAGTTATAAAAGGGTTTATAATTTTACTCACATATTTAGTTGATCTCTCAATTTAAATTTTTATATGTTAGTAAACTTTTTTTTTTTAAAATGCTCTCTTTTTTTCATATATTTGCAAAACTAATCTTTCAAACTACCTTATGAAAAACTTTATATACGAATTCTTTTAAGTTCACTATTCTTTCATTCTTTCTATATTGTTTAGGCCTTTTTAATATTATTAGAAATAAATTATTGTTAAAACTTTGTTTTAAATCTCTTAATAGCCCTAATTTTTTTTCCTAATTCAACAAGCTCTTCTAACTTTCTCTATAGTCTTACTTAAAAACTCAACTTCAAACCCATCAGTGAAGTCATTAAAAAAAATTACCTCTAAAACCCTATTTAAGACCTTAAAAACTTAGCTATTCCAATCTTTTGTTTAAAGGCCCATACGCAGCATGCAAAAATTCCGCACGAAATGTCAAAACTTCATATAAAAACAAAAATCCCAAAAAAAGGAATTTTTTTTTTTGTATGAAGTTTTGACATTTCGTGCGGAATTTTCGCATGCTGCGTATTGCCTTAAGGCTTCTATTTCCTTTTACTATAATTCACTATAGAAACTTAAGTTCCATTTACCTTTAATCCATTTAAGCTTCCATTACTATTCTATTCCAACTTTTTGTACATGATAAATTTCCTTATAAAATTCATAATTTTTTCTAAAGGCCGCAGTTCGAAACATTTCGCGTTTTCATATAAAAAAAAAAGTCCCAAATGGGATTTTAAAAATTTTTGTAAAAAAAAGTCCCAAATGGGATTTTCTTTTGATATGAACTTTTGTTCCATTTACCTAAATATAATTCGAACATTGTATTTAAAATTTATTTATTTTTCCTAAAGGTCCATTTACGCTGTTCGAAAAATTCGCAGTTTAAAATGGCATAATTTTTCCCTAAAAAAATCCCAAATGGGGTTAACTCCTAAATATAATTTTAACATTGTATTTATAATTCATTTATTTACATAATGTTTGGAGAGATCTTAAATGCATTATTATGCTCTTTACTAGTGAAAGGCTTTAATATTTTATAGCTACCTATATTTTTTAATAAAAATCTCTTATAATTACTTCCAGACGTAAAATCCCCATATCTGCATTTTAGAGATTTAACTACATGCAACAAATATTTGAAATGCGTTTTAAAGAAACTCTTAACTAGTTATAGCCAATAAACTTTTTAAGTTGTCCCTATATTTTTTTTTTTTTATAAAAATCGTTTATAATTATTTCCAGTTGCAATCTATATTGTTCCGGTTATAGACCCTACTATTCAAAGTTTTTTGTTAGACCAATCGTTATCCCAAAACTTACTATGTGTTGGTTACATGGAAGCCCAAATAGGATAGAATATTTTACAACCTTCCTATTTCTTCCTCACCTTTTTACCCACGACTTGAAATCTTTAAACCTAAAGGCCCAAACGCAGCGTGCAAAAATTTCGCACGAAATGTCAAAACTTCATATAAAAAAAAAAAATCCCAAATGGGATATATTTTTTTAATTAAAGTTTTTTTATATATGAAGTTTTGACATTTCGTGCGAAATTTTTACATGCTGCGTACGGGCTTTAACTAATTTATTCCTATTTTTCACAAGTTTCTTAAAACTTTATTACATTAGTTTTCAATATTATTCAAACAACAAAAAACTAAAAAGTTTTTTTGAAAAATTCCAAAACGCTAATAAATAGAATATTTTAATGATTACTACAATATTTTCCTATGTTGCGTTTTGATGACTTCTAAAACTTATCTATAGAATCAAAAATAGCCTAATGACGCTTCGAAAGTCAATCAAAAGGACAATTTAAACAAATCTTTTTTAATTTTTTTTTTATAGAACTTGTCTGCAGTAAAAAAAAAGACTCCAAAATATCGCTCGAAATTTTTTTTATATATTTTGTTAAAGGCCCATACGCAGCATGCAAAACTTTCGCACGGAACGTCAAAACTTCATATAAAAAAATCAGACTATTTAGGAATGACAAAACTTCATAAAAAATCCCACTATTTGGGAAGTTTTTATATGAAAATCCCACTATTCGTGGACTTTTTTATATGAACTTTTGTCATTCCGTGCGAAATTTTTGCATGCTGCGTATGGGCCTTAATATAGCTTGTCAAAAAAATCTTAAAATTTAAAAGATATTTCCCATTTTTGCCTCGGTTTTCAAAAAATTTAAAACTAAAACCTACAACTTTTTCAGATCTCTTTTTTGACTCTGTTTTCAAAATATTTAAAATTAATAAAAACTACAAGTTTTTTAGATCTCGGTTTATATTAAAGTTTTCTTCTTATTTTGAAAAAGTCATAAAATTTTGTGTTTTAAAAAATAAGAATTAAGAAAATATTTTTTAGAATTCAAGCTGCATTTTTAAGACCAATTCCTGAAAATTTTTAAAAATAAAGATTTCAATGCTTGTTTAATTTTTTTCCCCTACTTTGTAAGAGTTATGAAATTTTTTGAAAGTTTTGAAAAAATAAAAAAAAGATCAAACATATTTTTTTAACTTCAAACAATATTTTAAAAACTTTTTTATAGAACTTGATGAAGTATGTCCGCAATTACCAAAATATTGCTCAGATTTAGTTGAATATTTTTTTGTTTTCAATATATTAAAATTAAAAACTATTTAATTTACAACTAAATCTATATATCTATAAAGATCTATGTGTTTATTTAAAGTTTTTTCTTATATTGACAAGTTATTTAAAACAAATTAAAAAAAACTGATGTATTTTTAAATAACTTCAAGGCTTACAACAAAAAGTTTGGAATTGAGAAGTACTTCACAAAAAAGTCATTAAAATCCGATGTCAAGTAAATTATAGAATTCTCAGCATTACCTAGATCCGTTGCGGAATTGGATTTAAACTTTTTATATATATTATGTATTTTTTTATATGCTTAATAAGCTGAAAATTCAATTCTTAATAGTTTTAAAAACTTTTTCCAACAAAATACAAAATTTTTAAAATAAAGAAATGGCAATAGGCTCGCAAAAACGTATTCACGGAATTAAGTTAAATTTTCAAAATAAAAAAAATTTCTTTAAATTTATAAAAAATCATTCATATGCATTTAGTTATTTGTAGATTTATGTATAAATTAAAAAAAAAAAAAATAAATACTAGACTTTGATATTTTTTTTGAATAGACCTCTTAATACTGTATTTTCATTAAAGGCCCATACGCAGCATGCAAAAATTCCCCATCATTTGGGATTTTTTTTTTTTTTATATGTAGGTTTTGACATTTCGGTCGAAATTTTTGCATGCTGCGTATGGGCCTTAAACATATTTGTGCAATTGATTTTTTATCTGCGTTTTTTAACATACTACTAATTTACGTAATTTTATTTTTAAGTTAAAAAAATTTGTTTACTAAAATTTAGTTGAATTAACAAAAAATTCACTTTTAAAGGCTCTAGCTGGATAAGGTGTACTGGAAACTGCCTCCCAGTGATTTTTGAAAACTAATGATGCAGTTCGATGCATATGTCAATATAAAAATTTTTCGCAAAATTTCAGTTTTTAAACCTAATGCGTTGCGGCTTAGTTTGAAAAAACGTGTTTTCGTTTTTATTTAATTGTGATCGTTTTGGATCAATTTTTTTTTTTAATCTAAAGGCCTATACGCAATTCAGAAAATTTCGCGCGGAATGACAAAACTTCATATAAAAAAAGTCCCAATTGGGATATCCCAAATGGAATTATTTTTTTATATGAAGTTTTGTCATTCCGCGCGAAATTTTTCGAGCTGCGGTTACCCCTTAAGTTGGCAATAGGGCCATTAAAACAAAAAATATTTAATTTTTTTAACCAACACATTTTCTTAAAAAAAAATATATAAAATTTTCTTATTTTTTTTTTTTGAGTATGTTCCTTAAATATGTCAATCAGAATTTTTTTTTTTAAACGTGTTTTTACACGTTCTTTTTTTGGTGTGAATATGAATCAAATCGATTTGGTGGAACAATGTTACAAAAAATAAAACGAAAATTCTTTTTATTTTATTTTTTTTTTAATTTTTGAAAATTTTTTTATTTTTTTTTTTGACAGAAGATGGCTGAGGCAGTTTCCAGTGCCATATCGAGCTAGACTCTTTAAAATTAAATTTAAAAAAAATAACTCATATGCAGTAATTGCTAAATTAAAAAAAAAAATAGGTAAATTAACATTAAATTTACAATGCTCCAATAGATCTCTTAATTGTGTAAGTTTTCCATTAGAATTAATGTGCAATGACATATAAATATATAACCTCTGAATTTTTTTTAATTTATATAGAAAAAGTAATAAATAACTTAACCGCCATTTTCCAAATTTCGTGAATTAAAAAAAAAATATATATGCTTAAAGAAACGTATTTTCGACATAAAGTTTACAAAATAATTAAATTCTCAATTTAATTTTAATTTTACTAATTTCTTTAATTTAAAAAAATACTTTCATATCCACTTTTTTAAAATAAAAATATAACTTCATTTTTTAAAATTTAAATAAAAAATTTTATTAAAAGGCAAGCAATGCTCAATAGCTTTAGGAGGACTTATTTCTAACTAAACTTCTTTAATTAACTCTAATTAAAAAAAAAAAAAAGCTTTCATATGCCCTTTTTTCTGAAATAACAAAAAACCATAAATTTCCTTAAATTAAAAAAAAATAACTTTCAGATGGAATTGCAATTTGCAATATCCTTAGCAGTACTTGTTTCTAAATGATCTTGTTAAATTCTTAAATTAAAAAAATACTTCATAAGAACTTTTCTTAAATTATAAAAAAAATGTTAAATTTCCCGAAAATTTTAAAAAAATAACATTCAAAAGCAATTAAAATGTGCAATAACTTTTGGGGGAAACGTATTTTTGAATGATCTAGAAAATTTTCTTAAATTAAAATTAAAAATACCTTCATGTGTAAAATTCTTAATTAAAGGCCCATACGCAGCATGCAAAAATTTCGAACGAAATGTCAAAACTTCATATAAAAAAAATACCAAATCGTGGGAAATTTTTTTATATGAAGTTTTGAAATTTCGTGTGTAATATTTGCTTGCTGCGTATGGGCCTTAAAGGCCTATTAGCAGAATGCAAAATTTCGCACGGAATGACAAAACTTCATAAAAAAATATCCCAAATGGGATATCCTAAATGGGATTTTTTTATATGAAGTTTTGCGTATGGGCCTTGAAGAGAAAAGGGCAAAATTTCCTTCACTAAAAAAATTTTATGTGCAATAGCTTTAGTTGAAAAAAACGAATTTCTGATATTCTTTAATTTAAAAAAAAAACCCCTTTAAGTGATTTTTCATCTTAATTTCATTAATAATTTTATTATATCAGCCTGAAGGCCTTTGTTACTCTGGCTACAAACCTTTTATAATTTAGAATTAACTTCTACTTTATAATTATATTATGTAATGTGAAGAGCGTAAAAAACGTTTTGCAAATATCTAAACAATCACTTAAAAGTAAATAGGCTAAGTTCATGTGCATAGTACATAAGTAAAATATTATATATTACACAAATTATGTTAGTTAGTATATAGCATATATATATAGTATATATATTTAAAAGTTAAGAAAACATTATATATAGTTAAAGTTGCGTATTTAGTTGTATAAATACAAACATCAATGTGATATTTAAACTTAAATGCTTGGTTTTTTTTTTGGCCACTTTTAAAATAAAAAAAAAAAATTTTAAATACCAAAACTAAATCCTTTTTGTAGCGTTTGGGTGCAACCCACCTACATGTCTAGCAGACACAACATTTACAAATGACTATGTTTAAATCAATTTTCATGTCCTGTGTGTGTCTTCAAGGATCTAAGACAGCGACCAAGTGTTACTAGTTGAGTTTACCTGTTGAAGTGACTTGATTGCACTTAATCATGCCTGTTTAGGAGGAGTCCTTTGTTGACCCTAGGTCGGAAGTCGGAACTCATTAATCGTGCGCGTAGTTGTCGGCAAACGTTGTTTAGACCTTTGTTTTGATGGTGGGCGTTACGCCCAGCTACTTAGTAATGCATACAGCGTTCAAGGATACACTTTGATCCTCGAGCTATAGTTAATTGTGAGTGATGTACGAGTATTCAAAACTGTGGAGGTGGAAATTTTTGTGTTAATGATCTTAGTTAGTCTGAATAGGCAAGTTGTAAGAAAATGTCTCAAAAAGCTAAGATGTAATAGGAGATTTTCAAAAAAAGTTGGAAAAAATAAAGTTCTTAGAAGAAAACAAAAGTGTCCTAGTTTGTTGGGATAACTTAAGAAATCTGAGGAGGCAGTTAGGCTGCACTCAACACCTTGCAATAGTCTCTTTTAACCTTGGAAAGATAATGTTGATTTTTTATCGTAAACAAATAACGATTCGTCTAAAGGACGTACGTTGATTTTTAACGATTCGTCTTAACGACGTACGTTGATTTTTACGTCCTTAAGCACATTTTTGAAAGAAAAATACAGAAAATAAAGTTCTTAGAGGCAATCGAAGTGTCCTAGTTTGTTGGTGAGATAGCTTTAAAAAGTTGAGGTGGCAGTTAGGCTGCATTTAGCACCTTGAAGTAGTCTCTTTTAACCTTGGAACGTTGAATTTTCATCGTGAAACAATTACGATACGTCTTAACGACGAACGTTGATGTTTACGTCCTTAAGCACATTTTTGAAAGAAAAAGGCAGATTGCAAAACACTTAGATTAGTTTGTTTTTTATTTTTAGTCTATTGGCATCATTTAAAAATGCATTTAAACATTTAAATAAAAATAATAACGAAATTTTTTACCTTAGAGAAACTAACAAAAATTTTCAAATTTTTGTTCAAGCGCTCATATATGTCTTAAACCTAAAAGAACGAAATTATTCAATCTTCAATAACACCTTTAGTTTACTATCAAGAAATTTAGACAGAATACATTTTTCGACCTAAGTTTCATCTGTAAGAATTTCTGAATAGATTTGTTAACACCTCTTTTCTAATAAATGATGCATCCCACTATCCTTACAATTCGAAACCATCTCAAACTTCCACTATAGCTAGCACAATATTATTTTAAATGTTGTGATCAAGGTTTTCGATTGCGTTGGTATTTCCCGTCTTTAAGACAACCAAAACTTGATAGGGAACTGCCTTCATACAATCATCAGGCTTTATATTGTGAAAATAAGAAGAATACCATACCATGGCATACCATAATATATTACCATGGCTCCATCCATGCCCTTCGAGAGGGGGAAAGGGAGGATTCCCCATGGGCCCGGAGTTTTCTCAGGGACCTGGTGTTTTTTCTGTCGTAATAAAATGATTCAAGCTAAAGGTGCAAAAGAGGGGCCGGTACATTTCAACCCCCGCCCGGTTTTTCTCTCTACTGCCCTGGGTTCATCTGTTTGTTTCTAGAGGAGGAGCACACTTTTGTCACCGGTGTGACGAAGTTATGTCTTCATACTATAAACAAATACCCACAAGTTCAACTTATTTGGTACTTCTTCTTCTTCTTCTGGTATCCTTGACTCCCAATGGAGCATAGGGCCTCTTCTTTGGTACTAGGCACATCATATTCAAGAGCTGTGTTACCTTTCCGAATCTGATAATATGTTAATATATATCTCTGTATCCTCAGACTTTGGCTTTTTAGCCAAACTCACACAAAAGATAACAATACGTCTCTGCGACGTATAATTTGTGCATTTCTCAACAATAAGTAAAGACCAAAAAACTGGTGATATCGATTGAACAAACTGGGAGTGAGAAGTTCGTAGAGTGACAATCGTGAGGCAGAGATCCAAAAATGAAAACGTCTATCTCTCGCAAAGGCACTTTATCTTTCTAGGATTAAAAACACTCTTTCTCTCTGCCTGAGTACTGGGACAGCCATCTTATCCAGCTTAAGCCTGAAATAATCTGCCAAATAATAATCTTTCGATTTAAAAAAAAAGAAAATTTTACGAAAGTTTCACATTAAGTCCCTATAACAATTTTGAAATCTCTAGCTACAAAAAGTGAACTAGTAATTTGGTTAGAGAGATCTGAAATCAATGCATTACACAGCCACAGAAAAAAAATACCGTCTACCAAAAACTACCAGCAAATCAGGATTCTGACATAACCTCAAAAAAACTCACAGTTTTTTTTCGAGACCGGTTGTTCGGCGGTGCCCTTTTTGGGTCGGTGAATCAGCATTAGAGGCCAAAAAAGCATTCGCAGGTCAAAGTTTTGGAGTTTTTTTAACCTCCAATCCGAGGCCCAAAAATTCCAGCAAGTCTACATACCTGTTGTGCGCCGATGCATTTTTTGGGTCGCTGAATCCGCATTCGAGGTCAAAAAAGCCTTAGCAACTCAAATTTTTTAGTTTTTTTACCTCCAATTCGGATTTAGAGGCGCTGACTCCGAGTCCGAGGCCCGACAATTTTTGGGTTGCTGAGTCCGCATTCGATTTCAGAAAAGCCTTAGCAAGTCAAATTTTGTAGTTTTTTTTTTTACCTGGAATTCGGACTTAGAGGCGCTGACTCCGAGTCCAAGGCCCGAAAATTCCAGCAGGTCTAGATATCTGTTGTTCGAAGATGCATTTTTTTGGGTCGCTGAGTCCGCATTCGAGGTCAAAAAAGCCTTAGCAAGGCAAATTTTACAGTTTTTTTTTGACTTTCGAGGCCCAAAAATTCCAGCAAGTCTAGAAACCTGTTGTTCGGCGATGCATTTTTTTGGGGGTCGCTGAATCCGAATCCAAAATCAAAAAGCCTTAGCAAGTCAAATTTTTGATTTTTTTGTTGACCCCGAATTCGGGCTTAGAGGCACTGACTCCGAGGCCCAAAAATTCTAGCAAGTCTAGAATCTGACATTTAGAGGTTATCAGCGAATCCCACAACTTTTAGTAGTTATGGTCAAGCAAGCTTAGAATCTGACATAATCGCAAGAAAAAACGACGTATTTTGAAGGTTATCAGCGAATCCCATAACTTTTAGTAGATATGGTCTGACTTCCGAAACTGAAAATTTATTTTTTGATGCTTATTATATCAGTCTTTATATATGCAAAGATATTAACTCTTATATTCTTTACAGATTTGAAATTCTTTTGCAGCTTATCCCCTCTATGTGGAAGACCTTACAGGATAAAGGTTTCGGATTTTTCAAATTGAAACAAAAGAAATTTTCTAAAAGGCCCAAATGGCATGCAGAGTAAAATTCCCGACTGCAAAGTAAAGAGTCTAAAATATGTGCATAGCCTCGGATGCCAGTACCCCCTTAAGAATAAAAAATTCTGGTGTGTATTTTACAATCTCTTAATTTTTATTAGCTATCCGCTCTAAAACTAAACTCTAAAGTTATTACTTAAACATCTAACCTAACTAAACAGCCTTTAAAAGTTTACACTAGGTTCAAGCGTTGCTACCACATAAAAAAGCACACCTACGGCATGGCTCCTTATGGAACACCCTGTTCAGTCTCTTGTCAGCAGCGTGACCAAATCGCCGATGTACGCCTGCGCCATTTGCAAGGTCTCATATTTGGAGAGTCGTCGATCGTGACCCAATGATGGCACCACATCTCTTAACTTGTCAAAGGCATCGTTGAGACTGTTCATGCGGCGACGTTCTCGCGCATTGGCCGCTAAACGGCGCTTGCGCAGCACATCAGAGTTACAGGCCTCACCGTCCAGATGTGCATCGGGAGAGTAGCTGGAGACGCTGCGTTCATAGGGACTGCTGCGTGGCTGCTTCTGCCAATACTTGGCTGCCTTGCCCTGGGATTTGGTTGCTGGCGCACGTGCTGCATTTTGCTGCACATTGAGCATATGCTCTAGTTCAAGCACAGCGGGAGTATCGTAGTATAGATCCAAAGAGCAGCTATTTTGGCCATCGGATAAGCTATCAACGCTGGGACTAAAGTCGAGCTGATATTGCATAAAGTCCTCCAGCTGGCGATAGCCATTGTCGCAGTTGTCCAGTAAAGCCGCTGCTTCCGTATTGTTATTAACGTTGTTGTTGTAGTAGAAATGCTCTACAAGCTCGTTGTTGGTCAACATGTTGGTAAGTAGTGTGTCACGTTCGAGTTCTCAAGGATAACTGATGCGTAGACGAAGCAGCTCTCTGCTTATATACGTTGGCATGAGCAGCGTTGATTGGCTGCAGCTCGTGAGGGCTGCGCATGCGGCTACCTGATTCGCTGAGCGTTTTACCTGATCCTGTTTTTGGGTTTTGCCGTCCAGCTAGCTGGAACTACCTGAGCTGCCACACCGTGTTGCAAGTTGCTGCCTTTTGTGCCCTAAATTGTTGGCTTGCGGTCAAAACGTTTAATTGCCTGATGTTCGGGCTTTGTTTGACCCGGCCTCTGGCTACCGTAATCATATGTATAAGCAATTTTTTGTTTCGTACCATCTTTTGTTGGTTATATTACTGCAATTCAAATTGGCTTTTAATAATTTGAAACAGTCGGAGTGGTGGCTGACAGCGGGATACACTGTATCCATTATTATCCCCACTTGACGAGCTTCCATGCCGTCCCTCACTACGACTACGATCTCGGCCGAAATTTGACTTTCCCATTGTTACTTAAAGGCCCACATGCAGCATGCAAAAATTCCGCACGAAATATCAAAACATAAAAAAAAAAAATCCCAAAAAAGGAAGGACATTTCGTACGGAATTTTTGCATGCTGCGTATGGGCCTTAAGCCTAAGTAGTCTAGCTTTTGAAAAAGAGAACTAGTTACATGAACAATTTTTAACTTAAGAGTTCTCTAATTCCAGATTATCCCATATAGACTGAGTTACTAATTTTGGTATGTAGACCATGTGTGCTGATAAAGAAATGTCGAGCTTTTTAGAAACTAAAAAAAGATTTAATTTTATGTAATATAATAAAAGATTTAAATTTTTTCAAAAATTTTTGTTCCTAAACAGACAAGTTGGAACTGTGATATTAAAAAAACCCGGAATTCCTTTTTACTTTTTCCGAAGGACTTACTCTTAAGATTATATTTATCAAAATTTCCTAAAGATCTGAGCAATAGAACCTATGTTATAGCTTTCAACAGCGTGCCACCTCCAAACGCGGCTGCTTCACGCCTTTAAACGCGAATATCTAGAAATACATTTTTGAAGTAAAACTTTTTAGATGGCATAGCGACTTTTGAAGGAAGTAACTTTGAGACTCTGTCAAGTTGAGCAAAAAGTGCTAGAAAGGAACGAGAACGGGAAAGAAGCAGGCGCGTGGGTGGAGGAAAGTCGTTAAGGAACGAGAACGGCGTAGAAGAAGGAAATAAGTTTTACTTCAAACGCGTGCTTGTACAGCACGTTTCATTTTTTTAAGTACCAGTACCACGGTTCGGGGAAAGTGATTTCTCAAGACTCATTGCATCTATCGATTCAATTTTTTACAGACTTGTTTATAATCTCAAAATCTTGTTCTTTAACGAAAGAATGATCATTTCTAAAACAGCAAAAATCAAATTTTTTTCAAAATTTTTATTTTCATCATATCATTAGTTCATCATATCTTTAAATGATGAGAAATGCGTTTCTCAAGACTCACTCATTGCATTTAGCGATTTAATTTTTTACAAAACCTCAAAATCTTTTTTTTGAACCCAAGAATGATAATGTCTAAAACAGCAAAAAATCAAAATTTTTCAGAAAATTCATTTCATAAAAAAATTTTTATTTTGTCAATAATATAAATAAGTGAGATAAAAAGCTGTTTTTATAAATTATGATCATTAATGGCTCTGTTTTAGGAGTTTTGTATTAAAAATTTCAAAATAATGTGTTAAGGCTTCAATAACAGGCCCACAAAAAAAAATTGGGTGTGAACTTTACATGTGACAGGGCAACAAAATTGGATTAACAGTCGCTGAATTCTCATTTGATTTCAAAAAGAACCCTTCACCCAAGATTTCTGCGATAACCTCCAAAGAACCCAAAAAACGAGGATTTTGACATAACCTGAAAAAAGAGATATTTTGGAGGTTATCTCAGAACTCTGACGTGTTAGGGGGTTTTAGATTCAGTTTCAGCCACTCCAAAAACAACTTTAAAAACCAAAAATATGTCATTAACCAAGACCGATTTTTGAAAAACAGCTTTGCCTTTACGAACAAATTCTTGAAAATAGCCTTTATATAATCCATTAAAACTTACTCAGGGCTGACTTCATACAATAATTGAATCGTCCATACTCCAAAACCGAAAAAAAACAAAACGCACAATTTTATTCGAATTCGTTTTTGTGTGCTTCAGAAATCCGAATTTTTTGCTATCTACTCATAGTTCCCTTGCTCAGTGTTAGCACAGCTTAAACCTTTCGAGGAAACTTTGAATAATTCCCGACTATGCTATTTCTATTACAAGGGATATTTTTTTATGCCAGACATGAAATATTTTAGCAAGACATGAATATTTTTTATGCAAGACATGACTTTATGCTAATTTTTTGGTTGATTCAGAAAAAAAATAAATTCGTTTTAATTCATCTTGCAACAAAATATACGGTTTCGAACCACATAAAAAATTCGTTTTGATGAAACTGGGAGCACCGAACATTCGGTTTCAAAACGAATCCGGATAAAATGTTCGGATTCGTTTTCCGGACCACGGCCGAATATCTTTGTTTAATGAAAAACATTTCGAGACCTTGCAGTAATTTGGGACCATAGAAATATCACAAATATCTTAACATATTTTCCCCTTAGGCAAAGTTTGCGAAGCCTGCGGGATTTCCAGCTGGATGCCATCTATAGTCTGCACTTAGTATTGTAACGATATTTGCGAATTTAAATGAAAATAGCGTATGGTTTTGACACAAATCAACATTATTATTATTATTAGGCTCACATGCACTTAAGCGCTAGAAGAGAGAAATTGGTATACATAGGCCATGTGATTTTTAAAGCTTTTATCTAATCTTTGTGATTTTATAATGTGTATGTGAAACTGGAAACTATCTTTTATCTGCTTACCAGACTCTTAGCATCATATAGAAAAATTTTGTGTACATAAATTCTACCATCTTCGAGATCTAGTTATCCAAAAGAAAAGATAGAGGGACTAATGTACGTACCACGCTTTATCAATACCCGAGTCGATGATGATGATTTTTGTAACAAGAATTTTTGCTCATGTCTCGATATTTTGCCATGACAAAGATGACCCTTCACCCCACATTTTACAGTGTATTAAAATGCATACAAAAATTTGTAATTTTAATATAAGCATATCAAACAATTGTTGCCAAGGTCAACTTGGACTACAATGGCCGCCAATGCAGCACGGCCTGGGGCCTTGACTCTTGTGAGAGGCATATAATAATTTGTTGTAATATTTATACAAAAACCACATTGTGGGTTGCATTTAAGCCGGTAGCCAAATTTTTTCGGTTTTTTTTTGCATCTTTCAGAGATCTTTGCATGTCTGTGGTCTAGCGGCAAGAAAGTTTCCTCAATTGGAAGTCATGTGAATAAATTTCTCCGCAATCAAAAAAGAAATTCCTTTTTGTGTGGTTTTATACTTTCGATTTTAGGCTTTGTGCTCCTTACTGGGTCAAACATTTAAGAAGTTCACTTATCGATACAATGCAGTGAAGTGTTTTTAAAGCGATCTATTAAAAAGTTTTTTTTTTATATGGCTTTTTTTTTAAGAATATGAAGGAAAGCTACGCGAGGAGGTGGGTTTTTTTTTTTTTTTTTAATTTTTTTTTTTTTTTTTTTTTTTTTTTTTTTTTTTTTTTAAATTGGTAATTTTTTTAAAAATTTATCAAAAGATCAACTTCATTGGCACTTAATAAAAAGGGCAAACACAATTCCATGCTGCAAACGTTTCTTCTTCTACAACCTTGCGCCTACCATGACTATGTCAAAACGTTAAAGTTTCCAAATCATACAGAATAAGAGATAATAAAAACATATATGATCATAGTTCTATCGAATGAGTTGTGTGAGAGATCCGGTAAATTATTAGCGAAGATACTAATCTCACCTAATTAATGCGGCTAAAGATCTGGCTAGTTGACTTTTGATAACATTTTGACACAACGCTAAATCTGAAAGGACACCCGAATTTAGAAAATAATGAAATATTTGTATTATAATTTTAAAGCAGCATTTATTTTTTCGATATTTTCCAGTTAGAGGCTGTACCCACACTACGTGACCGATTTTTTAACTTTTTTTAATTTTGGACGACATATTCCTAGAGAATATTGACTACGTGAAAAAAACCTAGAAATCCTTCCTCCCAGTCCAAAGACCAAGCGTGGTGGTGTTACACGAAGATCTAGCTAAGGATCTTACTTTCGAATACCAGTGTCCAGTTCCCTACCACACGCTAATTGTTTTTTTGTTGTTTTTTTTATCATTGAACACCAATATGGCACAGATTTGATCAAATGCTAACAAAGCAGGGATTTTTTAATCAAAATGCCACTTCAGAGCCAAAACAAAACAGAATATCCCCGAAAATGAAGTATTTGATAAGCTGAAAAACGATGCTTAAGTTTCTGATCCTCAAACAGCTGCTAAGTGAAGAGGAAAGATCCAGACGAGACTCGGACTGGTTCTTTGGGCCAACGACTTATTTACAGTGAACACTTTATCAAAATGGCTGCGGAATCAACTTCATTGGCATCTTAATAAAAAGGAGCAAACCCTCAATTGCATCGCTACAAACGTATAATCTACTAGCAGATCCTTGCGCCTACCATGACTATGTCAAAACGTTAAAGTTTCAAAATCATACAGAATAAGGTAATCCGCCTTACAAAACGACATAAAAACATATCATGATCATACCACCTTGATCAATAAGTTCCCGGAATCATTACCATGCGGCGCTCTCAGTCACCCGATTTGAGGTCTTTTTTTTTCTTAAATTGCCGCATCTGTCATTGACATTCTATGAAATTTTCAGCTTGATAGCTTGACATTTGTAAAAGTGACGCCGTATTGAGTGCATCTTCGATTGTAAGTGTTTTAGATTTTTTACAAATTTCCAAATAAGGTAATCCTTCTTATTTCTGCTGTTCTAATATATAAGAACCCATGGGTGTTGGAGTTGTTGTTAGGGATCCCAAATGTTTTCGCTCCCCAAATATCTGTCCAAATGTCTATCCAAACAGACCAATATGGGGTCACCCATACGAACTTGCAAGACACTTGCCCAGTTCTTTAACTATCTAAAGCTTCATTTAAAAAAAAAATCCCCTTTTTTGGGATATTTTATTTTATATGAAGTTTTGACATTTCGTGCGGAATTTTTGCATGCTGCGTATGGGCCTTAAGCAAATAAACAAAAATTTTTGGAAACTAAAAACACATTCCGATGCCAGTGTCTTCGCAAAACCAGACATGCTGTCTGCTGTAGAATTGGCACAGCTGTGTTCCATAAATTCCAATAACCAATTGATTTTTCGCAGAAACCAACAATGAAAACCACAACAAAAATATGGTTATTATAACATATAATACAGTAATATTACATGGTAATTTGGCTTAAACTGAGCGAGTAAAGTCAGTTTTATATACCCAAAAACAAAAGGTTCAATCTTCAAGCTACAAAGAGTCCAAGTAAAGAACAATACAAACAGTTTCCATTGTTTGCGCTATAGGCAGCAACAAGTGTAGGAAAAACCAAAATTTCCCACACACAAAAGACACAGCTCAGTAAAGTGACAAAGAAAAGAGCTCACGCAATCTTGAACAAACCCACTTCAAGTGATTCGAGAACTCTAATCGCATTTTCGCAATTTAGCGCCAACGTATAATCCGCAAAACGAAAACGATTAATCTCTGGGAGAAAGATAGAAAGAGTGGAAAAAACACAATCGACATTTTCAAAGCGGATTACCAACAGTTGTTCCATTGTCCTGCAGTCAAACTTTCAACCAGAACCGCCTACCAAACCTCATAGCTATTGTTGCTATTTTGACAGCATTCAAAAACTGCTCGCAAGCAACGTCAAAGTGCATGCTAATTGGAAATATCTCAAAAAAAAAAAAAAAAAGACTGGGCGTACTCGATCTTTAGCTAACCTATAATTAAGTAGACAGCGCGATCTTTCGCTAGAAATTGCAGCATAATGCTCGCGGAGTTAGCTTGCGGTCGCGTGGCACTCTCTTCGATCGATCAGAAGCAGCTCATCAAAGATGAGCGTCAAGATCAAACGTCATCTTGCTTTGTCGGTCGGTCTGTGGCAGGGTTCGTGGCTGCTAAGGCACATCTGTGGTACGTCGTCGTCAGCAGTGGCAGTGGCAAGTCTCAGTTGGCTTTGTTCTTGTCAATTTGTGTGAAATATCGGAGCAGTCATATCATTTGTACACTTTAGCTATGCCTGGCGCTCAGCTCTATATGTTTGCCCTGGATTGTTTTGGCCTTTTTCTATAGAAATGCATACAACCATTTGAATTGATTTTCTGTGGAGTTAATTAACTTCTCGTTGCGGCTACTTGAAAGTGGTTCAGTTTTGGATTCTGACTGTCAAAAAATAAAAATGGCTCACGCACAGACTCTTGGTAAGGTGCATAAATTGGGGGGTGATCTATGGCTAAAATTATTGCGAAAAAACATACGATTGTTATTAAATCAAATATAATAATAATTATATATATATATAAAAATACACATATAGTTTGCTTTTTATAGAATAGAATTTAGCGCCACGGTATTCTCTACCTGGCGTAAGAGGCCACTAAAAGAGAACTAGTCAGATGCAGGCATACTTACCATCATATTGAGCCTTAGGCACATTTTTAACATCTTAAAGATCTTCCAAAGATCAGTGTATGCGATTGGTTATCGGGTCTGGAGACAACCGCCGGTGTAAAAGGAAAGTCCATAACTAACGAATATCCATACACAAGTGCCAAAAACCTCACCTTTTTCAAATGCAAATCAGCAACAAATGGGTCTCAGCGATGACATGATCCAGGATCGGAATGCCTGCAGAAGAATGCTGAGATCACATAGCCACACCTCAGGAGGAGCATAAGCGAGTCCGAAAAGAGGTAAACAAGGGTTTGGGAGTAGAAGATACATATATACATATATATAAAGAAAAAATTTGGTTGGACTCCTGAACTTGAAAAAAATATAATTTTTTAGAACCGAAACGTGTTTTTTTGTTCATGAATTTTGGACTTCAGCGCTCCCAAAAACATATTATGATCATATATTAACCATCGGACACACTAACTCGAGAAAATTTTCTGTTCGAATTTTTTAAGGTTATGTCGTAACTCTGTCGTGCTAAAGTATTTTGAAGCTCGGACTGGATTTCAGCGTGCCCAAAAACATTTAATAAACATAGGTTGGGCATTCGGAAAAAAATAAATGTTATGGGTATTTTTAAGGCTATGCCAAAGCCTCGAAGTGTTGTGGGTTTTTGGTTCTACGATTCGATATCAGCAAGCCCAAAAAAATATACAAAGCATTGTTGGACACACATAAGAACCGAGACGTTCTGTTTTTTCTTACCTCGACTTCGGATTTAGCGATCCCAAAAGCATATACCTACAAATATTATATGAAAAAACCGTCGGACACCCAAACTCAAGAAAATGTTGTTATCGGGTTTTTTGAGGTTTTGTTTAAACTCTGTCGTGCTAGCGTTTTTTTGAACCTCGGATTTGGTATAAAATAATAATAATTTCCCTGACTGACTATTTAGTCAGTCGTCCCTGAGCGGAGCATTGGGGATCTCTATTAATAACTGTTCGAAGAGAACAGGGACCTACAGTTTATAGCCGAATCCCAACGGCGGTGTCTTGAATTAATAGAGGACTTTCTTGGGCAAATAGCTTCTTTGATTTGGTATCAGCGACCCCAAAAACATATAATAACCATCAGGGCTTAATATGACCGTTTTTGAGTTTATATCAAAACCTTAACATGCCGGGGCTTCACGGACCTCGAATTCAGATTCAGCGACCTGGACTCAAAAAAATTGATTACGGGACTTTTTTAAGGTTATGTCAGAGCCCTGATGTGCGGGGGTTTTTTGGACCTCGGATTTTGATTCAGCGAATAAGCATCGTTTGGCCTTCGAATGCGAGCCCATACGTTAAGGGCACCCCAGACTTTTCATCAATGAAACCAATATCAACCGGGACCACGTACGTGGTTTAATTCTAGGAGTCCATTGAAACAAGGGGCATAAAAAGATTCCTACTTACTCTAAAAGTATGCCTAACAAGATGTTCGAGGGGTACTACGGATAGTTTTCCTCGGACACAAGGTACTTACATGTGCGGAAATTTTACTATACAGTAGTTTTCAAAAAGACTTGTTTAAGGCCCTTTCCCTTTATTATTACTTTTTTATAAAAAAGTATTTTCCAGTTTTCCAGCATTCATCTGCATTCTTGCTTCCTCTCAGGCAATTTTGGACCATATTTGGGCAAAATAAGCTTCTTAGTACCTCTCGGAAAGAATTTTTTAACTTGACGTGGGTCAACTATGAAAGGCTTCATCAGACACAATTGAAAATAATGAAAGGAAACGAAAAAGATTCAAAAATGAATTACCAGATCAAATTGAGAAGAAGGAAAAACTATGATATGGGGTTCCTATGCATGGAGACAAAATGTAGAATACATCGAAATAGGCAATATTAATAAAGGGCGGGTTTGTCTTTCGAAGCAAGCTGGGCTCAGATCCCTTAGTTATAATAAAACTGAGCCAGATTATAATTAAAAATTGTTATCCTTAATAATACTTTCTTTCTTTTATAAGAATGGTATTAAATTATATTCCTAAAAACTTGATGCTAAATATTGAGAGGAGCCCAGGATCCCCAAACTGCAAAGTATGATTAAAATTGATGCCCCTTTGAAATGGAGTTGTTGAATATCACTCACTTAGGAAAAAAAAACCCCTGCAAGAACAAAATATTGGCAGATACGATCCCCAAATTCTTATCCCCGATTTAACGTTGCGGCCCAGTATAAAAGCCATACGAGCAAAATATAGTTTCAAAATCGAGATCAGACGAAAATAATAATGGGGCATCAATTGCAGAGCCTCTTCCCTACACACTTCAATTTTTGTAGATTCGTTTATATACTCGTACAAAATTGGAGAGAGTAATGTGAGCCTAAGGGCCGGGCCTATATATCTACGCAGTTCGAAAAATGTCGCGCGGAATGACAAAAATTCATATAAAAAAAAACCCCAAAAGGGATATCCCAAATGGGATATTTTTTTTATATGAAGTTTTGCGTAGACCCCTTAATAAACAGAAAATACCATTTGTCCCAAATCAAGAACAAGTCGACTTAAGAAAAACTTGGCGAATTCTACGTTAATTTTTTTTTTAAATTTTAGTAAATATTGATCGCATTTAACTTAAAATTATTTTCTATGTAATAAGACCAAGGGAAAAAATAGCCTGAACAGTTATCCGCAAAGTGGTCTAAGTCCCGCTTCTCCGCCGATTATGAATCTTGCCTAAGCCAACACCATATAGCACGTTGAACCCCATAGATTTGCGGTTTAGTAATTACCATATATATATGTACTTATGTAATATGGTTTCAATATATTTTCCAAAAACCCATAACATAACTAAGTAATCCCACTCTTTAAACCGTCCGCCAAATGTCACGATCGCCGTCGTCATAATAGGCTACCTCTTCAGTTAGCACATACTCGTATGTCCTTTAGAGTTGCTCCTGATAACCCAAAAGTGTCAGCTAATTGCAACGTTTATGAGAATTTATTGACACTTGAGAGTGATTGGAAAACAAACCGTCTAGGTACATTTAGGGTTTAAGGACATTCCTTTGCTAAACGCTGCTCAGGTAGAAGGGTTTGATGAGCATTACGTCGGGAGTATCATAAATTGTCATCACATAAATATTGTTACCTAACAGAGTTAGGAGCCAACGGATGCTGCTGACATTTATGACTCTGTTACGCTACGTTTGCCGTGCAATCAGTGTCCTTTTTTACACGTGGCCCGTGCGTCCTGGTTTATCTTAATAAGCATTTAATGGTAGCGGTAAATGGTACACAAACAAAGGCATACCTTCTAAAAAAAACAGCAGCAAAAGTGTTAAGTGAGGCACTGATAAGGAGTATGTCAAGACCAATGATCAACTGACAGTTCTTGGAACACGCCGAGCAAATCAATTGCACAGCGGGAAATTTGGCGCTTGCTTGATGCAGAAATGGGAATTTTTGATTATATTACAGCTTACTTTCTGGACGCGTTTTCAAAGCCATCTGCTTTAAAAGATAATCATATAACGTATATTTGCAGCTTATAGAAGCGCTTAGGGATCATCCATAAACTACGTGACGCTAATTTCCGTCAAAATACCCATCTACACAGTGAGACCGTGACACACCCTTTTTAATTTTTTGTTTACGGACAATATTTTTGAATACTTTGTCATTGGAATCCTTGGAACAAATTTAAGATAACTCCATTTGTAATCAACAGATATAAATTTTTGGTTTTGAAGAAAACTTTTGGAAAAAATTGTCGCAAATGATCTGGTCTGTACCGGATACACAACTGCACAGCAACAAGCAGGTAGAAATTCAGTTTTCCATGGTTGCACACAAAATCCCACCACAAGATTGGCGGAAAGCAGCGCAGCTTGGTTTGCATGCACAGCGCAGCATTTGGGAATGTTCCACAGACGGAAACGCGTACTTAACCAAACCATTACACATAGTACAATTATTTTTTTATTATGTTTATGGAAAGAACAGTTTCGGTATAAGTATATGTACTATATATTTAAACTAAGTATATTATATTATGAAATCCATTTAGATGCAAACAATGTCATCGGTGTATAATACTTTTTGTATAATTTAGTTTTATAATTTAGTCATATGCTTTGATTTATATATATGTAAAAACGCCTAAAATTCATGTACACATGAGCATAAAATAATATTACAATATGGACCAGACCAAAAAAAAAAATTTTTTTTTGTATAAAAAGAGTTGTTAATACGATATGATCGAATTTTAGCAAGTTTTTGTTTTTTTCGTTTTCTAAGTTGTGCTAATCACTATAAAATTAAGTTTATAAAAGGTATAATTATAGTTTATATATTTTTATCAGACATTCAAATTGACGGCGTGCGCACAGATACACAAGGATATTTTATATCTTATTTAAACTACGTACATAGAGCATAAATACCCAGAAGGACTCCAAAAACACTGTTTATTACAAAGATAGAGTATAAACTTAAGCTTTAGAAAAGTAATAAACTAGTCTAAAGTTGAACTAGTCTTTTAACTAGTGAGAAACCAGCCGTCAAACAAATAATTTGGATTTGCAACTGTAACAAGCTATTAAGCAAGCAACTATGCTCAATGCAACTAGTTTGAAACCAGTTACGAGTACAATACCAAAGAAAGTATACCATCTCTTTGATGGCAATGTAATCAGTCGGGTTAAGATGCCCTGAAATCAGTTTAAAAAAAACATTTCCGTTCAATATGCAAATAATACTGAACTTATTAATATTAAACTTAGCGCAGATAATCATGTCTGTTTTCGATTTCGATTCCGGTTCCGACTAGCCGATTAAAAAAGGCAGTTTCTCGTTATATTTTAGTTACTATAAATACTACTATATACTATATATATAACTATAAAGATAAACTGCATTGTTAAAACGACTTATCAGAACTGAAATTCAGAACAGTCATGATAATCTGTTAGGAATTGTTTGCTTAATGACGAGAATTGGTATGCAAAGTTATGGAATAGGCGGATTGCTTTGAGAAAAAGTAAACGTTTCGTTTTTTAGTAGGCTCACATAGTTCTAACCAATAAATGTCTAGGCTAAAGCTTGTATATTGAAGCAAAGTGAAATATTGTTGGCATTTATAAAATTTTTGCCATTTTTTTGTATCTTTTGTAGTTTTTCAACTGAAGTTTGTCCATTTTTTGTCTTAAGGCCAATACGCAGCATGCAAAAATTTCGCACGGAATGACAAAATTTCATATAAAAAAAAACCCCAATTGTATTGGCCTTTAAGCTAAAATTTGGTGGTTCGAAGTCTTATAAAACACGAAGAGGAAGACCGATTAGGATTATTAAGTTTATGTGAAACTTCTTTAAATTTTTCAATGCAACAAAATGATAACTTTTTCAAAATTCCACAATGTATTACTCCTATCCCTAGCTAGTCTAGTCAGAATAAGATAGATCGCTTCATATGTTTCAGCAAAATAGGGCAGAAAATAACTAAGTTATTTGAAACTATGATAAAAATGTCATTGTCTAATATTTCATTAATATCAATTAATATAGGAATACATTAATTAATATCAATTTCGATGCTACAATTATAAAATAAAAGGATATTTCGGAAATTTAATTAAAACAAAAAATACATTGAATTAAAAAGAAACGTTTTCTTTAAATACGCTGAAAATAAGTTTGTGAAAATAAATACACATTTTCGCGTTATAAAGTTATTTTCAAAACTGTTAACCCCATAGAAGCAGCTAAGCTACCAAAATAATCTCAACTTATTTTAAATTTAGAACTCAGTCAGTGTCTGTTCCTAGTTTTAAGTCATGTTTACAACCTTTATATTATATTCTTATTAAATATATACGCCTTGAAGTACATGGGCTATTATTACTGTGACTGTTTTGTTTTTTGATTATGCACTTAAACATTTTATAAAAAGGGAATAAAATGAAAAACTTTGAACTTTAATAGATACAGATAAAATTTTAGTGACGTGGGAAACTTAATAGCACTAAACATTTTCAAAGGCCACACTCGATATTTTTCGCTTCGACTAGGATTGGTCATGTCGACATCTCGAAATGGAAATGCGGCGGTTTGTGAAAATTACAATTTTGTATTTAAGTGATTTAAAAAAGAAAAAGTATTTAGCAAAAAAAATGGAAATTTTTTTACTTTTAAGTAGGTACACAGCCATCTATGGGTTTTAATTAAATAAAGGCTTAACAGAGTGAGCTGCCTCTATTATTAAACTAATATTTATCTAGCTTTTGAAAATTTTTGACGCTTCACAACACCTGTTAAACTTTTAGAAGGTTGGAGATACAAATAATATGTCTTTTTGAACGGAAGTATTATGGAGGCTTGTTCCGGATTTTGAGAACGTTAGACAATATAGTTCACACAAATGATTCATACAGGCCTAATTAGCAATTCTCATTTACTATAGGAGTCTGTCTCTAAGTCTGAGTTGGCTTTCTTTCCTAATAGCTTGTTACATTTTGTTGCATATTCATTAAACATTAAAAAATAATTCTACAAGTCCTAATGGGTATTTACAAACACTAACACAGCTATACATTTATACATAATGATAACAACAATACAACCAAAATGCCATTTAAATAGTTAGCCAAGACGTGTTAAAATTGGTTCTGTCCGGTTTGCTTATAAGCTCATGTGTACAAAGCTATATATACTATGTATACATACAAACATACAAATGTCAAAGCAATACAATAAACATCGGTATGTGTGCATAGTATATATATACTCTCCGCATATGTTATTTCGTTCTCTGTACTATCACTTAACTATAATAAGTCACTACAAGCTGGGCTTACAGCGTAGTCGATGTTACGGTGCTCACACCATGCACCAAAATGGTGGGCGGCAGCTCTGCTGTCAGCTCCGTAAGTAAATCGATATAACTAGCGCTACGTTGAGGGAAATCCGGCGTACTTAGCTTTGGCGGTGCTGCCAAGTAAATAAACGTTAGTGCCGTCGAATCGGAACGCTCCCGTATAACCTGATTGGCGCGTTGCATATATAGTAGCGAGCGATTTAGCTTGTCTTCGCTGATTTCGCTATCCATTTCGAGATCATCATCCGCTTGTTGCGTGAACTGCTTGAGTATGCGTGCATGACGCGTGAACTCCGTGTCACGACTCCAGTCCTCAATTTCGACTATGTCCGCATTGATGCGCAGCTCCTTGAGCGATTGTTCAAGCTTCATTTTGGAAAAGATTTCCATTTGAGGCGCTTGGGTTTCAAATGTGCTGTGGAAAGCAAATTTATGTAGTAAGCAGTTCATCACGTTTAATAGAAATTGGGTGGTTAAATGAGTGGGAGCGGTTTAAACCTATTAGCAGTGTCTGAGCTCATTAGGATTATTTTCGAATAAAATAAAATTCGTTGCTTTAGTGTCATATTTAATGGTTGTGCTTACCCCACAGTTCGTTCCGCATTGGTTTCACATAAGAAGATGCGTGCGCGTAAATGTTTCCACTTGTGCAGCATAATACAAGCCAACTGCATCATGAACAATGAGACCATATCGAAGGGATCAGCCGATGTAGGATTAAATACATTGATTGGCCAAACATCTATATATTTCACATGTTTGCTACTGCATTTTGAAAAAGAATTGTAAAAGAAAAACTTTGCGAAAATAATGTTTGTTTCCACATACACCGTAATAAAGTTCTTGTCCAGCCGTTGAAAGTTCCGACACAGACATAGATTCTTCTTCATGCGCAAGGTATCGCATAGTATTTGCACATATTCCTGCACATCAAACTGTTTAGGATCACCATCGCGTCTTACGGGAAAGTTTTGTCTGTCGCCATTGTTAAAGCCATCGGTCTTATAAGGAGATGTACTACTGCAAGTTTCAAAAGCAAGGTTTTAGTGCAAATTATTATCTAATGACAAAGTTCTTACTTTTGAAAGAAATCCTTAGGCGCCTCATTGTCATAGAAGCCTAATATAATGGTATTTGGCTTCATGGCTCCAATGCCCGAAAGGCGTATTAAATGTTGTACGCCCTCACGTATGCTACGACTAAGTGTAACCTCTGTAAAGGCCTTAACCTTCATATGATCCAGAAATGACAGCCATTGATGATGCTCTTCAGCAGTGGCATCTTCCAAGCCCTTAAAATCACCCAGCTTAACATGGCCTATAATGTACAAGCCACTTTTTTTCATATCATTGACAAAGTCCACCAGTGGACAGCAAGAGCGCGGTGAGGAAACCAAAAGCAAGATTTGTGGACGCCAGAATTTAACATGATCCTTGCGTTGATCCAGCATTAACAAATATTTGCGCACCTTTTAGGAAAAAACAATATGTTACAAAAAAATAATCATTAAGATCAACATTCAAACTCACCTGATGGAACATCAATGCCTGCGAAATGGAACCCCATTGTGCAGCCTGTGTAGCCGGTGAGAACAAATGCAAAGCGATGACCAGACACAGGCACAGTATTATAGACAACGAAGCATAGATGGGATTAATGACAAACATCATAATCACCGTGCCCAACAGTCCAATTAGGCACGTATGCCAAGTGAAGTATTTGAATAAAGGGCGAAAATTGGGTGCGCCAGTCAGTTCAATGCCCAGACAGGCCAGATTAGTGGCCAAATATGAAAGCATAAACAAAACCGAATTGATTTGCGCAATGATGTTGAACGAGCCAATAAGCAGGATGCATTCCACCAATATCCAACTGGTAAAGACCGCCGCAATGGGATTGCCCTTCCAGGTGCCATGTAGCACAAAGTTAAGCAGCGAGCCAAACACCTGATCCTTGGAAAGTGCCTCCAATATACGACTAGATCCTATGAGATTACTGAGAGCCGTCGAAAAAGTTGCTGTAAGTATGCCAATGGCTGTGAATGGAGGCCATAGGTTGACGGGCATAAGAAACAAGTAATTGTTTTGCATGGTCTCGTAGGGCGTGGTGCAGCTCATCAGAAATGAGAGTATGATGTACGAAACGAACGTAAAAGCCACAGCTGACAAAGTGCCTTTGGGTATGCTTCTTCCTGGGTTCTTTAATTCGCCAGACATATTTGCTCCAGCCATAATGCCTGTGACACCCGAGAACAGCACACCAAAAGTGGTGGAAAAGTCTACAGCCTTGCCATTAGATGTATAATCCACACCATAGTGCTCGCCCAGATTGCGAATTAACGTTGCACTACTAAGACCAGTATAGTTGAGAAATTTCGTATCATTCGGTAACAGCTTATTCTCATCTGGAACGGGTATCTGTGGATTGAGTAAGAAAACAAGTGATCTTGCTTTAGTAGAAAACTTTTAAAGTTGAGTTAATAATAGTAAATGAAAGCATGCGCCGCAAAGTAGTAAAAAAATGTTTCCAAGTTGCTTCTTTAGGAAAATAAGGAGTTTATACAAAATAGTTTCTAAGATCTAATCTTTAGGTGTTTTTGTTGTGAATAGACTAAACAACAAGGAAGCTTTTTTTTTCGTAAAGTACATATTTTCCATATCAATTAACATTCGCTGCAATTTCTTATCGCGCACACTGACTCACAAACTCACAATATTAGAATTTTGAGCTGTGCTGACTTATTTAATTTAGATATATGTATTAGTTATGGGCACCAAAAAGTGACCCCAGTGATAACAAACGCGGGTGTATTAAGCCTAAATAGTTGGCGCTATTGATAAAGTGAAACATTGATTGATAACTTTTGTTAGGGATTTAATTTTCATACGCTTACCTTTTCATTGCTGGGGCCGACGGCTAGGAAACTGATATATGTGACAAATAGACAAACAGTCACTGTGCCCAAAATAAGTACTGACGTCTTGGCAAACATAGCAGCTCCAACAAGGCATACCAAAAGCATGCATGTGTTGAGAAGACTGCTAAACAGAAAACGCCACCATTTGCCATCGGGCAGCGTGGATGTGCTATCCTGGACAAAGTAGCCGCCGGGACCGAAATTCTCCATAATGCCCTCGGTACAACCGGAGATGGCCATGGCGCTGCCCACAACATTGGCAAAAAAGAATAAGGTACCAATAGAGCCGCCAAATTCCAAGCCCAGAGTGCGACTTATCATGACTGAAAAGAGTGACAATGGTTTAGCAAATATAAACAATTAATGTGGAAATGTGAGCTTAATGAGGTGAGGTGGTGATGTGATGTGGGTTCCCAAGATATATATATATGCCACTGCATGCCTAGTAATAGTAATACCAAAAGGCATAATGACTTTCACTAAAACACTCCGATAAGTTAGAGGAGCTGAAGATTTGCTTGGCTCGCGCACATACACTATGCAGCTTGTTGAGATTTTGCTTTAACTCGTGGCAATTGTTGAATGTTATAGTTTATTTGGGCTATGAAGAAAACTTCAGAACTTGAGTTATATATAGATTCAAATAGGGGCGTTCTTGCTCTTGCAAAAGGCCCACCTTTTTAGGAGACCAGTCTGTGCACACGATCAGAGGTTCAATACCCTCTTGCCACCCATATGTGAATATTGTTTTTATTACATCGGATATGACTAATCTAAGTTGCAGTGCTTCCGTTTGATCTTAGTTTATACCAATAGGCCACCAAAAGTCAGACCAAAGTGACTAATGCCGCATTTGGGTCTTAAAAACATATACTCACAATAGACACCGCCGCCCTCAATAGCGCCATTCGTGGATATGGCGCAAACCGAGACAACGGTTAGCAGCAAAATAATGTAAGCGATGAGGAACTGCAACAATGTAACATATAAGCCAGCATTGCCCACTACGTAACCTGTAAGATACCAAAAAATCCAAAACGTTAACAAGTGGCATGACGTCACAACTTGAGCAATTACTAACCAACACGTATAAAAACCAAAGCACTAAACATAGACAAAGCGACGGGACTGAAAACACCTGCAAATGTGCCTAGAGTGCGCCCATTGCGTTCGGGATCCTGCATGCCGAACTCCACATAACCATCACCAGATTGTGGCGTATGTGGGCGACCAATATCACTATTTCCGCCACTGGCACCAAAAAGGGAACCAAAGCTGCGAAACATATTGGAGCCACTGCCATTGCGTGAGTTCGCTATGGGCGCTGTTTCCTGATCCGTGCTCATGGCGCAGAAGTCTTAAATTATTTTTTGCTGAACTGCTGCGACGTCAACAAAGGCGATGACGAATTACGCCCACAATTCTTACTGCTGAAGAACTTTTTTTTCGTGCCTCCGTAGGTACGACCCGTATACACACACAACACAGATTGCACTGTAATTTGTTGGGTCTTAATAACGTCCAACTAGACCGAGATTGAAAATTTTCAAGCGCAACTAAATGCGAGTTTGTTCTTTTGTTATCCGCGCTCTTTCTGCTTATATTTTTATTGTTGCTTTTCACTGCTTTCAGCTTGAACGCTTCAGCCGACTGCGACTGATTGTTGTCGTCGTCGTTTGTACTGCTGCCGTTGGGGGCAGAGAAATCGCGTAAAGCGGGCCCCAAATGGAAGAGTGGAGAAGGCATTTGTTTTGCTGTGAGCATACTACATAGTGTTGTTAGGCGCGTCAAGTCAGATGCTTAGCAACACTGTCAAAAAGCCGCACAGCTGTTTATAAAATTTTGCCACAAACGTTTAAGAAATTGTTGAAAATTTCATTACATATTTAAGTTATGGTTAATGAAAAAAAACGACGTTCACGTTCGCGGGAGCGTTTTCGTGATGAGCGTGGTCTGGACAGAGAGCGTATGCAGGATAGAGAACGTGAGCGTCAAAGAGAGCGTGAACGTCCCAGAGAACGAGAGCGGGAAAGAGAGCGTCATGTGGATAGAAGCAAGGAGCATCGGCAGCGGCGTTCGCGTTCTAGGTTAGTAACTTAACAATAAAATAAAATTTAAAAAACTAAGAGCTTTTATAACTTCTAGAGAGGATCGGGAACGTGAGCGTCATGCGCGTGCACGTTCGCCGGAGCGTCAGCGTGCCCGAGAAAATGTGCGTGAACGTTCCCGTGAGCGTGGTGGTGCACGCGGCGGCGAGCCAGAGAAAAAACCCAAGCTAGATTTGCTCACAACAGGCTCAACAAGCACAAAAGTAAAAACGGATAGCAATGGCGCAGCGCTGAAAGACGAGGATGAAAAACCTGGAAAGACGAAAAAAGAGCCGCTTTCCCTAGAAGAATTGCTGGACAAAAAGAAGCGCGATGAAGAGGCACGCAGCAAGCCCGTGTTTTTGACAAAAGAACAACGTGCTGCTGAGGCGCTTAAGCGTCGTCAGGAGGAGGTGGAGCATTTGCGCGCCATGCAAAGTGCTGCGCGTCTGCAGCTGGCCAATAAACCAAATGATGCTATAGCCACCGCATCGGGAACTGCAGCGCCCGCAGCGCCAATGCCACCGCCAGCGCCAAAACCAGAGCGACGTGAGCGCAATGAACGCGATAGAGAGCGTGACAGAGATCGCGATAGCAAGCGCGCAGAGGATCTTACACAAAAAGACAAAGAGAAGGAGTTGGAAGCCATCAGGGAACGTTATCTGGGCATAATAAAGAAAAAACGACGCGTACGACGTTTGAATGATCGAAAATTCGTATTCGATTGGGATGCAGGCGAGGATACATCCATAGATTACAATAATCTGTATAAAGAGCGTCATCATGTGCAGTTCTTTGGACGCGGCAATGTGGCCGGCATTGATATAAAAGAGCAAAAACGCACACAAAGCCAATTCTATGGTGATTTGCTGGAAAAGCGACGTACTGAGGCGGAAAAAGAACAGGAAAAGGTGCGCTTAAAGAAAATGAAGCGTAAAGAGGATAAACAGAAATGGGACGATCGGCATTGGTCCGAAAAGGATCATGATGAGATGACTGAGCGCGACTGGCGAATATTCCGCGAAGATTATAATATCACTATAAAAGGCGGCAAAATACCAAATCCCATACGAAACTGGAATGAATCTGGCTTTCCGCCTGAAATCATTGAAATTATTGATCAAGTGGGCTATAAAGAACCCACGCCTATACAGCGACAAGCTATACCAATTGGTTTGCAGAATCGTGACATTATTGGCGTCGCAGAGACTGGCTCTGGCAAGACCCTAGCATTCCTTATACCCCTGCTTTCTTGGATTCAGTCGCTGCCAAAGATTGAGCGTCTGGAAGATGTGGATCAAGGCCCCTATGCCATTATTATGGCGCCTACGCGCGAATTGGCGCAACAAATCGAAGAGGAGACCATAAAGTTTGGTCAACCTTTGGGCATACGTACCGTGGTCGTTGTGGGCGGTCTCTCCCGTGAGGATCAAGGTTTTAAATTGCGTCTGGGCTGTGAGATTGTCATTGCTACGCCTGGCCGTCTTATTGATGTGCTGGAGAACAGGTATTTGGTGCTGAATCAGTGTACTTATATAGTACTTGATGAAGCTGATCGTATGATAGACATGGGTTTCGAGCCAGATGTGCAAAAGATTTTGGAGTACATGCCTGTAACCAATCTTAAACCCGACTCGGAGGAGGCCGAGGATGAAAAGAAGCTGATGGAGAACTTTTACTCCAAAAAGAAGTATCGTCAAACCGTGATGTTTACGGCTACTATGCCGCCAGCGGTGGAGCGTCTGGCACGCTCGTATCTACGTCGTCCAGCTACTGTATATATTGGTTCGATTGGCAAGCCCACAGAGCGTACGGAACAAATAATATACATGATGGGCGAGAACGACAAGCGTAAGAAACTCATGGAAATTTTACATCGTGGCATCGAACCGCCAGTCATTATATTCGTCAACCAAAAGAAGGGCGCCGACGTCTTGGCTAAGGGTCTGGAGAAACTGGGCCACAACTCCTGTACGCTTCATGGCGGCAAAGGCCAGGAACAGCGTGAGTATGCTTTGGCTGCTTTGAAATCTGGCGCTAAGGACATACTTGTTGCCACCGATGTGGCTGGTCGTGGTATTGACATTAAAGATGTGTCTATTGTCATCAATTACGACATGGCCAAGACCATTGAGGATTATACGCATCGTATTGGTCGTACAGGTCGTGCGGGCAAGAATGGTGTGGCTATATCTTTCGTTACCAAGGATGACAGCAGCTTGTTCTATGATCTGAAACAGGTTGTCACAGCAAGTCCGGTTTCGACGTGCCCGCCTGAACTAATGAATCATCCCGAGGCACAGCACAAACCTGGTACTGTTGTGACCAAAAAGCGCAGGGAGGAAAAAATATTTGCTTAAATGTTCAAATAATTTTAGTCATATATTAGGAATAAACTTGGACACCTAATATAGTGTAATTTTGGAGCTTTTTTTATGTTGTCTTAAAAGATTATTTAACGCAATAGACGCAAAAAGAAGGCATTTCGGCTTTGTCTGGAATCCATTGGCAAATATTTATCATAGAAGTCCAAAATGATTTCCTCAATTTTGAAACCAAATTTCTGATACAGCATAACAGCCGAATTTGTGGCGGAGACGTGCAGCGTAATATCCTTAGACATGCAGGTCTAAAATGGCAGTAATGATTAAAGAAATGGCTACAAAGTAATTGAAAGTATTTAACCTGTATGAGATGGTAGAGCATGAAGGTAGCAATGCCGCTGCGCTGCCAATTGGGACGAACGGCCATAAATGAAATATAGGCCTCATTGTAGCCCACATCAGGCACTAGGAATCCGCAGCCTACAACCAGTTTTTTATAGAGAGCTACCACACTGTAATCCGGATAGCTAAGACAGTCGCTTACTGTAAGTAACAGAAACCCCAATTAATTACGTATTAATAGTAAACAATAAGCCTTACCATCAATGCCCGGCCAGAACGCATTCTGCAGCAGTGCGTTAACTGCTGCTATGTGCTGCGGTCTCACATAGCAAAAGTCTATAGTAGCACGACTAGGATGCACGCCAGTTACGCGATGCTGCAGCTCGCACATAAGTCGCAACCAGGGAGGTCCTATGCTAGAACTGCGAAAGATAAATGGATGCAAGACTCGTTGTGTATAGGGCGATTCGAAAAGTTCGTATTGTGTGCTGCCGGCTATGCGTGCATAAAAGGAAGTGCGTGAATCCTGCCTAGAATTTGTAATCAACTGATAACGATCGAGTATTTGCGATTGCTGCTGTTCTATTTGAGCCTTTGCTTTTGCTGTCGGATCTATGTGCTCATCCAGATTAAATATAGGACGATTGTGCTCGCGTTTCCATTTACGCACGCAGAGTTTCCGATAGAAGCGACGAACATAGGCGGGTATGTCCATGTGGCAAGTTTTTTCTAAATCGAAAATCTTTTGCAAACGCTGATGCATTTGCTGCTCTTCATAGACGCTCATTAAGCGTAGATTTGCAGCATCATCCGTTACTGTTGCATCTTCGGTCTTGTGTGTCTCCACCAGCCAAGGCCAGTTGCGTCGTGGTTGGCGTACAAAACCGCTTGGCTTACAGGGCTCCAGCACAGCTGTTTCATCTTCCAGCAATTGCTCATCTTCGTTTTGTGTTACCTCCATGGGCTCCTCTTTGATCAATGCTGTGTGTGCCTGTTCAGTTGGGCACTCCTGTGCCTGAAAATTAGTGATTTGCACAATGCGTGGCTGAAAACCATCGCTCTCCTCATCACTGCATGGATTGCTTTCAATAGTCTCTGTTACATGAATGTCTTCAAGGCTTTGTACTGCAGATTGAAACAAACTGCTAGTGGCATTATCATCCATGGTTGGCTCATTTTGCGCTGCATAAAAGCTGCGCAACTTAGCATCTACTTCCGTTGGTGTATTTGGTGGTAGTCCGAAATTTGTTTCCAGCTCCAAGAGACCCACGTTACCTGTTGGCGCCTCCAGCAAAGCTTCCGTCATAAAGAAATCACTTTTGCCAGCGCCAATTAAAGGCTCTGGGATAATGCTAGGCAAATTATTGAACATGGTCAAATCCTCGCCACCCAAATTTTCGGCTAAAAAGTCCATAAGGCTTTCTTGCACTGTATTGAATGGCTGCTGAGCGGCTTCTTCTGCAACGGTTGGCTTCTGTTTATTAGGCTCTATGTTTGTCAACTTAGCCAACTTGGGCGGACGGCCCATATATGGACTGAATTGGGAATACAATATAGAACTTTGTAGCCATGTATTAGATTCATACTTACATGACACGCGCGCATGCGTCTATTTGCAGCACGGGCTCATCTTCAATATTAGCTATAGGCAACACTGGCTTAACATCGCCTTGAGTGTCTGTAACAGATATATCACTGTTGCAGCTATTCTCATCTACAGGCAGCTGGCGCCGTTCCGAGCGTTGCTGAAGACGCTTGGTTTGTTTTTCCTCAACTGCAATAGAATATGGTATTATAAAGGTTTACAAGAGCCATTAACAAACTAGGTGATAGACTTACATTGGTTGCGCACACTGCGCGGTGTTTGATTTGGATTAGCCAGCTTCCACCAGCCGCTTTCTTGAAATAAATCTGCGCCAGACTGAAAATACTCCGGACTGTTGTGTGAGAGGTTGCCCGAGACAGAACCAACCCATTGCTTACGGCGGCGTCTATTGCAAGCAGTTGTGTTTATGATTATTTGTTATTTTTAAATATGTTTCAAAACTTACACACGTGGTCCAAATATATAGTTCCAGTTCTTTTCCAAAAAGCTGATAATATGCGTGCGCCAGTGGAAGAAGCCGTGATGCCCCAAACCCTTTGATTTTATGGACAAATTATAGAGCGTAAGGCTTATGACCAGCAGCCAGGGTATGCGTTGGCGCACAAAACGTTCAGCTACAATTGCGCCTGTTGCATCCTTAAGCTCCTTACGTACACATTTAATGCAGGTAAAGTCAAAGAATATATCGCCAAGTAGATCACCTGGTGTGCTGGCGTGCGGCAGACATTTAATGTGCACATTGTGCTCACACTCCTGGCATTCCAGATAGTTGTCATCTACAATGCCGGTTTGACAGTAGCTGCAGCTTAGATCCTTGGTGCTTGTTTCATTCAAGTCAGCCATCGTAGGCGCTTTAAATTATAAATATTAAAATATAACCAAAATTGTAGTTTTTATTGCGTCTGCACATTGTAAATACAGCGAATGAGGTTGCCATACTGATGCAAAATTGGCCACTTTGTTTGAGGCGCAACAAGTTGGCAGCGTCAATTAACAGCTGTTGGCAATTTCTATCGATAGCTGTTCATCGAACATACCAAACGCGCTCTTTTAGTTCGATAGGTTTAGTTGGTTTTTGGTTGCGGCGCGTGTTTTGAGATGATAAATAAATATTAAATTTTGCATAATAAAAAAATAAACAATTGTAAAAGCAGCAAAATTTAGCAACAAGCTGTTAGGTAAATATATCTTATATTTTCTTTTTAAGATTGTTTAGTAATTTGTCTTTTAATTTTTTGCCAAAATTAAGCTGGCCTCGTTTTTAGCAAATAGAACTTCAAGTTTGCTTCGTGCATTAAAGTCATTTATCTTCATCAAACGCCATCACGTGGCAAATATTTGCCCGAACATTTTGTTTGATGGCAAATATTTAAAGGTTAAATAGTAAATTTTGTTGTGCTGTTCGTTGTGAAATCGCTACGTTAAAGTATAATTTTAAAGGTAAGAGCTTTCTCTTCATTTTGTTTTTTTTAGTTTTTAATTATTTTCATATATAATACACATTAATATATTCACATTTTTCTAGCCTTCGCAATGGCGGCAAGTGAAATTCTCTATAATGTCGAAGACGATGAGGAATTTTTGGAGTTTAGACAATTTAGTTCTTCGACGCGGAAAAAAAACACAACCACGACGCCAAGCAAAACCCAAAGTTTCAGTGGAATGGTCTGATTCCGAAATCTTCAATTTGATAACTAGCGTGAAAGTCTTACCATTATTATGGAACTCCAAAGATGAAAAATATCGAAATAAAATTGAACGACAAGCTGCTTGGAGAAACATGTCCGAAAATGATTTCGATTCAAAGTTCACAGAAACCGAGCTTAATGCAAAATGGTCAAACATGCGTATACAGTACCGCAGCTATTTGGCGAAATCTCAAAAGACCAAATCGGATCAAGGCGCTCAAGATGCCATAAAATGGAAATTCTATGATGCAATGGATTTTATTGGGCTCGCGGAAGGAGAGCAAACTTCTACCACCATCTCGTATATGGTAAGTTCATTCCATTTTTCTATATATTCGACCCAATTTTAAGTTTTATTTGTATTTTTTCAAAGGAACATCGAGATGAAAAAGCAACTTCATCGAATGAGCAAATCTTAAGTCCAGTTAATATCCAATCATTGCAACGTAGACGACTTTTCGCAGTCACCTTCTGCAGCTGTAACCATTTCTGCAGAGAGTACAAGCAACATGGTTACCCAATTTAAGCAGCAGCGCCAACAAGAAGATGAATTTGATGCATTCGGGAAGTACATTGCGGCTGAACTTCGTTCTTTGGGCGATGCCCAAGCCGCTCGTCTAGTTCGTGTTAAAGTAGCACGTTGTTTGATGGACAGCATTGGAAATTCTATCCAACATTAAAGCCATTATCCATCTCAGCCTATTCTTCACAATCATTGAAAAATAAAAAATATTGTCATGAAATATTTGAAAGAGTCAATAAATTAAATTGAGTCGCAATACTAGCAAAGCGTTGTCTTCTTCAGAATCAGTAATTTTCTGGTTTATGACTAAAATCAAGTATGTATCGTAAACAAATTGTTTTGTGTGACAGTAAAAAAATTTTTTTTTTGCGAAAAACAGAAAATATTTTCCATTTTTTTTGATATTTGGCAAACAACATTTGAAGCAAATATTTGCTTTAGCAACGATATTTGGGCAAATAATTTCATCAACAAAGAGAGTAAATATTTGCTTTATATAACGCTAGCTGAATTATCGACAAAATATAAACTTTTCAGTGGCGGATCCACAAGGGGTTTTCGGGTCCGGGCCCCCCTAAAAGTTGGAAAAATCGGTTGAAAATCTTTTGCGAGCTCTGATATATACACACTTCGAAGTGAAGAACCCCCCCAAGAGCAAATCCTAGTTCCGCACCTGAAACTTTTTATTCTTTCCTATCTCCTATCGCCGTAAACCGTCTTTACAGAATAAGCCAAAAATCTTTAATGCCGACTGATTCATCATAATAAGATACTATTTTTGAAAGTCAATGAAATATTGCACTCTAACGTACAGACAGATGGGGACGGACTGACGCTATAAACTTCTCTAGACATCCTGACCATACTTTAGGTAACTTTGGGGAAGTTCCGATGTCTTCCGCTCTATGCTAATGTACCCCTTTTACCTTACAATTAGGTTAGGTTAGGTTAGTTAGTCACATGCCGAGATCCCCCAGAGATAATGTTGTCCATTGTGCTGCCTAATTATTTTTGAGAAAAAGAAAGCATGAAAAGGAAGGGGGTTGCGGAGGGTACAACGTAAGTTCTTAGATGGTCAAAAGGTGAAAGCTGGTGGGCTCACCTAATCTTCTATAACTCTCTCAGTGCTGAACCATTTTGAGATTTCGATGAAAGTGGCCGCTATGCGCAGTTTTGTCAGTCTGTTCAGATCTGCAAAGAAGGGCTTACCCAGAAGCTGGCTACGTTTCCTAAGAAGCGCGAGTAATCACATAACAGGCGTTGGATACTTTTTATCTCCTCCTTATCTCCGCAGCTGCGACAGAAGTCGCCATGGTTCCTATGGTACAGTGCCCCGTCCTGTCCCCTGCTCCTGTTCTTGTGAAAGCTCCTGTTCTTGTGAAATCGCAGAAGTTCAGATGTTCGTTTTGGATTGAGGGTTAAGCGCTTACACAGTGTTACGATAAATTTGTTTTTCATGGCATATGATGACGGAGCCTTGTTTGCCAGGCTGGCTGTCGACAAAAATTAGTACGTTCATTGGACTTCCGTCCATTTATAAATCTTGCCGCTTGGCAGACTGCGTATAGCTCGTTCCGAAAAACGCTACAACCGTAGCAAAGACGGAATGAAAGCTGCGTCGAAAGACCTTCAGATAAGACGCCGGATCCTGTGTATTCTTCAGTCTTCGAGCAATCAGTATAGATCAGTGATCGGCATAGAATACACTAACATTTTTTTTTCCTGCTTCTTGCATATGTATTGAAGTTTTCTCTGCCGAAGTGACGAATTGCGACGCTGACGTTGGTAAGCAACAGACACGAAGTTGATGGTGCTTGGCTTCGGCTCTTGTTGCTCTCCTTTACTGCCACTGCAGCAGAGAAAACAATATCAGAGCAACAAGAGAAGAAGCCGCGCACCATCCACTTTGTGTCTGTTGTTGCCAACGTCAGCATCAAAATTTCAGTACAAAAAGCACGCACACATGCATGCGTTTTGTGTATAACACATGAAGTTAGTCGATATCGCTAATGCCTATACACGCGAGATAGGACCGTGCCGACCACTGGTATAGGTCATTAGCTCATTCCGCTTAAAAGTAGTTTTTTGCTTTTATTCTTCTCTCTCTCTCTTTACAATAACAGGGTATACTAATGGAGGCATTCCGGGGAAGGCACCTAAACCAGACTAATTTAGTTACTCTCCCAAAAAATGGACTGTCAAAGTTTTTAACCCAACATTGTAACGCAGACTATTTAAACAAGATTATAGTGCGTAGCAGAGCTTCCAGTGTATATTATAGTCAACATGTTACGACTAGACTTGCGTCAGATATTTTTAAATTAAGCTTGAACTATCTTCAAAAACCAAACAATATTGCGCACTCGTCTTTTAATTGTCCAGTTTCGTGAGAATTGTAGTTAACTTTATCTGCCTTTGTTGTGTATCTGCAACATTCATAATGATAACGATAAGAAAGATAAGCTTTTAGAACCATTACCCATTGAGTACTGTAATGTACTGTATTGCAATTAGTTTCGTAAATAAACTCGAATCGTTTGGATTAAATATTTTATAATAAATATGTTGGAAAAGTTTCAGACAAAAAGTGGTCTTATTGTGACGGGCGTAGTCTCAATTTTATCTGCGGTCATAATGTGCTTAATATACACAGATCAAAGATGTAAGATTTCCGAGATACATTTATTTATCTACAAATTAATTTGTATAACAAAATTTTAGGGTTCGCATCGGATCTATGGGTTCACGTATTGGGCTTGGAAATATTTGGCAGTTTAATACTTATAATAGGCGCTTGGAAGGTAAGCATATGTTTGGATATTATATTCTTACTAAAAAATAAAATTTTTTTTTTTTTTTTTATAAAATTTAAGCAAAGTTATAAACTTTTGGTGCCGTTTCTACTGACAAGCGTTTTCTTTGTCTATTTGCTTATATACGGAGCTATATATAGTATTACTGACATTACTTGTATAGATAACTTTTTAATTCTAATTGCTTCAATTGGCATTATAGGTAAGTTTTGGATCAATTTTATTTTTTTATGGAAAACATAATATTTATACAATTTTAGCATTTGAATGTTGTGCACTTTATGGCGTACAAAAGGCCTTTGAGGAAATGCGCAACGATGTTCCACCCGCGTATCATGAATATGCTGCTAATGCATGGCAGGCAAAAGTCTGAATTATGAAAAGTTTTTGTAAAATATTAATAAAGAAAATATTGCACCATGATTCAAAATAAGAAGGTGACGCAATGCGCTGATTCGCGTGAAAAAGAGAGCGCTGGTTCAATTTTTGTATGGTAGCTATATGAAATAGTGAAACAATTTTAATCAAACTTTACACAAATGTGTAGACTAATATAAAAGGCATAAAAACACAAAAATATATGTTAAAAGTTTTTTTTATATTTTTTAAAATATAGCGACCAATTAAATAAAGTCAATTGAAGTTTTATTAAAATTTTTGCAGTATGTATTTCATTTAGCTACCATACAATAATTGAACCAGCTAAACTTGCACAATTCCTTGCGTCACCTTGAGAAATTCATTGTATTTTGGTATAATTTGCAAAAAACTATGTTCATTTTAAAGTTTTTTAGAAAGAGCTGAGCATTTTTTAAGAGCAACAGTTGCTGCAACCCTCAGGTGCTCTAAAAGTTGTAAAATTCAGAAGCACTTGAGTGCTTTGGTTGCTAGGCCAGGACTTTCAGAGCAGCTTACGGATTTACCTTATGTCGCTTTTACGCGGGTTTTTTACACGGTTTTTTCTGAAATGTATCTACCGTGTAAAAACAGAATTGGGTGTACGTACTACTGTGTTCAAAAAGTAAGGTGACATGTGAACTGCGCGCGCCAAAACTTGGAGAAATTTTTTTGTTCAGGTTGGTAGGACTATCTTTATGTCATCCATGCCAAGATACACGTCAAAATATGCTTTAGTGTTTGAGTACGCTTCGTTTTTGTGAGCTGCTAAAAGTGAATTTTTCGATTTTCGTTTGCGTGAAGCTATTCGCCATTGTGGCGAGACAACTCATAGTTTTTGCACCATGACAATGCAACGCCTAACACTGCATTGATTCTTCGTGACCATTTCGCCAGAAACTCAACCCATATCGTTCCACAACCACCGTATTCACCTGATATGGCAACGTGCGACTTCTCGCTATTCATCAAACTCAAAAGAACGCTCCGGGGACACCGTTTTGAGTTGATAAAGGAGATTCAAGCCGCGTCGAAGAAAGAGCTGTAGGTCATTCCGAAAATCGATTTTAACAACTGTTCCGAAGATTGGAAAATTCGTTGGCAGAAGTGCATGATTTGGACGAATAAATAGGTTAGGTTAGGGCGGCTGCTGGCTTGAAACTACCGCACGAATCTCTATGCTTTCCATTGCATTTGTACCCTTCTCCTATATGGTATGCTTAAATAGGGTCCCATCCTGTTGCAGCAATGTAGCTTGCAATCTTTCTCGGACAAATGAACTCGAGCCCTGCTAGGTTCTGAAGGAAATAGTAACCCAGGTGCTTTTTCCTGCGTCTGCTAAGAGCTTCGCAGGAGCAGAAGAAGTGCTCTACTGTTTCTATCTCTTGCTCGTCTCTGCAGCTTCTGCAAGAGTCATTTATAGGAGCATTAAGTCTAGCAGCGTGTGCTATCGCTCTAACGATTCCCGAACACTGTGAACGGTTAAGACTGCAAAGTTTTCTGGAGCGTTTTGCGTCAATAGTTGGCCATATTTGGCGGGTGATCCTACAGTGAGGTGTGTTGTTCCACATACTTTGAGCAAGAAGGCTATACTTTTCCCTAGTATGTAGCTTAAAAGTAGCCATCGGCATACGTATATCCTCCTTATCAGGAAGGAGGGTAGTGGTCGTGCCGTTTCTGGCCAGTTCGTCTGCTATTTCATTGCCTTTAATATCTTGGTGCCCCAGCCACTTTTCTTTATGTACTTGTTTTTTCCATAAAAGTGGTTCCAATTTTTTGAAACTGTTGTTCGTATACTTGTTATGTCGCCAACCAGCCCAAAAACGCAATTCATTCGCGGCTTTCAACTTTTCAGCAGTTTTTCATTGCATTTTTAATGCGCTACATTGACAAGAAGAGCTTATAGGTTTAAGCATGAAATGTAACTTAAGCATAGGGACTTGATATGGCTGTATGAAGATAGCTTAGCTGAAAAGTAATCCTAACAGTTTTCCTTAAGATCAATTAGTTTATGAAATAAACAATTGTACAATTTTTAATGGCTCCCTGTCCATGATCAGCTTACTCCCCGGAACCGCTGGATGTACATCGGATTGTGTCTATATACTCTAGGTCTTGTCGACCCGAGGAGTGCAGTCGTCATCGATTAGAGAGTGGGCACTGCGACCTGAAAATCTATTGTACTGTAACCATTATTAAGACAAAAGACCATCTGCCTTCCTTATGAAGAGCAGTAAGTCTTTCGTTGGGACTTGACGTAGCTGGAACGGAGTGATCCGTTCAGCTCCCAAATGTGTGACTCTGTCCCACACTATTGCTGGACAAGATGTGTTTGGTCGTCTGGTCGTCTCCAAAACAAAGCCTGCACGCTGAAGAGTCCGATAGACCCATTTTATGTAAGTTACAGCATGGTGCCCAGAAAAGTAGGCTACCAGGAACCTTAGGTCCACTTTACCAAGACCTATAGTTCTGTTGGCATTCGAGGGCAAGACAAACACTTTAGCTTGTCTTAACTTCGGTAAAGAAAACGAATGTTTCCCATGTTCACCTAAGGCCCATTTGTTCACCGTAGTTTTGATTGCTGACCAGCTAATGCCACAGAAAGGCGCTGGGCGGTGGGCGAAGAAGAACCCAATCTCGCGAGGAAACTCTCCATTAAGACAATGCGCTGATAGCGGCCTGGCCATCTGTAAATGTTAGCATTCCTAGTTCCTTTAAGGAGGTTACTGTGGACGCAGAATTCCACGGTATGAATCTTTGCTTGAAAGACATTGAGCTAGATGCCCATTGCCATAGAGATTCTGGTGTTGGGTCCGAAAACTCCAACACCTACGTCTAAATGGATTAACCAAGCATGCTCCAGTAATTACAGTCAAATTGGAAATTTTACTGAACAAAGAACTGTCTAAAGTTTTGAAATACATATTTACTCAAACGATTCCAACGCAGTACCTCGCCTATGTCTCGAATTTTGGAGTTTTGACTTCTAACCGGTTAGTATCAAACTCAGTTTTCCGAACTCATCGAACTTGTCCATATCAATGTAGGGCATTAACAAACCTACAATTCTCAGCCTATAAAAAGTTTACTACTCAGAGCCACTGGATCTACATCGGAATGATTATATCTACGTGCTCATACATAGTGCTCGTCGTTCCGTGGAGTTCAGACGTTATCGCTTGCGCCTAAAGGGCCAATCAAGTACGTTCCAGTAATTACAGCAAAATGAATCATTTTACTGAACTAAGAACCGTCCAAAGTTTTGAAACACATCCCTACCAGAACAATTTCAATGCAGCACTGCGACTTTGTTCCGCACTTCGTAGTTTCACTTCAAAGCGGCTTGTTTCAAATTCTTCCAGCTTGTCCCTATCATTGTAAGGCACAGTTGTTCCTAGCTGGCCGTGTATGCCACAAATTGGTATGCCACAATGCTGCAGGTTCCGCTCTGCCACCCATTCGGCGCCATTGTTGCCTTGTTGCTGTTAGCACTTGCTGAGGAGCGAAAAAAAAATGGCGAACCAAATTTCATTTTTGTCGCTCGGAGCTGCTGATGCGGCAGATGCATTAAAAGGGTACGTTCATACAAGTAGCAGGAGTAGATTGTCAGCCCCACTGACAATTCTGCAGTTGAGTTGAGTTAAAGCGCGCGTTGCATATTTCAGGACGTCCATTTGCCCAACACCATGCCCCTCTAATCCCGTAAAAAACCCAACCCCAGTCAAATGGCCAACTTGTAGCACAAATTTTCCAAGCGATTTAATGCGCTCGGCAAACAACTACAACAGTGCACTACAAAGGCAAACACAACTCGCAGACAAACGGCGACTACGTCTGGCTGTCACTTAATCGAAGCCATTAGCGTTATTAACCTGGCCAATACTGGGACTCAGAGACGTAGATGCAGATATTTAGGGGCTCTATTTGCGGCGGCAGTGTAATAAGTTTGGAATTGACTACAAAAATTAGAATAACACAACCCGTGCTTCGAACGCTATCTACGAACTTCATTATATATTTCGAGATATCCCACCTGTAATATTTTGCTGTACTTTACTTAACTTCCTGTCCGATTTTTGCCGCTCGAATTCGCTACTGATTATTCAAAGTTTTATCGGTATCCAGGAAACACTCCAAAGATTTCTTTTCAAGTGTAATATCGAGATGTTTAAAAGTTTCTGTTATGGAACCACATCCATCTGGTTCGTATCGCCTCATGCAAAATTATTGACCGTATCATTGGCGGATGTACGGGTTTCCCCCAAAGTCGGAAAAATGAGTTGAAAAAGTCTTTAGCGAGCTCTGATATATATAAGCTTCGAAGTGAAAAACTCCCCCAAGACCACATCCTAGATCCGCACCAAAGTAAGACCTAAAAAACCTATTACGGCAGACTAAAATGTGGTTTTCAAAAAGTCCAAGACATAGATCTTAGAAAGAATCCATTTTTATTTATTTATGTACCAAAGTCCTAAGATCTTACAATGTTCAAACTTATTTGTATGCCACAATATAAAACACGTCATACTCTCCTTATGTCCCCATAGCCGTCTACACCCCTGGACAACTACAACTCAAACTATTTTAACTACTCCCAGGCCTGACTGGCGGCCAGGTACAAAGCAAACAGCGTCTGTACATTGTGTATATAGTCAGCTTGGTTATCCAAGGGACCCTCCACGCCAAAACGCTCGCAAAGCACACGCACATACTCCGGCAGCGACATTTGTTCCTGCAGCGTGGCACTATAGGCCTGTTCCAGCGCGGCTGTAGTCTCGGCATGAGCAAATGAACGCGGCCAATCCTCTAACAAAGCATCGATATCCTTGCGCGGCTGTGCATCATGCATGGACTGCGTCATATGCACCTGCTCCACCTCACCAATCCACTTATCAATATCCTTGGGCGATCTAGCAGTGGGTACCAAAGTTGCCGAACTGGCATTCCTTGCATTACGTCCATGTGTGCCGCTCAGCACGGAACGCAGTTTCATATTCAACAAGCTGGGTTCACTTTGCGCGCCTGATGGTTCGTCTAGCAGCCAAAGGCCCATGCGTTTAAAATGCTCATCCAGCTCGGCTTGACGGTGTAGCTGCAGCAGCGGTGGCGCCACCACCTTAAGCAGTGCGTCCACATCGCCCACGGCGGGCACATATTCCGGTATAAAGGGCTGCAGATGGCAGGGCGTATCTATTGTCTGCGGCGTGTATTTCAGTATATAAGGAAAGAGTTCCTTTAGTTCGGACTGCAGCGGTAGCTGCTCCCACATCTCGGGCGTCAAGCTGAGTTGCACGTCACGCGTTGGCCCAGCTGCTGCACTGCGTCTTTGCTGCGGCTGCGGTAGTTTGTGATGCGGCAAGGCAGATGTGACTGCCATGGCGCCTAGCTCATCACTGGAGGAGTTATGCGAGTGGTGTGCATCCTCATCTTCGCTGTCTATGATTGGAGGCTGGGCAAAACGCGAGCTGCCCGGGCGCTTTTGAGGACGTGCTGCGGGCTGAGGCGTCGCGATGGGTTTGCCTGCGGCTGGCAGCTGCTGCAAGTCGCTGTTGTCCTCCTCGCTATCGTCGCATTCATCGTCATGGTCGATTATGTCTTGGAGCAGACCATCGTCATCCGTGGAGCTGGTATGCGGTTGCTGTAAGAAGAAATGGTTATAAGGCGCGGGTTAAAATTTGTGCCAAATAAAATTGTCTGAATATCGAATATATCGAATAAATGCGTTCTTGATAAAAAATTGATTTTCGATTCATAAATAAGCTTTTTGTAAAATAGCGCATGCATTAAATTAATACATCTTAAAATAATTCCCAACGAATATCGAATACATTGAATGAATTAAATACAAAATTTATTTTTAATTCGCAAATTATCTTTTCTTAAAAAACCTAATGAATAAAATGAATACACTTTGAAATAGCAAATAGCAAACGTATGTTAAAGAATAAAAAGAATTGAATATAAGTTAGAAAAAAGTAATTTTACATTTTTCTTGAGTAACTGACAAGTTACCTTAGTGAATACGAAGCGAGTGTAATGAATACATTAAAAAAAAATAAATTGCGTTAAAAAGTTGTTTGTTTTTTCAGAGAATGTATTGAATACCTAGAAAAAATTCAGGAATTTTCAAATACCAAACTGTAGCTACAATTTTTATCGGTACCTCAGTTATTCATTTGCGAATATAACGAATATCGTAGGTACTTATACAAAAATTAAACATGTATTCATTTAAAGTTTTGCAAATTTAATTTTTAATGAGTAGTTTGTTGTAACGAGTACCAAATTAATAAAATGAATGTGATATAATGCATTTAAAAATATCGAATAGCTTTGAATAGTTTTTTTCGATTATGTGAATATTATGGTTGACTTGGATTAGTCATTTGCGAATATAACGAATACCGCATTTAATGCATATAAAGTTTTGCAAATTTCAGTTTTATTGAGTAGTGTGTTGTTACGAATATTAAATGAATAAAATGAATGATTTTTTTTTATGTATTCTTATTTGCAATCTGTCAAATCAGCCAATCAGCAAATTTTTTAGATAAAATAATAATGCCAGTAATTATTGTGCTCCGGTGAGTCCAATCAATATGTTTCAAAATATCGAATAGCTTTGAATAGTTTTTTTCGATTATGTGAATATTAAGGTTCACTTGAGCTAGTCATTGGCGAATACATATAACGAATATCGCATTTAATGCAAATTTCAAATCATATTTTTTTAGCAATTTTATTTTTCGAATACCAAATGAATAACAAATTGATCCAAGCTTGTTATTATGTGTATTTGTGAGTGTAATGAATACATTTGAACATTTCGATTTGCATTAAAAAGTTTTTTATATGCTGTGAATGTAATGAATACCTAATATTAAATGAATATTTAAAATGTCAAATTATGCCGATTACCATTATATTTAACGAGTGTAACGAATATCGAATGTATAAAAGAAGACTTTATTTATTTTTTATTATTTTTTAATTTTCTTTTGTAGTTTAATGTAAGAAATATCGATTAAATGTATTCTGCAAAAAACGAGCTTATATTTTTTGATTATTGATTGAGTCACTTGTGAATATAATGAATGTGAAACGAGTTCAATACACAGAATTTGCCTTAAAAACAAATGAATAGATTATATTCATTCCAAAATATTATATTTCTGCAAGCATAACTTTTTCGACTATTAGTAAGTTCCTTGTAAGCTTTAAGTACATTATATTATTATGAATGCATTGAAATATATCGGGTGCCTTCTTTTTCGATCTCTGAGTTAGTAAAATAAAAGTAATTATTGCATTGAAGATATTTTCGATTACAGAAACGCCCCGAAGATTAAATGAATATATTGCATGTACTGAATGGACTGAAGGCATTCTCAGGGCCGTAGAGAGAAAATTCGGGTCTCAGGTGGGGAAAATGGTTGGTATCATATTTTCGAATATTTCCGGAAATTATCATTTATATATTTCAATAGAAAAACATCTTTTCCACAAGCCAGGAAATAGCGTGAAAAAAAATTATCCATAAAAAAAAAAAAATTTTATTAAAGCAGTAACTACACGGGGCCTCTGAGAAAACTCCGGGTTCGGGGGGAATCCTCCCATCACTCCTTCTCTCGTGGGGCTTGGGTTTTCTAATATTCCGAATTGTTCAAAGAATTGGTCAAACAAGTTTTTTTTAGTATTTCTTTAGAACATCAAGAATTGCTTTACTTTTTGAGAACTGTTCTTTGAATTTTTTCGTTTCTTGAATTGGTAGGGAATTTAAAGGCACACTGTAACTTTCTGAACCCTACTCTTTAATACATTTTTAAGGTAAGAGTCTTCACAGGTTCTGACGCTGCCGCAATTAGCTCTAGTGTGTTGTGACGTCACAGCACAAACTTTCGTACGTATTAATTTTTTATGTGCTACCTTACGAACGCATTCATCAAGGGTTACACTATAAATAAATTAGCCAACTTCGTTTGGATATCCCATGGATTTTGCTGCTCCACTTACCATATTACGGCGTCGGGAAGGCGGTGGATTGCGATTACTGGACACACGCTCCATTTTGACGCTGCTCAAGTGCTTGGTATCTGGCCCACTGATTGTGATCTCCTCATCGTAGTAGTTCATGGTCGCGACCTCTCGCTTTCGATGTGTCACCAAGCGCTTGTCGCTCTGGCTGTGCCTTTATCTTTTAATGATTTTCCACGCTGCGAAACTCTATTCTGCACACTTCCGCACTTGTTTTTCCGACGAAGTGAATTGCCGCAAACTGTTGGAAAAAATACGAGTTGATGCAGGTGCAGGGTTTGCTTTTGTTCTACTACTTTATAGTACATACCAACATTTTTTTGTTTTGGTACCTGCGCTTCGATTTCGTTGTCCTGACAACCCGGTGTCGTTACCGTGTGGCTAATCGAGTGCTTCAGGGGCAACACCAAACTAACTACTCGCTCCCTTTTCCATATAAACAATTCTTGTGAAATTGGTTCGAGTGTTGTTTTTTGTTGCTGTTTTGTTTTAATTATATGAAATCTGTTTATCACACAGATTTTCATACTTACTGCAAGGGCGTGTGTGTGTTTTGTGTGTACGCTATAGACCCTGGTCCAGTTATTTTGTTAGTCCTGTTATGTACGCTCCATTGTCTAGACAACCAAATTGAAGCTTTATGCTTTTGTTGTTGTTGTTTTTGAGGTAGCGGCTTATTCTAATGAGTTAGCTACCGGCACATTTTATCAGTTTATTATGCAGCTCACTCCATTCATGAATATTCTCAACGAATATATTCGATTTTTTATGGCTTAGCAGTGCTTTTGAGAAAATTTTAAGTCGGATTGTAATAATTTGCTTAACAAAACGCAAACATGTATCCCTAAACTGTATCTAAATTTCGTAAAGTTTATGCGGTTCTTTGATTTAAAGTTGTAGCGCTTTGACTCACTCAATTTTGAGCGCTTTTTCTCTCTTACACTCAATTTCAAATGTAAACAAATGCTGAAATGCACTCAAATAAACCTAGAGCTTAAGGGGTATACGCAGCTCGTACAATTTCGCGCGGAATGACAAAACTTCATATAAAGAAAAAAAATTCCTTTCATTTGGGATTTTTTTTTATATGAAGTTCTGTCATTCCGCGCGAAATTTTTCGAACTGCGTATAGGCCTTTAGTTGTTAGAGTTTGGGAATTTTGTAGCTGTAACAATAAAAAATTGAAACAGGACTGCAAAAAATATTATGTTCTGAAAAGGATAAATCGAAAAATATTCGCATCTGAAAAACTATTCTTTATTCATCTATTTATATAAAAATAAAACGATGTTCGTATGTCTTTTATAGACTCACGAACTATCTGCTATATTCCAAAATTTTTTGTGTGTGTGTTCCTTATGATGTGTGATTGCGGTAGTTGCTCATTGGGCGTTTGAAAGGTTTTGTACATCTATATATAAATTCGTCAACAAAAAAATCAGTGTGGTACCGATTGTGTTCGTATGCGTGAACGTATCGAGTCGAACTTACACTATGTGATAGCTACACTTCATACGATGTGCACAATGTAAGTTTCACCTCGATACGTTGAAATTATGCAGGTGAAATGGAGGTGGATCCGCCTAGTTGTCTATTAAATAAGCAATTTAGACTTGATTTATTTGAATGTATTTATAATAATACGTATTTTTAAATATTTTTTCATACTTATTAAGGTTTTGTTTTGTCTAGATCAAAGCTAACAAGCTGCATACTAAAAAATTTTGTAATTAGCGCAAATTTTTTTTTACGGATTTTCCCATTTTCCTTAATAATTTACTATATATGTCATCGCTGAGACCTATTCGTTGCTGATTTGCATTTGAATAAGGTGAGGTTTTGGGCACTTCTGTATGGATATTCGTTAGTTATGGACTTTCCTTTTACACCGGCGGTAGTCTCCAGACGCGGTAACAAATCGCATACACTGATCTTTGGAAGATCTTTAAGATGTTAAAAATGTGCCTCAGGCTCAATGTGATGGTACATATGCCTGCATCTGACTAGTTCTCTTTTAGGGGCCTCTTACACCAGGTAGAGAATACCGTGGTGCTAAATTCTATTCTATAAAAAGCAAACTAAAAATTTTCAATTTTGAAAAGTGTTCGAAAAGGTTACTTTTTTTTTATATATATTTACTATATATATATAGTATTATTGTAATATCTTAGTTTTAAAGCTGTTGGGCTAAACTCTATAAATTGTAAATAGTCAGCAAACACAACATATTGTTATATTAGGGTAAATAAAGAAATTGGATGGAATTAGGGCAAAAAATATTTTTTTTATTCTTACTTCAATACATTTTTGAAGTATACCAATAAAGCTCTTTCATATGCATTTTTCGGAAGTATGTATTGAAGTTTAAACTATTTAGAGAACACGCCATAAGAACTATTTTGTTAAACTTTTGAGAAAGTTCAGGGACCTATTCTGATAACTGCCTAATACTTTTCATATCAGTACTGAAATAAAACTTTAAGAATCCAGGTAACGATATCTTGATAGATAAATAAATTTGCTCAAATTTCATCGCTTGAAAATTGTTTCTCGTAGTAAAGCGATATAGCAATGATGTTGTAGATCATTTCAAATCATTTAAAATACTTCTCGAAAAAACTATCGATTTAATGGTATTTGTAGATATTTCGAAAAACACCAAAAATTATTTCCACTTTTTAATTTTAAACAGTCATTGTGCTTGAACTAATTGACCTTGGTTTGAATATTATTTGATAGATCATTTTATTGGCAACAAAAATAAGAAAGACTCTACGATTGATAGCAATAAAGATATCATGCAAAAACCGCACCAACCACATATTTGCAAGGCTGGTAATTTGCCGCTCCCCCTTATACAAAAACTCGGTTTTCAACTTAGAACAAGGACCCAAACAATACGTTAAAGTTTTAGCAACTAAGTATTGACAGTCCCTTGCCATATTATTAGATCCATGCTGCAAATTTACTTTTTTCACAAGTTTCTTTCTTTTATAAATTTTGTTTTGAGATTTGTTTGTAAAACCACGAAGTTTTGAAAGCCTAGCTATTTCCTCAAATGAAAAAATCGTTCACGAAAGAAAGTCTATTTTTATGCACGGTTAATGGATTACAACATTTTTATTTTACAAAAAGGTGGATATTCTCGACTGGCCAGGAAAATCACCCGACATGAACCCTATCGAGAACGTCTGGGAGTTTTTAAATCTGCAGTTAGTATGAAAACCCTTTCAACCATGCAAGAGTTAATAAAGATCCTTTTACTGATACTTGGAAACACAACATATGCCTCGACGCATTCTAGCTGAGTTGGCTGCAAAAGTTAGTCACACAAAATAAAGATTTTTTTCAAAAAATTGTATATTAATGTAAAAATATAATATTTTTATGTTAATCACCTTTCTTTGTGGCAAAATGCAATGTATAAGTTATAAATTTTGGTGTTTCAATAGAAAATATACCTCTAAATGCCTACTTACATGTTATAAGTAGGGAAAAATTAATTTTTAAGCATGGATCTAATAATATGGCAAGGGACTATATTTTGCAGCAAATGTCACTTTTGAGACTTCGTTCATTAAAAGAACATCATCAGTATTTGACGAGAACTTCATGCTCCTGCTTTTGGTCTTCGGGACACAGAAAGTATGGCAAGATAAATAAGGCAAATAAATTAATTTTGTCCTCCCACACACGAGTTCCTAGCTGGGTTGTTTACTTTGCTATCTTTTTGCTAGAAACACCTCGAAATACCATTTCTTCTTCCCCCAAACCCTTGTTTACCTCTTTTTGGACTCGCTTATGCTCCTCCTGAGGTGTGGGTATGTGATCTCAGCATTCGTCTGCAGGCATTCCGATCCTGGATCATGTCATCGTCATCGCTGGGACCCATTCGTTGCTTATATTTTTGCATTTGAAAAAAGGTGAGGTTTTTGGCACTTGTGTATGGATATTCGTTAGTTATGGACTTTCCTTTTACACCGGGAAACATCACTGTTGTCCAACATCGATATATAGAGATTTTAAACTCCGATCATCGATGTTTTCTCCAGCACTATCCCACAGTTCTGAAGAGTTCAAGATTTCTATTCTTCAACTTTTGTTGTTAAACAAACAGCATTTTATTTGCACTTATAATTGACACATGTCTTTTCAATTATAATCTTACCTTATTTATTCGCACTTTAACTTTCAATTTTATATTTATGCCAAGAAAAAAAAAAAAACCCAAAACACTTGAAAACTCTCAAAGCCCACACTTTACCTTTTAAGCGACGCCCATGCAGCTCATTCAAACAATTTGCACTCAACCGGTTTTGACGCTCACTCTCAGCTGTGCGCTCTCTTACGCTCACACACTCAAAATATTTTACGCTCAGCCGGCAAGTTGAGTGTTTAACGCTTGAGTCGCTTTGCGTGCTGCTATTTCAATTTATTCTGTTTTGGAATTTTGCGCTGTGCGGACGTACGCTCGATTTTTGCGGTTTCTCGGTAGCTCTGTTGTTTCGTCGTGTCTTTTGGCTTACAATTCGCTTCACCGTTTGGCCAACTAATTAAATGTGTGCGAGAGTGTAAGAGTGTGTCAGCGTGTGTTTGTGTCAATTGAATTTGTGTGACTTTTGATCGAATCAAAAAGATATCAGAAAATAAATATTCCATGATTTTTATATAAAAAAAAAAGCAAAGTGTATTTGAAAACCAGAGAAAATTAATAGTGCTATTAAGTGTTAATTAAAACCGGCAATTGATTTAATGATATGCTACAATCTGCATTAAATCTTGCGCAACTCATTGCATAAAAAGTTTGAAAGCTTGTTAATTACATTTTAAAACGAGACTGCTCGATAAACCTCTTTTTAAAGCTAGACTTTATTAAAAGTGTGAAAGATTTTCATTACGCAGCCTTAGCAGGATTACCGCAAAGATTACCCAAACCTCTCTTCTAGCCGAATATTTGTGCATATACCCGAAAAAAAAGGTAAGTACCCAGAGTTTGCGCTCATGTTTCTCAACGTCCGGCTTTCGTGTGCGCTCGTACTTTTTACGACCATGCACAGTGGGCAAAAAGGTCTATGCACTGAATTCATAAGAAGTGCAGGATTTTAAGCTAGAAACCTATTATGCATATTAATTTAAAAGAGATATCGCTCGACTGCAGTCTATAGGTTGCTTACTGTTGTAAACGATCATGAATAAATAATTATGAACAAAAGTTTTTGTATATAATTTGAAAGACTTGTAATGTTTTTAATTTGCGTACGCGAATGATCAAAGTTTTTTTACCAGAAACTTATTTTTTGGTAGAAGCAGCAGTTCTTCTTCTGTTCATTACAAACTGCTGTCGTGTTAGTTTCTGACGTAAAACTTCCCTGCGTACATTTCTGCCTTCCATTGGTAGCCAAAAGCAATTTATATTTTGATATAAATCAATAGAAAGCAGTTTTTGTCTTAACATTTTTTTCATATTTGGTCATACTGTTATCAAAACCGATAAGATGAAACATTAACTTATTTTATTTTTTTATTTGGACAAGCGTCTAACAACTATTTTTTGTAAAGCCCCGCACAACCGAAAGTGCGATAAAGAAGTTTTTACTTTTCGTCTTATTTTTATCCAAATCCATGTGAGGTAAGATAAGACGATATCAAAGCATTTTTTTTCTTCTGATTAGGATTGCCTACTATTGTTAGAGCTTGAAAATTTGATTTTTATTTCTTTATTATATTTATATATTTAAAATTATCAAAGCCGAGTACTGAGGTTAAAAACAGAGTTTAAAGGTTTTACCCATTAGAACAGGTTTTAAGCAAAGATCATATACATAAGAGCAAAAGTCAAAAAATTAAACAGAAAGTATTAGTTAGATAACAAATAAATCTCCGTTCTAACATTTTTTATAAAATTTGGTGTAAAGCCTTTCAATTTTGAAAATTGTATTTAAAAAGAGACTAGTGATGTTCTTATTAAGGGCAACATTCTTGTTTTAAAGCCGTACTGCGTACTGCAGCAGTGCGGAACGCTTACGAACAAATTGATTTTGATAAACATTTGACAACACTTCCAAAATTAAGCTGCTGCGCTTTATTTTTATTTTCTTTTATTTTGTATAAAATCATGGAACAACAGGAAGTCTGAGTACGTATATTTTTTTTGTACGGAATCTTTTCGGGCTGCTGCGTACTGGCCTTTAAGTAGGATAAAATGACAGTTAAAAGTTTTCTTAAAAATGTGACTGATACCAAATTGATCTATGATGCAATTTATTTTTTTTTATTTGTATGCAAAGAAATTTTTTTTTTAGCATGTCTCAAGAGTCTAATTTTGCTCTTAAAGGCCTATTCGCAGTTTTATGAAGTTTTGTCATTCTAAAAATCCCAATTTTTTTTTTTATATCTTGTGTATCTCTGAAAAAGAGAGCGCATGCTAAATTTTTATATGGTCTCTATATGAAATTGTGGACCAATTTTGATCGGACTTCACACAAAAGTGTAGATTAATATGAAATACATAATAACATGCAACATTGTTTCTTTTTTTTATGATTATTTTTTGTATACTTATAATTTTTTGCAAAGGTCTTTCTAGCTTTCAATAAGCATCTTACGACACTATATGGTAGTGATATAATTTTTTTTTTGAGAAGATATTTTTCTAATAAATATCAATAAAATAGAGCTTATTTACTTAAAAAAAATAATAAAGACCTAAATCATTCAAAAATTGATCTATTGAGTACCAGTTGGGAATTTTATTATCTTAAAAGCAAAAACAGAAATTTTTTATTGCCCATATACATATATACTTCCTAGAGCTCCAAGGTGGAACATAGTGCTACAAATATTGTCCATAACACTTCCTAAGCAAAAAATCCAAACTGTTATATTTTGATTAATTCTTCCAAACAAGCAAGAAAAATTCTCAAGCTCGACTTTTTTGCCCACTGTGCCGCATTGAGCAGCTTCTGATTCACATATAAAACAAAATGCTTTATGTCTGAGCCAAATTAAAAGGGTTCCCAACTGTAGGGGGGTCAATCTGCTTGAACGCCTCTCAGGTTAACTGTGCTTGTGTTGACCTTTTATTCGTTTTTTTTCTTTCTTTCGTATCCGTCACAATGAAATAAAACTTTAGCAATAAAATGAAATCGTTTTGAATTATTGAGGTACGGCAGAGTTTGGGTTTGGTCTTTAATATAAATTATATTTGGCGGGTATTGTTGGGTCCACATACGCAGTCCTGACCATGTGTGCAGCACCCTTTGAAATAAAAGGCTCAAATAGGTGTCTGGGGGTATTAACAGTTAACATGTTGCGGTTTTTGATTGTTGCAAAGAGTTTTATCAGCGCATAAAAGGCAAACTCCAATGCCATTTGGGTTTGCTTTTTGGGCACTGGATACATTCTTGGGTAGCTTTTAGCTCTGCGCCAGTAACGGCGTGTTTATCAAATGAAATTGAGTTGGTATTTTTATGTACCAGGGTTTGGCTAGGGTTGATAAGAGTTTTTCTCTTTTGAAATTATTATGAGCTTGAGGTTCAACATACTTGATTTGAGGCGCGTAAGGTGTAGAAAGGTTATTTTGTTGAACTTTTGGGTAAGGTATTTTGTTTTTTTGTGCATATTCATCAAATCAACAGCACATAAATGTTAATCATTATCAAGCATCTACAAAAGTAGATAAGAACCTACTACTGGGAGTTTTTGCAGGCACTTTCTTATGCATATGTTTTTATGAAAAAGATAACAAAAATCAGTTTCGGAAACTCTTTGAAGATGCTTATATTTTTAGGTTTTTTGTTTTTTAGCATATGTGCCCATTTTGTTTATATTCATGATTTTCATCTTTAAATACCCTTGTTTACATATTCGTATGTACTTAGTTGGCACTTTCTTTTTGCAGCAGACCTTCATAATAACGCGCAGCTTTGAAAACCCTTTACATTTTGTAGTTCAGAATGTACGCAACTATTTTGTTTTCATAGCTGAGATAAGATAAAATATCTTAGACAATTTTTAGACTTTTTTGGTTTTTTTTTTTTGGGTTTTTATGTATCAAAAACAACAGCTCTCATTGTCAAGACACTAAAATGGCAGATAAGCAACTTTATACAAATAAACAAAAACTTTTACTATTTGCCCCTTAATGGGATTTTTTTTTTTAATTCAGTGTTCCTATTTCCGCTCAAATTGGCGCTTTATGCTGATTCCAACATTTCAAAAAATGTTTTTTTTATTCAGTTGCGTCCTATCTGCCAATATTTGATTTCTTCAAGGTTTCAGGAAAAATACAATAACTCCAAAATTGTATTACTATTTTTCGCATACATATAGAAAACATCGATTTTTGGATCTTCAAATTTTGGATTTAGGCGTTTCCATGTTGGCGTGATGTTACGTTTGTAAAGGGTGTTTTTTTAGAGTTACACAAGTTTAAATCATAATAAAACAAATAAATATATTTTTAATATCAATAGAACGGGCTTTATTGGATATACAATTTTATGGCATTAATGTTTAAATATGATTTCGGCCATCTGGCCGCCAACTCAATGTTGTGAACCTCTAAGAAAAACACGCTGTATAGCAAAATATGACAAGAAAAAAGCAAAAAGCTAAATTTGAATAGGTTTTTTGATGTACAATTAAGTAGAACTATATTTAGTAAAAACAATGATTACAATTGCTCTTACTGAGTAAAAATTCATCTGGCGTTATGTAAATTTCTGCGAATAAGACAAGTTTTATGGTACAAAATTATTTTCAGTAGGACTTTAAATAATGCTAGTTATAATGGTTTGGCGAGTTGTTAAACTAGCCTTAGTATTTGGTGTGACGTTATATGGCTTGGCCTTATATAAATTTAATTTAAAAATTCGTCAGTAATAACTTTTTTTTAAACTATTTTACTTAAGACAAGCATTAATTTTTCTCTTAGAAAAAGGAAAATCTGATCAAAAAATTAAGTTTTAGTTTTTTTCAGCTGGATATGTCGCCATTTTACCTTCAAAGTAGTAAAGAAAGCGTTAAACTCTATTATTTAATAAATTCGGAATATTTTTTTTTCAAATTATTTATGCATTTAACTTCTAATATCTCGATCATGTTGAAATGACAATTTGCAAAAATAATTTTTAATTGAATAATTAAGCACAAATATGTTTTATGTAAAATCTCGTGTATAAATATTCGTGATCGCTTAGCCAAAGATGTATAAAATTACGAGTTCGAAAATATTTTTATTTAAGGCCTATACGCAGATTGAAAAATTTCGCACAGAGTGACAAATTTTTATATACAAAAAAAAATCCCAAATGGGATATCCCAAATATAATTTTTTTATATGAAGTTTTGTCATTCCATGCGAAATTTTTCATTCTGCGTATAGGCCTTTAACTTATAATTTTTCGGTCATGGTGGACGATTCTATAAAAGGATATTTATGGTTTATGGTGTTTCACAATTTTGTATGACCAACTTTTTCAAAAATCGTTAAAAAGTTCTAAAAATAATAGTAGTACTTTCTTAAAACCGAATAAAAGAAGATTTTTAGAGACGTTACTGGACAAATAATATTGTAACATTTAAATGTTGTAATCAAGTGCTATAACTTCTCATATTATAAGACAAGCTTACAAATTCGAAAAGAAATTGTATTCTCATTTTTTTCGGCTAAAAAATCAGGGGGCTAAAACCGAAAATGTCGAAAAATTTTTATCTGAATATTTTAGATAATGCTCTCTTTATTTTATCACAAATATCTTCATTTGTTCTCAACTACGTTTTTTTTATAAAAATTTCTAGATAAATAAATTATTCTTGTTGCATTCCTTAAAATTTTTCAATATGTTAATACACATTTTTTCGAATTTTTTTGCAAAATTTTGGAATAAATTCTAGTTTGACCATAAATAATTGAAACAAAATTTTTTTTAAATTTATTTTACAAATGAAAGGTGGAGTTTAAAAATAGAAAACGGATAGAGAAAAGATTCTTGGCTATTTAACACTTCCATAACTCTTCTTTTTTAGCTGCTCATTAAGAGATTAGAATACTTTATAACTCTTAAAGTCATTTAGGTTAGCGCCTTAATTATAACAAGAAAGTGTCGGATATAAAAGTGTTCTAAAAAAAAAAGTATCTCTTAGCTTTTCTATCTTTAACTTAGCTGTGCATCTTTTGCTGTTCTTCATTTCCGCTCATCAATAATGCATCTGTCAATGAAAGGTATTTCAACCACTTCTAATTATCAGTCTCCAGTCTCTCTCCAATTTTCATTGTTAGAACCCTAACCGCAATCTATTCATTTCCTAGCCCTAATACAAGTTATTAGCGTCAAATCAAATAGCTATTCATTCATATTATTTCTTTGCACAATGTTGACCAAGTAACTAATTAATTTACTATTCAGCTTTAGACCAAATGCCAAAACTCATTTTGACATTCCTTTTTAGCCAAAAACCAGACATGGATATATTATATTTTCTTGCTTTTGGCTAATCTGCGTGGCTGATGATTTTTTGTGGTTCGCAGTTTTTTTTATTACCAAGTATTTCAGGCATTTTATTGTAATTTTTATGTGCGTTGTGGGGTTTTGCTCTAATTCTGGCCCATGGTCATTATGTGGCGACCTATATACATTGTCTATATGGCATTGGGGAGTAGGATAAGCGGAAAGAAAAACACTTGTATTTTCTGCGCCTAAAAGCAGACCAGGCACACTTTCATTTTCATTGTTGTTTTTCCGGCTATTGTTTAAATGTCACTAAAATTCGCTGCGTATCGCTTTATCTTTTACTTTCTTGCCTTTTATGTATCTAAGTGTGTAGCATCCATAGTAACTCTGCTCTTTGTTTCCTGCATTAGCTTAAGGATGCTAAGATAATCAGCATGCGCAGGCATGTGCCTCAAGTTCGCTGTCGACGCTGCCTCAGACCAGAATCTGTGTCCCCAAAACCCGCCTTTAGACACTGTCTCCCACTCACTTTTTGTTGTTGTCGTTCAAGTTCAGCGCTCATGAAAGTGAAACGTGCTTTTTGTAGGAGCTGGGTCTGGGCCTGGGTCTAGCACTGGGGGTCTGGGACTGGGTCTGGGTCTAGGGGCCATAAAAATGAAAATTGTTGTGCAGTTGAAAGTTTTGTAGCAATTTGATTTGAGTTGCTGTATGTCACAGTCACGCCAAGCCGCACACAGACAAAGTTTGGGTGTTTTTTTTCTTCTTTTGAGATGTAACCGGGAGCATAGGGTAGCCATCCAGAACTGCTGCCAGTCAAAATGTATAAAGTGATAAGATGTAAAAAGCACAGTCGAATTATATTTTTGCATCTATTTTTGCTTGCCATTTGGCATTTTAGGCTAGATTGGTTTTTATTTAAATTAGTTTGAGATACATGTGTTTTAGGATTGTGTTTGTGTGTGTGTTGTCTGCTTCAGGGCGCACAGGTTTTAGGGTTGTCGCCTTGGTTTTGTGTGCGTTGAAGTGTTAAAACAAAAAAATAAAAATTGATTCTTGGAAACACAAATCTTTGGCTTGCTGAGATTTGCTTGGTTTTTTTTGGGCTTGATTTATATGTTGTGTTTGAGACAACAGACTTAACAGTATATAAAGCTTAGGCAGATATATTATGTAAACACTGAAAGAAAATCCGGGATTTGCAAAATTGAAGCAAATTGAAATGGTGTTTTTTGAAGAAACGTCCTTATTTGAAGATGATAATAGGTTGACATAAACATAATTAGATAGATGATAAATAGTTGATAGAAAGATGATAGATAGATGATGGAGATAGATGATAGATAGATGCTAGATAGATGATAGATAGATGATAGATAGATGATAGATGGATGTTGAATAGATGATAGGTAGATGATAGAGAGATGATAGATAGATGATAGATAGATGATAGATAAATGATAGATAGATGATAGATAGATGATAGATAGATGATAGATAGATGATAGATAGATGATAGATAGATGATAGATAGATGATATATAGATGATAGATAGATGATAGATAGATGATAGATAGATGATAGATAGATGATAGATAGATGATAGATAGATGATAGATAGATGATAGATAGATGATAGATAGATGATAGATAGATGATAGATAGATGATAGATAGATGATAGATAGATGATAGATAGATGATAGATAGATGATAGATAGATGATAGATAGATGATAGATAGATGATAGATAGATGATAGATAGATGATAGATAGATGATAGATAGATGATAGATAGATTAAATAAGATAGATAGATAATAGAATAAATATAGATAGATGATAGATAGATGATGGATAGATAGATAGATGATAGATAGATGATAGATAGATGATAGATAGATGATAGATAGATGATAGATAATGATAATAGATATAGATAGATGATAGATAGATGATAGATAGATGAAGAAAGATGATATAGATGATAGATAGATGATAGATAGATGATAGATAGATGATAGATAGATGATAGATAGATGATAGATAGATGATAGATAGATGATAGATAGATGATAGATGGATGATAGATGGATGATAGATAGATGATAGATAGATGATAGATAGATGATAGATAGATGATAGATAGATGATAGATAGATGATAGATAGATGATAGATAGATGATAGATAGATGATAGATAGATGATAGATAGATGATAGATAGATGATAGATAGATGATAGATAGATGATAGATAGATGATAGATAGATGATAGATAGATGATAGATAGATGATAGATAAATGATAGATAGATGATAGATAAATGATAGATAGATGATAGATAGCTGATAGAAAGATGATAGATAGAATAGATAGATGATGGAAAGATTATCGCTTAATAGATGATAGATAGTGTTTATACAGTATTAGAGTTTGGGAGATAATCAGTTTTTTTCACAATCGTTTCAAATCAGATTTTTAAAAGCATGTGAAAAAATGATAGAAAAGGCAGTCATTTGGAAGATAAGACCTTTTGACATGTCAAATAGCTTTCTAGAAATCCACAGATTCAAGTGGTTTCAAATCGTTATTCATTCACCAATATCTAAAAAAAACAAAACATTTGGAGTTATGGAAGCCGTTTTGGATTTGGTATACTGGAGTAAAACATGTTTCAAATGATTAAAATGCGCTTAAATATGACATATAATGTCGAGTGTTTTTTAATCCAAAACTTTTTTTTTATATTTTCTGTATTTTATCTTTAAAAAAGAAAAGACTACGAGACGGCACAAGATAGAACACAAACAGTTTTAAATAAAACAAAATAAAGATAGCTGGCCTTAAAATATTTTGATTAGGGTGAAGGTCCTTTTAAAGCTAATGATTAACTCCATAGTGTTTTAAAACTAAGTGTAAGTAAAATTTTTAACTATCTTATTATTTTGTTTAAACATTTAAGCATGCACATACTAGTTCTTGACACACTTTTGAGCTGTCAAAATAAGTCTATTTTAAAGTTAGACTGGTTTTGTTTTTTGTCTCAGTGTACTTTTAAGTAGTTTCAGGCTTAGAAAATGTTTCAAACGCCTTGAGCCAACTTGTTCACTAAGCTTATCGCTTGTTTAGTCTATGCTTCATGAAATCTAAGTCAGACAAAACTTTATTTCCAACTTGGGCAATGTGAGGCAGTGCCTGGAGTAAGCCAAATAACAGAGAAATAAAAACTCGAACCCCGTAAAAAATAAACAACCTTAAACAAAAACAAATCAAACTTAATCGACATTGACGGCTGGCACACACGGAGCCTCTTAAATTTCAGCAAGCATATCGATGACAAATTGCAAATTATCGCAAACCTTAAAAATTGCGTACCATAAAGTTTTGATTTAAACGACTTTATGCTATACTTCAATCGATAGTGGGATACACTGCAAACCATTTTTCAAAAGAGAATAAAGTCAGATAAGCAGTCTTCATGGGGTGTACAGGATTTATATCCATAACAGCTATAAGTTTTTAGCCGTTTTTGCTGCGTTTTAAACTTTGGCCGATAATAGGTCAGAAAAGCAAATCGATTTTGGACTATGAAGATATCGAGAAAGGGTCGGACTTTGGAATAAATTAGCGGGGACGATTTCTACTAGCTTTGTTCCACATATTAAACATAGCTTTCTTGAAATTTGATAATTTAACATTCGATAAGGGTCCTTGAAAATATTTACCTGATGCATTTTTCTTAGCAAAATGTTAATTACTTATCGAATTATCGATAAATAAACATTTCCGTATACACAAATTTGTTGAATCAAACAAAAAGGTCATCGAAATGTTTACACTATCACCATTTGGATTATCACCATTTATGAAATATTTTAAAAATCATTATTTAAATATAACACCAAATTTGACTTTTTTTAATTTGAAAACTATTTGTTTTTTATTTTTAGCTATTTTTTTTAAATTTAAAAATTCAAAAGCGATCTTAACTTCTCTTAAAAATGAGCAATATGCCTTGTAAAAGGTCAGTTTTAGAATGTAATGTTCTAAAGCGATTTTGTAGAGAATGTTGTGTCCTACAATTTTTTGGGTAAATTTAAAAAAATATTTTTTATTTAAAAAAAAAATTATTTTTGTGACTATACCTTGACAAATGCTATTTATTTATTTTAATAATAATAAAATAGAAGTTATAAAAGTTTTGTAACCAGAGCAACGTAGGCCTTCAGGCTGTTGACAAATGCTCCTGATCCCATTTTTGAAGTTGAAATCACTTGAGATTTTTTAGATTAAAAAAAAAAAAATTGGAAAAAAATACCTAAAAGAGTTGAGTTTTTTTAAATTCAACATTTTATCTTTTGTTCAAAAATGTATCTTAGCTTAGGAGACATGGCAAATAAACATCTACAAAAAAAACTAAATATTTTGTCATCGATAACTCGATAACTAAATTTTTAGTTATCGATAACTATAATATATATATAATTCTATATGGCCCTTCATTTATTTTCGACGATTTAGATATACCATCTCCCAATCTTTTCGAGATCTCAGAGTTCAAACAGACAGATATATAGTACTTTAGGCCACAGTGGTCCTGAAACATCATTAAATTAAAATTTTAAATTCACGTCAAAACATAAAAATATCGATTTCCCGAGAAAGGGAGCAGCTAGGATTTTGATTCTTTCGGATTTCGATGCTACGAACGATTTACAAACATATCCTGCAAACTAATTTTGGATCCATTTTAATGGCATTTAATGATATTTCTGGACCACTGTGAGGGTTAGGGTCTCAAACATTATATTGTTAAGTCGAAAGAAACTAATATAACCTATATATGTATATGAAAATATATACTCTACAAAAGTATGTTTAGATATATACTCATATGTACATATACTTATGTACATTGAGTATTTTGTTCAAAGTCTGCCGTTTCATATTTCAAGTGTTACCAGACATTAGAATAAAGTACGGACATTGAACGTCAAATACTAGAAGATAAAATGAGAATAAGAAAAATTTGTTTACGCCAAAAAAAAAAAAATAAATATTTGTTGACTTTGCGCCTTGTCGCTAAGCAAAATGCAAATAATTGTTTGTTTATTTTGCAATTTGCTTAGCAGAAGAGACAAAAATAACAAAAACAAAAATAGCAGTTAATAATAATGAAAATAAATAAAAATAAAAGTGTGTTTATTTACACAAGTGTCGCATACATTAAAAGCAAAAACTTTGCGCCCTTTTCGGAGAAAAAAAGAAGAAGAAAAATATACAAATAAAAATAATAATAACAATAATAATGAGTATAAACCCTGAGTTTATTTCATATCTGACAAAAGTTTTGCCGCAGTTCATATTGTACATATTGGGGCTATTTACTTTAACATACCATATATTATAAAAAGCTATACATTTGAGATTAATAAGCTAAATTTTTGTACCCTTTGTAAATTTAAGCTGTTTATCATTTTTTGTATAGCATAAAACATAATAAATTTTTTGTAAATTGTGTATAAGTCGTTTTTATAGAAAGAAACTACCAATATTTTGTATAAAAGATTTTTGTTTCAGGCTGTGTAAAGAATATAATAATATATAGTATAATAACTTTTTATTCCATTTTTGTTAATAATAAAAGCTCTCTGAGCAATAATATGGAGTAGTATTACTTTAAATTTTACACATGTTTTGCCATGGTCTCATATGATAACTTCTTCCATATAGTTTTGTAATAGCTACCTATAAATAATGTTGGGTTCCTTGACGGAGCTTCCAGATTTTCGGAATTTCTAGCTTTCCGAAAATCATATCCTTCACATTGTGGTAAATTTCAGATGACCTTATAATCAAGTTTATGTCCCTTGAAACGGTTTTACGATTTTAGGCCCCTTTATCTATCCGAAAAAGAAAAGATTTTTTTTTTAATATTCAGTATTTTATTCATAGTACGATATCTGATTGCGTGGCATACTAAAACTTGGTAAAAAATTAAGTTTTTTGGCGATACTGGTCACCCAGAACCATTTATAATGAAATTTGTTTTTTTATTAAGTTCATTTAAAAAGATGATATCCTTAATCTAAATTCAGAACTCAACCTTCGGCTTTTTTATTCATCAAAATCAGCTGACTTTTTAGGATGGACCTTATGTTTAAACATGAGATTTGAGCTATTTAAGCTTAAGAATTAAATAAGAGACCTTATGTTAAAGCATGAGTTTTGAAGGAGAGATTTGGTGGACCTTGTATTTAAGCATGAGACTTAAAAGAGGTATAGGGTGGACCTTATGTTTAAGCATGAGTTTTAAAGAAGGCATTTGGTGGAACTTACATTTAAAGCATGAGGTATAAAAAAGAGATTTGGTGGACCTTATATTTAAGAACGAGACTTAAAGAAGAAACTGGGTGGAGCTTATGTTTAAGCATGAGATTTGAAGAAGATCTTTTGTTTCAGCATGAGTTTCGGTTTTTTTATTCATCAAAATGCGCTGACTTTTAAGGATGATGGACCTTATGTTTAAACATGAGATTTGAAGGAGAGATTTGGTGGACCTTATGTTTAAGTATGAGACGTAAAAAAGATACAGGGTGGACCTAATATTTAAGCATGAGATTTGAAGAAGAGATTTGGTGGACCTTATGTTTAAGCATGTGACTTAAAAGAGGTATAGGGTGGGGTTTAAGCATGAGTTTTGCAGAGGGGATTTGGTGGAACTTACATTTAAGCATGAGGTATAAAAAAGAGATTTGGTGGACCTTATATTTAAGGACGAGACTTAAAGAAGAGACTGGGTGGACCTTAGAGTGGTGAGTGAGTTGTAAAAAAGGAATTTGATGGACCCTATGTTTAAGCATCAGTTTTGAAGCAACAAAAATTTCGTAGGAATATTCTCTCAATATCTAATGAATACCCATTGGGAATAAAGCCCCTTAACCGTGTTCCCACTATGCAAATTTGTTGTCCTAAATAACAAGACTAGTTATTTTCGATAAGTTTTAGGACAACAAAAAGTTGTCTAGTCTGACTACGTAGTTAAAGAAAAACCTAACTATAGCTAGTATAAAAAATACTTAACCATATTTTAGATGATAGTTTGACTGGTTGATTGTGGCACTGCTATAATATTTGCATACAAACTATTAAAGTTCATTAAATGTTTGGCAAAAGTTTTGCTGCAATTTATTTTGATACAATATTTAAGCCAAAACTTATTTGCATAAATAAAGGTACAACGAAACTATAAATATATAAACTTGTAACCCTTAATCTAACTTGCTTGCAGCTCATCAACATAAAATTGGATTATGAATCCGATTCAAACTTTCCCAAGCACCAAATAAAAAAAAAATAAACAAAAAGTTAACACACCCAAACAAATGTAAGCCAAGCTAAAAGTTTGTTAACAAACTTGCGAACAAAAATGGACAAACATTTTCATATAAACATATATCATCATATCATATTGGGTTGTATCATTAATCAAAATTTACCCAACAAATGTCATGAGTGTGCGTATGTCTTTGGGGAATCAAAGAAAGACGCTAACATAATAAAGAGAAAATAAAGATGAGTAGAAATGAGGGACAAAAAAAAGCATGTCACTGCAGTTCAAAAAGAAATATAGTGAAAATCATATTTAACTTAAATTAACAAAATTTTAAATTTATGTAAACAAATTTTAAAAACAAGCTTTAAAAACTTTTGTTTTGTTAAAAATAAAAACAACAAAGCTAAATCAAGCGAAAATTAAATACCAATTTAAGAGCGTAAAAATTGTTAAAACTTCAAAAGAAAAGCTTTCGAAGTTGGCACAATGGGCAAAATGTGCTTTTTGGTAGGGAAAATAAAAAAGATATTTTCACTGGTATTTAAGAAAGAGATTCATTTTAATATTATAATTTTTTTTTGTATTCTAGATTATTCATTAATTTTTCGATGTATGAGCTATTTTTCCATAAATAAAAAAATGTATTTTTTTGTAGATTTTTTAGTTGTGTTTTTGAAAAAAGTCAATCAGTCGTTTTTAATAAAATAAAATATACTATACATTTTCAAATGCATAAAATAAGAGAAACAACTAAAAAAAATAAAAAAATTTGGTGAGGTCAGGTATGTCAAGAAGTTTCTTCCTTTTATACAAAGTGGGTTATTTTTATAACTAAAAAAAATGTGAGAGACGCCAAGATGCGTTAAGAAACTACAATTAAAAAAAAATCGAAATCTGAGATATATCTTATTTTTTTTTAAAGAAATTCTTGAATTGGAATTATCATAAGTGGTACCGACGATCATCGTTATCAATGTTCTTTTTTTGTTTTCCAAACACTTTTTCTCATTATCAAACTTAAAAGATAAAAGATTAGGTGAGTAAAAATAGTTTTCTTTAATATTTCAATCAAATAGCTTTTTTAGCTGTACTTAATCGAATGAAATTGTGAAAAACAATTTTTTTTTAGACCGTGTTACTTCAAAAACGTGTAATTACAGAACTGGGTACATTTCTATCTATAACAAATATGCAGTTGGTACAATACTTTCGGTGAGATTTAACATTTTTTACTTATACAGTGCACGCTCGGTAACGTGAATGCAGTCATCGTCATTGGATTCGTCGTTAGATTCGTCCTCCTCCTCCGTTTTTTCTGACAGAAGTTTCCAGAATAAGCCGGGCATTATAAAGCTGATTGATGCACAACTCAAATCCAGCCATTTTAGCTTTAAGTATTTCTTTAAACGGTTCCACTAGCTGAGGCTGCGAAGAAAGTTTTTCGCCTGATATTTGAAGAAGTCGAACGCCGTATCTTTTTTATATCCTTGAAGCCATCCATCTCTAGCGTCGAAATCACCTTCGCGTTCCTTTAACTTTGAATGCAGTGTTTTTGCTTTTTCCTTCAGCGTTTTCAAAGCAACGATCCTTTTCGTAAATAACCGAGAATTTCAGCTTTTTCTTTCAACGTCAATCACACAGGTTTTTTACAACTCATTTCTATTCTGCATAGATATAAACTAAGACAACGCTCTATCTAGGCCAAAATTGTCAAATAAAAAACATAACACACTATTAGGGGGATCCCCAAGATCAGAATTATTTGAGCTCAATGATCTCATTGTTCACGTTTTGGAGTAGTCAATGCACAAAAAAATTTGTTCACGTTTTGGAGTATTCACGTTATCGAGCGTGCACTATACTTTATTGATGCCAGTTTGACCATTCGTCCCACTGTGCAACTGCTTTTACTGCAAATCCACTTAAAAACTTTTGCCGTTAATGAAATCAACATAAAGCTGAGAGCCCACTTGGCAACACTTTTTCGACAAAAAAAAAAAAGGCAAGTGCTGCCATATTTTTCGCTTTTCTTCCTTCGCATAATTAGTTTGAGTGCCCCTAAAAGCTGGCAGCGTTTTAGAGGCTCGTAGAATTACAGATTGCAGTGCCAAAAAGCTGTCAGCGCGTCTAATGAGAAAATACAAAGAAAAGTTATAGAAGGGATTGTAGGTCCCCCCCTTTAACGCAAGCTGCCTGCAATTAGAACTTGGCCTTAGGCAGTTTGTTAGTATTAAAATTAAAAGATGAAACTAGTTGGCATAACATTGGGCTTATAAGCGTGTCATATGTACTATATATGATATGGTATATAATGTACATAAGTAAATTCACTTTATAGCTAGTCACGCGCGGGGGTCGGGGTCTGACCCAATTTAGCGTAAAAACAATGCAAAGTCATATAAAGCCTTGAATGAGACGCGGCACAATGAAAATGAATTGCAGGCCCGTACTTTATTACCCTCTGTCTCTGTCACGCGCTTAACTCTATGCGTCTCTTTTTTATGTTTTTATGTTAGATTACTTTTTGACTCGACTGTACCCTTCAAAAATGCAAATTAACTGTGTCATAAAGCTTGTGACAAACTGATAAGACTGTTTTTTTTTTTTTGGCTACTCTGCAAAATTGACAGCTTCAATTGAAATAAGTTTATGCAAATTTCTTTGCGGAATTTTGCAAATAAATTCAATGAGCGTTTTTTTAAGCGTCAATCCGTGATGCTGTTCTAAAATAAAATTGTTTAAAATTGCCAAAAAATCGATTTTTGTAATTTAAGAAAAGAAATTTGTAAAACACAAAGGATTTTTTCAGAATGGTTTTGTCATGGACTTTAAAACAAAAAAAAATTTAGTTCTTAAAACATATTATTGTGAGGTTTGGAATCCTCCATTTTCTTATTAAGGGAATTGCTTATAAGTTGAGGAAATTTATGGAAGGATTTCGAAGCGCCACTGTCTTTGTGTAATCTCAGGTTTTTCGTAATTCATACAAAAAGTAAAACATGTACAAAATTAAATATTTAAAATTTTTTTTGTTAATATTAGAACTGAAATTTTTTTTTTTTAAATTTTTCGAAACCGTTAATCTGCCTGCATTAATTAAAAAGTTGTTCAACAAATTTAGACACAGAAAATATAAATTTAGCTAAAATCGATCAAAAACTTTAAAGTGAAAATAAATAATTTTTGTATTGTAAAAAATTAATTTTGGATTTTTTAAATTTTTTAGTAATTTTTTTTTTAAATTTTTATCAAATTTTTTTTTAATTTTTTGTTGTTTTTTCTGCAAAAGCTCTCAAAAGTTAAGTTTTTATTTTTTTCATTTAAATTTAAAAATTATTAGGTGCGCAACTAAGTTCTCGCTGTTTTTTTGATGAAAATGTAACTAAAAATGTAATGTAAAATTTATTTTGGATTAAAAATTAAATTTTTTTAGTTTAAAAAGTTCACAAAATTTAGATGCACAAAATATAAATTTAGCTAAAACCAATTAAAAATTAAAAACAAAAAATTTTTGTATTTTATAAAAAAATGATTTTTGTTTAATTTTGTATTAATTTTTTTTTGAATTTTTTGTTATTTTTTCTGCAAAAACTCAAAAACTAAATTTTTATTTTTTTATATTTTTATTTAAATTTAAAAATTAAATTTATTTTGGATTAAAAATTAAATTTTTTTAATTTAAAAAGTTCACAAAATTTAGATGCACAATATAAATTAAGCTAAAATTAATCAAAAATTAAAAACAAGAAAAAAATGTTTGTATCTAAAAAGTAATTAATTTTTGTTTAATTTTTTTTATTTTTTGTTATTTTTTCTGCAAAAGCTCTCAAAAATTAAATTTTTATTTTTTATTTAGATTTAAAAATTAAATTTATTTTGGATTAAAAATTAAATTTTTTTTGATTAAAAAGCTGTACAAAATGTAGATACACAAAATATAAATTTAGCTAAAATCGATCAAAAATTAAAAACTAGAAAAAAAAAATTTTTTTATTTAATTTTGTTAATTTTTTATATATTTTTTGTTATTTTTTCCGCAAAAGCTCCCAAAAATTGAATATTTATTTTTTGTAGTTTTTATTTGGATTTAAATTTTTTTTTTTTTTTTGATTAGATTAAAAAACATAATTTTTTTTAGATTAAGAAATTTAATTTTTTTAGATTCAAAAATGACGTTTTTTGATTCAAAAATTAAATTTTTTTTAGATTAATAAATTAGAGTTTTGTGTAGACTAAAAATATAACAATACATAATTTGTAATTAAAAAATTGTTCTTTTATTTGATTTTATAATTGTTTTTTTTTTTGAATTTTTTTTCATATGGTTGGCTATGCTCTGAATAAAAGCGCCCACACAGAGTTATTTAATTTAATTTGTAAATGGATATAATTCTGCAAACTCTAGGAAATAATAATAATAATAATAAATTTTCAGTACAAACTTCAATATATTTAGATACAAAAATTCGATTTTTTTTTATAGTAAAAAAAGAAAATTAAAAAAAATCTTACGAAAAATAAATTTTTAGATGTAGTTCTTTGGTATAGATGGCTTTTGTATTAGTTAGAGAGACTGTGCCTCAAAAAAGTTTACAATTTCTCCCAAAAACTAAAAAATTTCAATTATTATGAAAAACAAATTTTTATTTTTAACTATTTTAAGTATGTAGCCATATCTTTCACCCAGTAAAACTAGCTTATTTACTTGAAAAACAACAACTAAAGTGTATAAACACAACGACTTGCTGAGTTTAGTTTATCCAATTTTTTGCTGCCTATGGTTGTTATTGTTGTCTATGCAACAAGGGCTGTTGCTGCCGGCTTATAAATTGGGTCAACGGTGCGTATGATAATTTTGCATTTGCCGTCTGTAAATGCCGCGCCTGGATGCACACAAACAAAAACAAGCACTCACACATGCACACACACACACATGGATACACCGAAAAAACACACATATAAAATTGATTAAAATAAGTTAAGAAAAAAAAATAAATGTCACACGGTTATGTTGTGACATGACAGGATAACAACAGGACCACAGCACAACAACAAAAACAAAAACACCAAAAAGAAAATGTGAACGACGCGCGACATGCACGTGTGTTAAATTCATCATGCACACGCACGCACACATAGCCACACAAATGCTTACACAGATACACACATGGACACACGCATATGTAAACAACTCAATTTAAATGTTTTACGTGTCACCGCGCTCAAAAAAGTGCCAGGATACGAATGACACACACACACACAGATACTCACTCAAACATCAACCCTCGCATGTATTTCTTTTCCATTTTGTTTTTTATGTTTTTCGTTTTGCTTCGTTTTTTTTTGTTTTTGGGCGCTGGCCAATTATGAATTTTTGTCTCTATTTGTTTATGTTAATGCTAGCGGGACTGCAACTTGGCACGCAATCAGCATAGACAGCACAGACAGCTGGATAAAAAACAAAACATAAAGAAACTGCAAAAGTAACAAGAAAGTTAAAGAAGATCCTGTAGTAAGTTGAGATACTCTTGTAGTTTGAATGCACTTTTTTGTAGTTTAGAGAACTTTCTCACTAGGAGGCATGAGAAATGTATTTTCCTATTCATAGATGGGGCCAATGAAAAATTTGAGTCTATACCGATATTTTTTAAAAAGGCGCTTTTTAAACCATTTTAAATTTTCCCGCAAAATTGTGTCAGCTTTACTATATATTTTCTAATTTATTGGAAATTTTTTCGAAACTTAAAACTATCTGGTAAAATTCCAACATATGTAGATATATTTTTGCGGTTCAGACTTAAAAAACTTGAATTTCAAACTAATATATTAGGTGCGCAACTAAGTTCTCGCTGTTTGTCAATAGATGGCTTTAGCAGAAAGATCTGGTCGATTTTGACATACCCAAAACTTCATAAACGAAGCTTAGGCATATGGTAAGCAAACTGCTATGGCACATTAGTGAATTTCTCGCGGGAAGTGTTGATTTTCTTGTTCCGTTCGAAAAAACGCATGAGACTCCAAAAAGTGTACAAACGTGCCGTGATTGGTTCCGTCGCTTCAAAGACGGTGATTTCGATGTTGATGACCGTCCACGTAAAGGAAGACCCAAAACCTTCGAAGACGCTGAATTGGAGGCATTGTTCGATGAGGATTTGTGCCAAACGCAAGAAGAGCTTGCTTCAGCATTAGGAGTTACCCGCCAAGCCATTTCCAAGCGATTGCATGCGTTGGGAATGATTCAAAAGCAAGGAACTTGGGATTATTATGATTTGAAACCAAGGGACGTTGAGCGTCGTTTTTTCGCCTGTGAACAACTGCTCCAGCGACAAAGAAGGAAGAGTTTTCTTCATCGCATCGTGACGGGTGATGAAAAATGGATTCATTACAGCAACCCAAAGAGGAAAAAATCTTGGGGACAACCCGGTCATGCTTCCACGTCACTGGCTCGGTTATGCTGTGCATTTGGTGGGACCAGGTCGGTGTTGTTTATTATGAGCTGTTGAAACAAGGCGAAACCATCACTGGGGAACGGTATCGAACTCAATTGATGCGATTGAGCCGAGCACTGCGAGAAAAACGGCCACAATACGAGCAGAGGCACGAAAAAGTGATTTTACTGCATGACAACGCTCGGCCTCACATTGCCAATCCTGTTTAAACCTACTACGCTCAAATGGGAAGTCCTACCCCACCCGCTATGTTCCTTAGATATTGCGCCGTCGGATTATTACTGGTTCCGCTCGATGGCACATGGTCTGGCTGATCAGCAGTTCCACTCATATGATGATATCGCAAAATGGCTTGATTCATGGATAGCCTCAAAAAACGAACACTTCTACCGTCAAGGTATTCGAGCTCTGCCAGAAAGATGGGAAAAAGTTGTAGCTAGCGATGGGCAATACTTTGAATGAGTCATTGGTAACCATTTTTTTTACAATAAACTTTCATTTTCATCAAAAAAAACGGGAGAATTTAGTTGCGCACCTAATATAATTTTTTAGAACAGGCTAACGATTCCGAAATGGACCAATATAATCTGTTTCGATAAATTATTATCATGGAAACAAGAAATGTTAATTTTCGAAAAATTTCAAAATATAAACTCTGTATATATATTTTTATTTGTTAAACCTAAAAATTAATGCTATGGAATAAATTAAATTAAATTAAATTAAATTAAATTAAATTAAATACGAAAATCTTTTATTTATCAAATTAAACGAAATAAAAAAAATAAAAACTTTTGCATTTTTAGTTCAGTTAAAAAATATATATTTTCTATTAATTATATCATATTTAAAAAATGTAAAGGAGTAAGTTATCGGTTATAAGATCAGCTTAAAAAAAATAAAATTTGAGCAATTTTTTGAATTTTTTTTTTTTTTTTAGAACTGAACTAAAAAAATAATATTAGTTTTCGGTTTGTTTTCCAAATAGACTATATTCCGCAAATAGCTTCTTTTTAAGGGTCTTCAAATAAGACAAAATTTAAAAGCTTTTTTAGTTAGTTTATTAAATATTTTTATGAATTGATTTTTTTAATTAAGTTATACAAATCAGCAAAAGACATATAATGCAAACAGTAAACAGTTTTCGTTAATCTTTTATTTTTGAAAACAAATATATCTTGAAATATTCTTAATTGCTTTTTAGAACTCTGGAAAACAAAAATATACCTATATATTTTTTTTTTAACTTATGCTAAGAAAATATTAAAAAAATTTGGGTTTCATAAAAAAAAAAATAATATTTTAATTTGATGCAGATAATTGTAAGAAAATTATTTTGACATATTTAAAAATTTATTTTTAATTTTTTCAATATTATTAATTATTTTTTTTCGAACTCATAAAAAATGAATATTTTTCAAGATATCAAAAATATACTGTTTTTTTTTTTTTAATTTTGTTTATTTAAAAATATAAAAAAAATATATTCCAAAATTAGTGTATTTCAAAACAAAAGTTAAAAAAACCATAAAGTTTTTAATGGTTTTACACAGATAATTATAAAAAAATTATCTTCACATTTTTCAAAATTAATTTTTAATTTTTAAATATTCTGTTTTTTTTTTAAAGGAACTCATAAAAATACAAGTTAGAGCTAAAAATACAATAGAGTTAAGATCTACATAAAAATCTACATATTTTGAATAAAAGGGCATTTCATAAAAGAAGGGTCAAAAGCTTTTGATAATTTTTTTTTTAAATAATTGCAAACTGTTAATACCAAAAGATTTGGAATCCTGAATTTGAAATTAAAGTTTGATTATTTTTTACCAATACACTGAGTTTGATTACACTAGTTTACAAATTTTAAAAAATTTTGGTATCCCCAACATGTTTTAGTCATTTCCGTAGTGTAATGGCCAGCTAAATCCGAAAATGAAGTAAAAACATATTTTCATGGAACTGATTTCGAGATATTTTGAAAAAAACATTTTTCGAAATTAAAAAAAAAGTGTCTTTAATTAAAAGCGAATATCTCTGGTTCTACCAAACCGATTTTGGCAACCATAAATTTGACAAAAATATGTTCCAAGTATAATCGATAGATAATTTAATTATCTACACTTTGGTGACAACCAGAGATATTTGTTTTAAAGTAGACACACTTTTTTTTAGTTTCGAAAAGTGGTCTTTTTCGAAGTATCTCGAAATCCGTTCTATGAAAAAATTTTTGGACTACATTTTTGGGTTTAGCGTGCTATTTTACTACGGTAACGAGTAAAACATGTTGAGGATACATTTTGCTGTAAACTAGTATTATTAGTACAAAAATAAACAATTTCTTGAATACTCTGTTTGTTACAAACGGTTGGTAAGACAAGAGAAAAATTCCAAAGGAAGTACTGTGGGCCTAAGACAGTCCAAGCAGCTCCTCGGCTCCAATAATTTTGGATAGGCTTAGAATACAGACTGAGCTTCTTCTGGGACAATGGATACTCAGGATACACAGAAGAAGTTTAAATTGTTACTAAATTATTATAATTATTTTTTTTTTTTTTTTTAAAATTTTTTTGTTATCATTTCTTGAATTTTAATTATAATAAAAGGCCTAGAAAATCATTATAATGAAAGTCAAAGTTAGGATAAGAAAAGATAAGTTTTGGCAGTGACTCAAATTGGCTGACGTAACATTTCTGACAGTCTTCTTTTTTTGGGTTTTGGTACTGGGAATACGAGTGTTTTTGGAATTACAAAATTTTTCCTTTTAGAGATGCTTAGATGTTGTTATAGTTCGCCTATAATTTGTATGTAACTTATTCGCTTTCCTACAAAGCTAATAAACCTTTTACAAGCGTATATAATAAATATCCGCATGCCCTGAAAACTTCTTGCAGCAAATAACTTACTAACAACAAAGAACGATTTTATATACCAAGTTATTTTTTATCTTGCAGATATACATTTTGAGTGAAAACTTTTGTGCATTGTAAAGTTTTTCTTTTTTTTTTGTGCTAAGTCTTTCATAAAAGATACAAACAATTTGGCACGTGTTGACACTTTAGTCACCTCACGATTTTCAGTAAAAAAACTTTGAAGCATTTTCCAAAAAGGATTTTAAGCGCTTTTTAATTAAAATGATGACCAGCTGCTTGCCCAAGAGTATCTCTGTTTTTTTGTTGTTTTTTGCGTAACTTTAAGTCTTAAAATGGTTCACGTTACCGTAATGTTTTATGACTGACCTTTCCAAACGGTTGATGACATCAAAATGATAAATTTGAAAGAATATGCAAAAGATAAAGATAAAAAAAGTTGCCGCGCTGTCATCTCAACAACAAAGAAGAAATAAATTTAAAAAAAATAAAAACGAAAAATGGTCAGGTAAACTGAGTCAGTGCCATAAAAAGATACAACTAACTGACTACCACCTGCCCCAACAATTATTATCTAAGTTGAATCACATACTATACACAAAAAAATAATAATAAAAATAAATGTTAACAATGGAAACCTACTCAGAACTTGCATGAGCTCATAACAATTTTTGGTTCTAGACAGCTTACACGAGAAATTTTGATATATGTATTATATATGCAAAATATCTATAGAAGTCCGGTTTTTAAATTTTAATCAATTCAGTGCATTTGGGAACATGTTGTAAGATACATACTTTTATCTTGCCATTCTTTTGATTTCTATGCTTTTGAGCTCTTCTTTTATGCATTTATTTTTTTCAATTTGCTTGTTCTCTTATCATTGAGTATTTCCTTTATTTGGGCCACGCGTAGCTTTTGATAGCGTATCTAAGACTAACATGCACGAGCTTGTTTACATTATTGGTAAGAGGTGTGCTGCCTGGGGGGGTTTCTGAAAGCATTGGAAACCCCCCAACATTTTTTTTCCTGTATGCAGCACTGTTTCTTACTGTTCTTGCAGCGGTAACTGATAAAGCATTTATTTTTGGGGTTAGCACTTGATTGAAATAAAAAAAAACCTGCCATGATTGAAGTGTGTCTAGAAATGGGTCATAACTAGCTTTAGTTTAAGTTGACTTTTAGACTAAAAGCTAATTGATAATAAGCAGCAATAATGTAGTTAAGCACTTTGGCGGGAATACTCCAAAGCAGTTAGTTTCCAGAAAACTGTATGATTTTTGTAATCCGATTACGACAGCTGTTGATGTAGCTGTTGAACAAGTTCTGATAGAATGAATCTTCTTTTGACATCATCGTAATACTTGCTGTCATACAAAGTCATAAACTTGTGTAGGTAGCTTACGAAATTCTTTCACGAAAGTGGCTAAAAATATTAGGTAACAAAAGCAAGTTTTAAGACAAAATCTTTTGACTTTTTGTACCAGAATGTTTATTAAGCATGGAAAAGATGCGGCAAACTTGGTTAAGGTCAGACTGGGCTAGCTAGAAAGTAGTGCTGGAGAAAACATCGATGATCGAAGTTTAAAATCGGTATGGTCAACAGAAATGTTTCTCCGGCACTACTTAACGCCCATTTGATGAGTGCAGAAGTGCTGGAGAAACATTTCTGTTGGCCAACATCGATATCTAGAGATTTTAAACTACGATCATCGATGTTTTCTCAAGCACTACTAGAAAGATTTCGAATTTTTATAACCTGTACGCTAAGAAAACGATTTTTTAAGCTTCTATCTGAAAATTTCTTTTTGTTCAGCGTTGGCCACACAATAGCTTTTTAAAGTCGCAACCAAGGCTAGAGCTACTAAAAATGATTTTAATTAAAAAAAAATTTTTACTTTTTCCCATTAGCGTCCTTCTCAAAAGTTTCTCACTTATTATTACCGAATCTTGTTATGCAAAAAGGTGAATTTGACGTTAACAATAATATAGTAGCTCTCAGCTTATACTGACATTCTTAGATATTACGAATGGTGTAAGTACTGCTGATATCCTCAAATTTTACAATCGATCTTTTTGGGCAGAATTATGGAATTATGAATTACACGGGTCTACAAATACCGGGCTCATGTCAATTGTTGGAAAGCTAAGGGTTATTTCCGAAGTATTTTGCTGCGTAGAATCTGAATCCGGTGTCAGAACTGACCCATCACGTCAAGACTTTCAGATATTTGAGGTTATGTACACGAAAAACTTTAGTTTTTTCCTACTTTTGAGGTTATGTACAGGGTGGTCTGTCTCTCCAGTTACATCATTTAATACCAACTTACCTTTTAATTAAAGATTTAAAGAGATCAATTGAGATTTTTTTTTGTAAAGTTAAAGCTATTCGAAGTTATGAAATATATACCTACCTTAAATATCTCAAAACCCTCACGTGATGGGCCAATTCTGAACCCGGATTCGGATTCTACGTAGCAAATTACTTCGGAAATGACCCTTAGCTTTCCAACAACTAAACCATGTTGACCTGTGTTATGGAACAATCAAAATGTTTCGATTCTCTCTTACCTTCTCAATTATGATACAGGCCAAAATAAAGTGGTGTGAGCCTTACATATGATCTAGCCATATGGATACCTTGTTCCAAAAAACAAGGGTTCGGAGAAAAGCTCCAAAATACCTCCTTTTATGGGGATTTTTGAAGCTATCTCAGTGTTCTTGGATATACAGTTTTTTCAGAAAAATGGGGAAATCCGATTTTACATGACATCAGAGTTCTTGGATCTTGGAAGTTTGAAAATTTTTTTTCTTAATTTTAGGCTTCGTCGTATTTTAGACATTAGGCATTTTAGGAAGAAAAAAAAAGTTTTAGCCAAGAAAAGTTGGCTAGATGTAGTGGAAAATGATCTTCGTTCTCTTGGTGTCGTGAACTGGAGGAATGCAGCGGTCGATCGCAGAACATGGGGAGGAAAAGTTGCGGCAGCTATAGTCTACTCAAGACTGTAAAGCCAGTAATGATGATTTTAGGTATTATGGTTGTGCCTTAAGAAATTTTGGTCTTACTTTAAGAAATTAAAAAAATTCAAAAATCATATATAAAGATTTTATTTAATTTTATTATAGCTACTGTAATTTATTTTATTATTTATAAAAAAAAATTATTAAAATTAACTAATGTGTTTTTCTTTTTTTATTGCAGTAAGTAACCCACAAGGCAACTACATTTGGAAAACATCGATTGTAAGATACCCTTAATCTAGCGAATAGCGAATACTTTTGGTATACTGTGGGTGAGGTCCGAATCTTACATAGGTACATAGGATTTTATAATCTTGCTGAATTTTTAAAAAATTTTACCTAAATATATTGAATAAAAAAAAAATTCCATCGAAATTCTTAAGCTGGGACTTAAAAAAAAAAAAAAAAATTGTTTCAATTTAATTTAGAACAATTTTTCAAAATTTAAACTGAAATTTTTAAACAAGAATCGACTTTCTTTTTAAGTGTTTTAAATGGATTAAAAAAATTAATTGTATTTTATTTATGATCTTAGATAATTTTTGAAAAATTTCAAATAAATGTTATTCCCTGAAAAAAAAACTTTTCCGCTAAATTAATAGAATGGATTCAAACCATTTTCTTCACTTTTCGTTTGAAAAATTCTGAAAAAAATTTATATGTCTTTTTCTGCTTAAAAATATTTCCTTCGACATTCCTAAAACAGAATTTAATAAAATTTAAACTTAGTTTCCTTTGCTTTTCAAACAGCTTTCAAAAATTTCAAACTAATGTAATGTCCTAAAACAACCAATTTTTATCTCAATTCATACAATGGAATTTGAGAGCCCGCTGGAGACACTGTATTAATAAAATCAGATAAAGCTTCTTGTTTATTAGAATTAAAGAAAACACAATACAAATAAATAAAAAAAAAAAAAAAAAAGAATTAAAAAAAATCCACCAAAAATTTCCAAATTTAATATCTATCACAGTTTTGGAACACTTCTTAAAAGTTTTCAATTTATGTAATTCTCAATAAAGAAAAAGACTATTTCCTACTTAATTCCTAAAATGCAACCAATTCCAAAAATTAAAAATGTATTTTTTTTTTAATAAATCCGTTTTACCTGTACAAGAATTACCTACCACAACGTAGACAAAAAGTTTTAAAAAAACGATGCTTTTTATAGATTAAAATTTAAAAAATATCAAATATGTAAAAAAAAATTTTTCAAACCCATTTAAACAAAAAAAAACTGTTCGGGCAAAATGCAGTTTAAATTGCACAAAAAAGTCATGTACTTCATAGTTCATATAATTTCTTATAAATAAGGTTTATTTGTACATGGCCAATTCTGAGAGGTCATAAGATTTTTTATCTAACATCACTAAACTTTTCAAGATTTTCAAACTGTACGCTCAAAATTCAACAAACTTCGCGTTTGTAACTTTCGGACTTTTTTTTTTTAGTTTTACAATGCAGCAACTGACTTACATAAGCCTCTTATGCAAGCTAAAATAATTTATTGTCAACTTCGCATAGATACAAAATCCCACACATACAAAAACAACACATATGTCAGTGTTTCTGTCATTACTAATCCAATTACGAACAAAGAATATGCCAAAGCAGGCCAATTACACAATTGTCATATGTTTTTTACATGCGAATGCAAAACTAAAACGTGCTCAGTGCAAAATTGGGTCATTCCAAGCACGAGACGCTATCGAATGGCTAAGAAAGAAAACCAATATATAGCCTTAAACCCACTATGTCTATGCAGTGTAAGTGATCAGCAGGTAAAGCTTGTAGTACAGGGTCTTTCAACAAGCGTGGCTGAACTTTTAATTTGAATATGAGGACCAGTTGAGTGTAAGAGTTTGCTGGTTTTGAAATCAAAGTAGTTCACCCACATCGGTTTAAAAGCCATGTACTTGCGCTGAAAGTGTTGCCAACCTGCAGAAATGCAACATATGGCAGCACTAAACCTTAAGCTGTTGCAGTTTAAATATGCTAAAATATAAGCAAAGCAACAGTCAGCTGTGAACTTAACAGTCTGGCCATATTTTTAGCCCGACTGCCAACACTTATGTTTCCGACGTTACCAACTTTGGCGTTGAGGCATTGCCACCTTTGCTTAAAGTTTTTGAACTTTAAATACCCTGCAGTTCGGTCGTTCAGGTCTGAAGAATTCAGCCCTGAATTCAGGCATGAAAAGAAAGCGAATGCTCATGGCTTTGTCAGAGAAACAAGGATGCAGACAAAAATTTATCTAGCTATCTCTTTCTTTTGACAGACAAGCAAAGCAAAAAAGAATAAGCAAATAAAAATAGTAAAATTGAATTAAAATTAAAATTTTTTAAAAAGTATGAAGAATATTTTTTCCAGTATATTATTTACCTACTTGTGATTTCAGACCTTTCTTTTAAAAAGAAATCAGCACTGAATTCATGCCAGATTTTTTTAAAATTTCATTAGTGATTTCAAGCATGACTTTTAAAAGTCAATCAGTACTGCAGTCATAGCTGATTGTTACGGCTAAGCTTCAGGCCTGAACGCCTAGGACATGCATGTGTTAAATTTAGTGACAAATGAATGCGTCGATTCATGGCTGGTACTGAAAATACAGCCATGATTTCATGACTAATTCAGGCCTGAGCCGAACTGAAGGGTACGCACCCAAAGTTAGTAAAAGCGACCTGATAAAAATCGTCGCTTATAATACGAAAGATATTAACCATGACTTTGATTAGATTCGCTGGAGAATATGTAGACAGGGTCAAAATGTGCCTGGCCACAATCTTCATATTAACATCATCTGGGTGATAACAAAAATCGATTTAGCCAAAGTTCATCAGCTGCTGTTTCTGGGAGACTCAAAGAGCTAAGAAGATGAAGATGCCACAAAGTGCGTCTTCTCTTATGTTTTGTCAGAAAAATTTTCAGTGTTGCCAAATACCAAATATCTGGGTGATAACAAATATCGATTAAGCCAAAGTTCATCAGCTGCTGTTTCTGCGAGACCCAAAGAGTTAAGAAGATAAAGAATTGTGTCTTCTCTTATGTTCTGTCTGAAAAGTTTTCACTGTTGCCAAATACCAACGAAAAATGATAGAGTTGCCACTCTACATAAACAGAGTGATCTGAACAGCTATTAAGGTTCGTCCAAACCAACTGAAAGACCCTTTATATAAGCTGCTTAAGGGCAACTGCTTAGTCGCAGACATTGAATATGGGGTCTTGGTTGGGCTACTAGCTATAATATGCATAAACCTGGTTGGGGGCCATTGCTCAGGTGTCTGATGAGTGCATTCCATGGAGGGCGTTTAGTTCTTGCCTAGAGGAAAAAAAAAGGTCAAGTTCAATTGCTGCACTGTTCAGCAGATATTGTTACTTATATACCAAGTATATGTATAGCTATGTACTGTATGCGTATATACAGTGCTCAGTTTCAGACAGACTGCAGCTACTTAATGCCAGCATAAGCGCTTTATAATTGTTTATAAACAAACAGCAAGTACTTAAAGTTTTTTTTTGTGCTAGCTCATTAGTCAAGAAATAAGAGACTTCTCAAAACAAAACTCTTTGTCATATACCATTTATTTTTTTATTTTTTATTCTCTTAGCTTAAAAATAATATTTGACAAAATTATATGTCTCATTAATTGTTTTCTTTGTAAATTATTAAGTACAATAACAACTTGCTAATTAATGAGTTCATATACTTGAAGTGAGTACATAATTAAACAAAAGTTGTACTCATTTGCTTATTTTATCTGGGTTTTTTTATATATATATATTTTTAGACAACTGGTTTTGAGGATGTACATAGTATATAGATGCAAACGAGTATTTATTAAAAATAATTAATTGTGGTTTTGTGGTATGGATTTGTGTTTTATTATCGGAAAACACTCATTAAACAGCTGTGATAATTGTTAGTTTAAAGGTAATTCTTAGAGCTTCGTTTGTCGGTTGAATCTCTGAGAAACTAAGCTTAGTTTTTGGTACTAGAAAATGCTTTGGGATATAAAACAACAGTAGACATCGCCAGTAAAAAATATGCAAATTTTAAAGGTGCCGCTGACTTTGAGGCCCGCTGTGGACCATCGAGGGGCGCAAAGTATATTTCCTTTTCTAACCCTTGACCTGTCCTTCTTCAATTTCAAATTTAGTTACTTTTTCCGTACAAAAAACACTACACTACTACAAGGGCGGGTAAGATGAAGGACTGGGTTAGACCAACTTTTTTTTTTGTGAAATCAAATCTACGGAATCTTTAAAAAACTCTCCCCGTTCCCAGTTTCCTGTCAACAGACCGGTTTTGTGATACCCTGAACCAGCTCATTATAAGTTATCTTTATACAAATTGCATGAACAAAAAAAAAAAATCGTCTCCTAAAACTCGAGGCAAAGATTCTAACAACTCACCGTAGAATTGCATAAGAAAAACTTATCTTGAGTAGTAAAGAGACTCTTGCAACTCATCTCTCTTTATGTTTGCTTTTTACTTATATCTTCGAGATTAATGAATTTATCTATCGAAAGATACATATTTTCTTTATACCATTTACAAAGGGGTGATTTACAAATTCTAGATAATATCGATCGATTGATATTTGAGTTGAAAGGGGACCTGACAAAAGAAAGCAAAAATTTCATGTGTCTGCAAATAAAGGGTGTTTTTTAAGAGTGCCCAAACTAATTAATTTATTTGAAAAAAAGAGCTAAAAATTATTCTTTTAATGAAATTTTATACATATACCGATTGTAATAAGCATTAATGAAAAGATTTAAAAGTAGTCTTAATCCTAAATTTGATGGTCCTGCCTTTTATAAACTCCAAGATCAGGATATTGAGATATTTAAAAAAACACCGTTTTTCGGGAACATAACCTCAAATATCTCAAGATCCTGACGTGATGGGCCAATTCTGGCCCCGGATTCGGAATCTACACAGCAAATTAATTCGGAAATGACTCATAGCTTTCCAACAACTAAACCATGTTGGTCTGTGTAATGTTAATTTAATTTCAAATCTCAAATGTCTATGCAAATATACATATATACCTATAGGTTAGGTTAGGTTAAGTAGGCAGCTCAGTTAACTGAGAGCACCCAGAGACCATGAGGTCCATTGTGTTGCCTTATTTGAGGGAAAGGAAGAAAGGAGTTGGAGAAGGGAGTGGGGATACATACCTATAACTAAGGCTGAAATTTGTAAAATGAATTGTAAACCTACTCCTTTTAAGGAGTCTAATACAGTCACAAAAAAAAAAGTGTCGCGACCGGGAGCCGGGGCTTTTGTTTCAGGGCTCAAACAAAATCTCAAAAACTGCCACAAATCGGGCTATTTTGAAGCTTATCTCAGAAACCCGACGTGCTAATTTTTTTTAGACATTGGATTTAGACACGCGGTCTAAAAAAATTTTGCGGGTTTCTTGTGGCTAGGGTAGAAATAGACACGTTGGACCAATTCTTTGAGCGGATTCGTACGTAAGAAAACATTTCCAGATCACGACACTTATTTTCTTGTGTGGCTGTGTAATCGATGCTAACAATTTCCATGTACCAAAGTTTGCTATCTAAAGCCATTGAGAAGAACTCAAGAGTAAGCTAAGAGCTTTAAAAAGCTAAGAAGTTCAATGCATAATTTCTTTTAAATATAGTCTAAATTTTTTTTGTAAAAAGTTAATAATGGTTTGCCCGACACCTTGAAAAAATGAAGAAAAACCATCATTACTTATAAAGAAAGTGAGAGGCAGAACAAAAAAATGATGAAAAAGTCGTCAATAATTTGTACGAAGTAAAAGTCTAGAAAACGAACTCAAAGAGAAATTACAAGTACATAAAGTAAAGCAAAGTTTGTAAAAATCAAAAAGTAATGAAAATTTATTACAAAAAAAAATAATTTTAACGCTAAATAGAGCGCTAATTAAATAAGCATAAAAAACTCTGTAAAAAATGTTTCGTCTGGGTTAGCGCAGCAAAAAAGGTGGCGAAGTCTCCTAAGAAAATGCTTAGCTTTTAAACCTATTGAAGTGCTTGTCGAATTGAATATTTATTTACACTAGACTAAGTATACATATTAGCGTTGGCCAATTTGTATGGTGCCGAAAAAATCGATCCGCGGCGCCCCCTATGCGTGTTCTACGGACAATTCTAAGCAACTTTGCCGAAGAAACCATAGGTCTATTTTAACTTTCGAATAATTCGAGAAAATTTTAATTTTTCCTCAAAAAAGAAAAATTAGTTTCCCCTCTGGCGGCACTTTCAATAAAAATAAACAAAAATTCCTTGATCCAAAAATCGCCATTTCATAGATTTTTACCAATTTTGAACTATTTAAAAACAAAAAACCCATTTTAAAAGCGCCGTCTCCTTATTCAATATACTAATTTAGTGGTCCAAAAACTGCTAGCAATATCAGGGTAGATTTGAAGATGTACATACTTCAGAAAAATATCTCTATTTTTCAACTATTTATATATACAAGTGGAAAGTCTAGCATATGAGGGTTTTATGAAAACTTCAAAGTCTCTTAACGTGCAAGCTTGATGTTTTGTCAGACCTACAGATTCATTTAACAATAGATGTAATTTCTTTTACGTTCAAGTAACTAAGTTATCTATTATTTGAGTGAGATTTTTGCTCAGCTACTATACTTAGAATTTATGTACAATACAAGCAGCAGGTGCTTTCTGCAGAATTGCAGCTGCTTGTTTTTAAAGTCTTCATCTGGCTTAGACCTGTTTGGCATTGATCTCTTAAGCCATTATTATGAGGCCTGTTTCCGTAGTCACTTTTTTTAAGCGGTTTTGAGTCTGCAAATGCTGACTGATATGGATAACGATTTGCTTTCGAGCTAGTTCTCAAACCGGCTAGAGTTTTGAAAGCCACTGTCTTGGTGAGTTCCCCAAGCGGCTTAAAAAAACTGATATATTTTTAATGGTTGCAGCTCAAGATTTAAAGGATTTATCCAGTGACAGTTTAATATATCTTTACATTAACCTGCCACCATTATAAAAAGAACAAAAACAACTTTACAACAAAATAAATTTACCCATCTACGGGTTAAAGGTAAATAATTCAATTGCACTTTTGACAGCACGTTCAGTTGATAATAAAGACCTGTCAAGAATCAGTAGCTCGCCATGACGAAACCAACCTTGACATATTGTAACCCAATCATGCTCTATTTACTTTGTTAACAAATTTGATATCCATAATGCTCAATGATGAAATTGGAACTGAGAACTATAAATCCATTTGGACTGCATATTGACTTTGTTAATCTTTATGTGAGTTTGTCTGTTTGTTGCATCTCAATAAGCTGCTTATTTGCTGGACAACATTGAATTGCTCCGCTGCTTAAAACTAGAAGTTTGAAGTACACTCACAGTCAATAGAATAGAACCAAATGATGCACAAAACGAAATGAATGAATGAGTGAGACTTGTGACTAATCGCATAAAAATGCATATGGTAAACAAGAAGCTAGAACTTAGTCAGCAAAAGGAACTAGAATAAAAGCATGAAGCGGAGAGAAAAGCAATGCGAGATAGCTAAGGGAATATTTGTGTGTACACCGGGAAGAAAAATGTGGTTAGGAAGAAAAAATTTGAAATGTTTAAAAATAAAAAGGAAAAGCTTGTGAGTTACTGAATCGGCCTCAAAATCACAAAAAATAATTTTTGTTTTAATTAATTTAAATTTTACTAAAAATAGTGATTTAGTGCTAAAATTACTTTATATAGGGCTTTCAAAAGAGTTGAACACACGTATTTCGCAGCATGCAAATTTAATTTACGTCACTTAAAATGACAAAACTTTTACAAAATGGTAAAAATCTTTCATCGAAAAATCACACTAAGCCCATTTCCACCCGGGACTAAAGTAAATTGTCGCACTGACGCACGCAAATCCCACTATTCAACTGGGATTTTTGGTGCGGTTATATGGTCGGTCATTGTCATATCCAGGACATAGGGCGTCAAATTTGTTTAAAATTTTAAAAGGATAGTTGTATGCTGGCGTGGTGGCCATTTGGCTGATGTTGTTTTCATTATTAACGGCATACCTTCCTTTTATCTCAAAAAGTTCATTTTCTTTGAATGACAAAAATAAACTCATATTAAAAAAAAAAAATCCCATTTGGGATATTCCATTTCGGATTTTTTTTTTTTATATGAAGTTTTGTCATTCCGCGCGAAATTTTTCGAACTGCGTATAGGCCTTAAATCTAAACAAAAATTACTTTATTTTTTTTAGACTAAATTTTAAACTTAATTATTTTGTACAAGAAATCTCCATATAAGGAACAAATTACACTAGTTTACATGAAAACTGAACCATCCTAAAAAAGTTTTTTTTTTTAGGGAAATTTAGGGTCGAGAAACACGAAAATAACATATTTCTTTTTTTTTAAACACCATTTTCAAATTTTTCAAAAACAATTTTTTACAAAGGTTCATTTTTCGTGTAAACTAGTGTTGACTTTTCACATGCAAAGTTCGCTATAGGGAGGTTCGTCTGTATATACATTTTTGTATATAAAAAATGTGCCAATTTATCAGGCTGTTTGGCAAAGTTTTGGTGCGGCTATCAGTTCTGTTCCTAAAAATTGTTTTCCGAAAATATTTTTATGAAGAAAACTATTTTCTCACTGTGTATATATGTAGATATGCTCATTGTATGCAACAATTGTAATAATAAGAAAACTCACAAAAAAAAAAAAGGCAAATGTATCTGAAAGGAACAAAGAACAAACATAACATTCCTGCACATATCTATTATAGTAAGTCATATCTTTATGATGATTGAAGCATGCTCAGATACACACACTCACACACACACTTATACATTTGCATAAGCGTCTAGACTAGAGAGTTGTTGAACTTTGGAGAGATAGCGACGTAAGAGCGACTTACAGCAAGTGTCAAGCAATGCCAACTATCCACCAATTGTTGTTGAACCTTCAGGCATTAATCCAAAGACTCTTAAGAGAGAGAGTGCGTGAAGACACGCAAGCAGCTAGCTCTATGAGTGTGTCAATTTTAATTTACAAGCCAGGTTAAGGCCCCGTCCAGTGTTGCCCTCAAGCAAGGTTTAATTCAAGTGGGTAGTCATCAATGGACCCAACTTAAGAGCGCTTCTTTTTTTTTTTATTTGCATAAATTGCTTGAAGGGTGTGAACACTGAATACTTGGGCAATTTTCCAAAAACTTTCTTATGGCAGGCGGGCAAAACTTTTTCAAAAGTCTAGACAAATTGCTCGTTACCCAACACACAAATTGCATGCACCTTGAGCGTTGACTATGCATTAATGACTTTTGCGGGTTTGATTTTTATTTTTATGATTTTTTAAGGGTTGTACTTGCCAAATGACACATTGTTGCAATAAACCACAAAATGTGTGTTTAATAAAAGTAAATAATAATTTAAGGCACAATTTACGAAACGTGTTCAACGTGACATTCATAAAAATTGTTTATAGAAAGGAAAAAAAAAATTGAGAAATTATATAAAATTGATAATAACAATAGTAACAGTGGTGTAGTTAGTGGGGATGTAGAGTATAACAGCCATAAGTCTACAGAAATGTTTGACTTTTTGTTTTATTAACATAATACACTCAAAAATAGAAAAAAATTATACTCTCAATTATTTCGTTACGTGACGATTTTTTTATCATTTTACGCAATATCAAAAAATAACTTAGGGTGTGATCACGGGACCCCTGGTCAGAAATACTTTACGCATATACACACAGCATGCCTCAAATTGTTATGTGACGATTTTTTTTCAGAAAGCAATTAGGGTACGGGCATGGGACCCCCTCTATCAATATACACATCATACCTATTTCCATAACGTGACGATTTACAATCATTTTAGTGCGATTGAAAAAAAATTTGGTTGCGATCATAGGACATCTGCCAGCAATAAAATCACGCATATATACACACCATATCTCATTTCGTTACGTGACGATTTTTTATCATTTTACGAAAATCAAAAAAAAACTTAGTGTGCGGCCATAATACCCTCGCTCACGAATACTTTCAAGCCCATGCATAGCTTATTTCGTTACGTGACGATTATTCTATCTGTTTAGTCAGAATCAGGGAAAAAAATAAGGGTGTGGTCACGGGACCCCCCCGGAGAATACCTTATTTCGTTACGTAACGATTTTTCCATCGTTTTACTCAAAACAAGAAAAATATTGGTGTGCGGCCGTGGAACCCTGGTCAGGAAAATTTTCACGCATACACACAGCATACTTCATTTTGTTACGTGACGATAAAAATAAATATATAAAAATTTGTAATTGCATATTACTTATTTAAAGAAAAATTTAAATAATCAGTATTGTCTTGGATTTCCATTCGTTTTCAAAAGAAAACACGATAACATTCCGAATTTCGGGTTGAGAGTTCAATGTAAAACTGGATACTAAAAGGATAAAAAAAAATGTCTCATAAAATTTTTTGTGCCGGTTACACTTGGGCCCCTATCTTCCAAATCCTAGAAGTTCGTATAAATATTCCTAATCAAAATAAAAAGTCTGAGTAGAGTTGTCTGCTAGGAAATCTTAAACGGGTTGGCTTTGACTTTACTTCATATCTTTAGAATAATCTGGTAGTTAAAAGTTTTCATGATGGATTTTCAAAGCTCTTAAAAAAATTCTGAAAACAAAAGATTGTCTGTGAGTTTGAAGTTGGCACACCTCCAAATAACTTATATTTTAATAAACTAAATAATTTTCATGAATAAAAGCTTTGGAAGAGGCCAGTGTTTATTGTGCACTGGTCTTGGAATAGGAGGGCCAATATAAATTTCTCAAAATATCTTAGCAGGTGTTTTAGAATGCTAGCTGGTTCCCCAAAAGATACTAGAGAACATTTATTTCTGGGTCACCAACCCTTAACTGTTTGGAGTTTAAATTGGAAGTGTCTTATGGCACAAAGCCTTACCAGGGGTCAATCTGGTACTACGGGAGGTCAGGAAAGCCACACGGCCTTGTTCCTGACCGCCAAATCTTGAGGTATTATAGTATTTTCCGCACTTGTATGATTTGGATGCACTAGAAGTAGGTCTCAAAAGATTTCTTTCTGAATGTTACTTTAACTACCTTTTAAAACCAATAAATTAATGGAAAATACAATTTTGTAATAAAAATATGTAAGAAACCCCATCAATCCACGCCACTGTAGTGTACATTGTACAGTCTCTACATGAGTCAATTTTAGTTCAAGGAATTCGTGCTGAATGTGCTTAAAATTCATTACAACCCCTTGAGTCAATATTTATTCAATTACATGTTGTTTGCAACCCTGGGCTGCTGCAAGCTCTACTCATGCGTTCCTGATAAGGTTGACATTATCATAATTGCTTATGCTTCATTACATATTTACGCACAGCTATCTGACTTTATAGATAGGCCTGGCAACTCTGCTCGAAACTGTACGGAAATATGTTAAAGCAACAAAGAAAGCAAAAACCAAATGCGGTAGTTAAGCTAAGTTTGCTTGAGACGTAGTTAAAACATAATCATAATGTAAACAAGCTGATTAAATACAACAACACCAGCAACAACAAAATAAAAGAGCAACATACTAAATAAACGCAAATATTTGTGAAAAAAAAAACAACAAAAATATTCAGACAAACAGAGAGCATGGTACAGACATATATCACATATTTGTAGTTATAAGCCAAGTGCAGATAAAGATCACGAACTCAACTCAGCCATATGTGAACTTTTGTGCCATGAGAGCTCCCTGACTTTCGATATGGCAATGTGTCCACGTTTAGTTCCATGACTTTTGGTATGCCAGTGTGACCACGTTTAGTCGATTGACTGACTAACGGTTACTTACATTTACAGCTAGCCATACGCCCCAAAAAGGGCATGACTCGTGTTGCTGCAAAAAAAAAAATGGAGAAAATTTAAAGCCTATACAACTAGTCGAAGTTTCAATACACTAAGATAAGTTTTTTATGGATTTTAAGAACTGTTCAATATGTTAACTTGCAAATTTATTCATTTGGTTTATATGATAAGGGTATAGAAAAAAAAACGTTTTCAAAGATGTGAGGAAATTTGGGACAGGATATTCGGCATTTGTTGAGAACTGCATCGTACAGCAAGTCGAGTTTACTCCAAGTTTTTCATCTTTAAGTTTATCAGGAGGATTTAAATAATTTTTTTAAGAAAATAGAAAAATTGAAGTAAACAAGAAAAGCATGTGAATATACAAAACTTCCCCAATGTTTAGTTCAAGTCCTGCATGGGAAGAAAATTTAGTGGATCTATATCATTGAAAAACTCTTTAATACAATAAAATTTGTGATCAACGGGAAGAAAGTCAAGATTTTAGTCCTAATAGACTTAAAAAATTTAGACTATTATTTCGATAAAATATTCCAAATATAGTTTTTTTCGTTATAGAAAACGGTTTTAACAGTAATTAAAAAAATTTTTTAAGACTGAATCTTAGTTTAACGGAGATCTAAGTATAACTTAAAACAAGAAATCAATTGTATGTATTAAATAAATTTACTTAGAGACCCTTAAACCTCTTATGCCCAATTTAGTGGATCTTTATAGTCATTCAAAAAGTTTTTAAAACTACAAAAAGTTGAATATTTCAATTCCTAGTAGAATACAAGTTCTAAAAGATTTTAAAGTTCCTCAAAAGGCTTATAAATCGAAATTGAAAAATTATAATCGTTATTTTTGACTGAAATTAGATGTTTTTTAGATGTTCTTATCTTACAGGTAAACGAACAATTCTACATAATCTTAAACGTAGTTTTTGAATTAAGGAGCCGAAAAGTTCTCTTCTGTTCAAATAAATTCTTTATAACTTACTAGGTAAACAAATATTTGACTTAAAAGGGCATTAGAGGGTTAAGTCTTAATTAGCGGAGTGACACATGTTTGCAATTACTGAACATAGGTCCTCTTCAGGGCCGTCCAGATAAAAGTACGGGTACGGTGGTGACTATCGTCGGGCCACTCCTTTTTCCGAAGAATTTAAATGTTTAGTACTTATTTTCAAATCTACTAGTTCTTTAGAAAACTCCGAGCCCAACAGGTCCGGTCATCTTTAGCTATTTTTTGTTGATATGAATATTTCACTTTTTAAGCGGTACTTGATAGTAGTGCTGGAAAAAACATCGATGTTATATCGATGCATCGATGTGTCGAAGTTTAAAATATCTATATATCGATGTTGGCCAACATAGATGTTACTCCCACACTTCTGCGCTCATCAAATGGGTTTTTAGTAGTGCCGGAGAAACATCTCTGTTGGCCAACATCGATATATAGATATTTTAAACTTCGATATATCGATGCATCGATATAACATCGATGTTTCCTCCAGCACTATTTGATAGTGATCTTTGAGATCTGGCGATTTGGCGATTTCTCGGCTTGTATTTGTCCGATATGCGAGATTTTTTTTTTGCAGTGTTGATAAAAATCATAGAAAAGTTTGTGCATACTGTTGGTCATAAGGCATAAACAATCAGAGGTATCTTTTTCAATGCACTTGTGAATTGTTTATATCTTTGAAAATGGTTGGAAAATGGATTTGTAGTCAATTTTGCTAGTAAAATTAAAATTAAAAGAACATTTTTGGGCGTTTCCAACACTTTAAACGATTTTTTATAGCTTTATTATTTTACAACATTCTATGAATCAAAGTATATGTTAATAACGAAAGTTCTTTCCATCTAAAATGCACAAACTGCCGTAAGTGTATCAAATATTGGCAGCAAAAAAACCGAAACACTGCCAATAGCCCGCAATCCGACCTGGCCAGACCATAACCCAGCTAACCAAATGCGCACCATGTGTGTCCACTTGCGTAGACTTTTGGTATAGCTTTTGTTGTTGTTGCTCTTGTTGTTGTTGTTGCCTCTAAAGCGGCGATTTTATTTTCGCTCCATTTGTGGCCATAAATATTCAGTCAAGTGTCATCGTCATGAAGCTCACATAGTGAAGTTTTCAGATGAAATAGATGCAGAAAGTCGGAACAGACAAACGAGAGTTGCCACAAACGTATCACAAACGAGCAGCAAAAAAAAAAAAAAACAAAAACAAACCATGAAGAGCGTAACAAAAAAAAAAACAACAAAGATTACAAGAACAACTTGCATGGAAACGCTTAAAACGAGTTAAGTCACTTCTGTGGTCGCGACCAAGTGGCCTGGCATGCCCGTGCTGCCAATTTCGTGGTGGATTTGTAACTTCTTTTTTTTTTTTTGCAACTCTTCTACTGTTAGCAACTGATGCCAGCAAAAGCTGGAAAAAAACCACAAAAAAAAAAGAAGCTCGTGAAGATGTGTGAGTATTGGTTTGGTTAGGAACCATGAGTGGGTTGGAGTGTGAGTATGAGTTGCAGGCAGCAGAAGAGTTATGGCGTCGACACGACCATAGCAAAGTGCTTGTAATGCTTAAACCATGAGCATATATGTTAGTGCGGGGGTGGAGTAAGAAGTTTTTTTTTTAAACGAAAGATGGATTGATGGAAGATGTTGCTGATGATTGGAATTAGTGATGTGTAGGCTTAACATCACATAACATGACAATGATTGGATTTTGAGCGGCACATTAATATGTTTGATGAAATATATTGGAAGATAATGCTGCTGAAGAATTACTAATGCAAAGGAATTTGAATGAAAGATTTTTAAAGCGGAGGGTGACACTTTTTGAGTTCTTTTATATTGGCCACAGTATGCTTTTTAGTATGTTGGATGATATATTGTAAGATGATGCTTCTGAAGAATTACTAGTTTAAGACCGAGAAGAATATAGGCTTATTATTTTATAGTAAATAGCTGTGATTTCCATACAAATGAACTTACTTTGCACAGTTCTAAATATTTTACTATATAATATGCGCGTACTCATAACTTTTGATATGACAGAGACTATTCACGTTGTCTAAACAACTTTACTTTTTTTGAAACTAACTATGAGCGTATACCCATGACTCCTTTGACCTATGCTCAGTAGACCCTATGCTACTCCAGTTTTCGTAAATGTCGACACTAAGCTCTACAGTAGTCTAGGAATGTAACTATTTATATACTTAAAATAAATGTATAAAAATATAGGAACTTCTACAAATTCCTTTAAATATCAGCAGAGCCTAAGCTAGGGGCTTATCGTTCCAAGGATATATATTTTTGGCACTATAAATAAAGAAATTTCTTCTTCTTCTCGCTAAAAAAATATGGAAACTTGTCTTTATTTAGCAATGAAATTATTTTAGTAAATTTATTTGTCAAACTAAATAGGAAATTATAAAAAATTAAAATAAATACATATTTTTTTATTTATTGCAATTTTCAAACTAAAAAAAAATTATTGAAAAATTAAAAATGAATAAAAAAAAAAGGATTAATTACAATTTTAAACTAAAAGAACAAATTATTAAAAATAAAAAAAAAATTGCTAAAATAAAAAATGTGAAATATATTTTTTTAGTTCGATATTCTCTTTCAATAAAAAAAAATTATTTAAATAATTTAAAAAATTTATTTTTTTCAGGCATAAAATTTTGAAACTTGTCAAAATTTCATTTATTAATCAATTTTATGTTAGTAACTTGAATTTTCAAACTAAAAAGAAAATTATTAAAAAAATTAAAAATGGAAAAAAAAAATTTTTATTTATTACAATTTTAAAACTAAAAAAAATTATTCAAAATATAAATCACAAATTAAAAAAAAAATTTAAAACATTTTTGTTTTTGATTCAATATTAGCTATCATTAAAAAAAAATGTTCATAAAATTTATAAATTATTTTTTATTTTACTACACTTACATTAAAAAAATTTTCTTTTTCTTCAGCCATAAAATTTTGAAACTTGTCAAAATTTCAATTAGTAATTAATTTTGTGTTAGTAAGTAAGATTTTCAAAGTAAAAGATATTAAAAATAAAAAAAATGTTTATTAATTATAATTTTCAAACTAAAACCAAAATTATTTAAAATATAAAACAAAAATTTCTAAAAATTTTTTTTTTATTTCAATATTATTTTTCATTTAAATAAAAATTTTTTAAATCATTTAGTTTAATATTTTTTAATTTACTTCATTATAAATAAAAAAAGATTCTCTTCTTCTTAATGACATACAAACTAAAAAGAAAATTATTGAAACACAAAAAAAAAAAAAAAAAATTTGTATTTATTACAATTTTAAAACCAAAAATAAAAGTACTAAAAATATAAAAAAAATTTAAATATGAACATTTTTTTTTAAAAATGTGAAAATGTTTTGTTTTAACTTCAGAATAGTAACTTTTATTTAAAAAAATTATTCAAATAATTTAGTTAATTAATTTTAGTCTTTTTTTTATAGTCTACAAAAATATTCAGCAATAGATTGTTTGATAAATTATACAGACCTACAAATACCGGGGTCATGTCAGTTGTTGGAAAGCTGAGGGCCATTTCCGAAGTAATTTTCTGCGTAGAATCCGAAACCAGGGCCAAATATTTACAAAAAAACTTAGTTTTTCGGGTACATAACCTCAAATGTTTCAAAATCCTGACGTGGTAGGCCAATTCTGGCCCCGTATTCGGATTCTATGCAGCAAACTACTTCGTGTTGGTCTATGTTATCTGGATTTTGCAAAAAAAAAGTAATATCGTTTGTATTGGCTATATTTATCACTTATGTATATAAAATATAAATGTAAATGTAAATCAAAGAGAGGGACTTAAACAGTGTTCGGCTACATATGTATATTTTCGCTCATCTTCCAAATATAACATATCCAATATTTACGCTTTTAAAATTCTCGATTCTAGCACTTAGAAACAGTTTTTTTCTACACTTTATGCTTTTCGTACGCCCGCATCAGCAACCTTGCTAGCAACCCTCGTTTTATGACTCTCTGCGGGTTTAACACGGAAGTGCAATGCATTATGGGAAAATACAAAAAAAAAAGGAGTAAAAAACTGTTATGCATATGCAATGGCAACTTTCAAAGGCTCAGGCTGGATTAACTGTCCACTTGAACACGATTGACAAAGTTCCAAAGTGGCATTTGTGGGCCACTCTAACAAAGCATTTCAATCCATGCTTCAATACCCTTTGGGAATCCCACACAGAAGCTGAGCACGTTGTAATCGTTGTTGTTGTTGTTGTACTTGGGTAGCTCTAATCAGTGGAAGATAGAGTACTTACTTGGGTACTTGGGTTCTTCTAATCAACGGCCATTATCAAGGCAATGCTCATCAGTCTCAGCGTCAGACACTGATAAGTGTTAACTGTGTAAGAGTTGTAGAGCGTAAATGTATCTGTAGCCGCATCTCGATTTGTATCTTTATCTGTGCCTAAGCTAAATCATTCGCACGTGCTTGAATCGCATTTACGCTCAATTTGCTTAAATGCAATTTGCATATTAAAGTTGCGGGTTAATATGGACCTTGTTGTTGTACAACAAAAACAAACAGATACTTTTAGGCAAATAAAAGAATGTATATAAATATTGTATACAAGTATATAAAGCCATAGCTATGCCTGTGTAGCTACATTTATTTTATATACTTATATTTACTTAGCTTTTGGCTTAGCTTTGACTTAACTTGGGTCACGTTTCTGATATTTCATTCAATCAAAACAAATTGCGCCTGCCTGCAAGCACTTATACTTATAAATATATATATATACTTAGTATATGTATATCTACCAAATAAATAAACCCAGCGCCCAAAGTGAACGCCATGTATCTTAAAAGTTGTTGTTTGCCAAAAAGGATCGAAGCTCGTTAGGCAAATGCGGCCATTAAAATGTGCTTGCCATAAAAAACCCGATTAAACATGCATATAAAATATAAAAATAAAAAAAAATACAACTCAATTAAATTATTGCTGGTCCTAAAAAAAAAAAATATAAAGTAGCTCGAAGCTCGCTCGAAGTTTAGCTCTTCATTATTTGCTCGGCACTTTGCTAATTGCCAATTCTTAGCAGCTCTTTGCATTGTCCAGAAACCGGCAACCATAAAAAAATGGCAGATTGAGAACAGAAAAAAAAAACATTAAAAAAAGAACTTTTCTAATATGCCCTTAAGTCAGTCATTTTGTCTAAGCCATTAAAAAATTAATTGCTACTTCCTTTTGGGCCGCGGTAAACGCCCCACGTTGGGCCCAAAAACTAACTAATGCGGCTTTTAGCGTCTCTAAACGTTGGCCCATTTGTTTCCCACCAGATCTGACCAGGCCAGACAACCTAACAAAAACAACAACAAAAACTCGGACTACAACAACATTTAAGCAAGAAAAAGGGCGCGCCAAGCCAAGTTGCCAAAAGCCAAAGCAAAACAAAACACGAAACTCTGCCAAGAAACTCTAAAAACAATAGAGAAAATAGATATGTAAGGCGCAGTGTGAAGCAACGAAGTTTGTATACCCTTTCTGTGACACTTTGTAAAATGCATTTTTGTGACACAAACACTTAAGCTATTCTTCATCTAGTAGATAAGAAGACAACGTACATATTTTAAACCCGACTTTATACTATACATTATTTTTTTTTTACTTTTTCCTGAAATACTTAATAGAAGGAAAAATTCCATACAAACTTACCGAATTTTTCTAGTAATCTACATTCTAGCTTTTGTAACCTCTTCAAGTATAATGCAAACCGTATAGAAAATTTTGAGAAATACTAAAATTGCTTCAGAAAGAGTGGGAATTCTCAGAATCCAGACCCCAACTGAGGATTTTTTTATTTCTATAACCAATACCTATTCTTCGTTTTCTTTACATAAACAAACTTTTAAAACCTTAAACTAATTTTGAAACAATCGACTGCAAAACTTTTCAGAAACTTTTCGATTGTTCTTTTTATAATTAGCAAAATAATCGTTTATCGATATGAACTAAAATAAATTTATGCAAAATTTTTTTTTTTTAATTTTGAGAATGGTTTCTTTTATTTATTTATCATGCTAAAATATTGTAACCAAAAAGTCATTATAAAAAATCGTGCGATAGTTCTATTAAATTTAAATAAAAAATTGAAAAAGTTCTTGCAATACAACGAGTACAGCAAACGAAGAGTTTCATCTGGAAAAAAATACTTAATGGGTAAAACTTTCTGAGATCGTTAGGGACTTTGTTGTAAGTCTAAAACCGAGTTTTCGTATTTGTGGGTATTGGGCGTGGCACCGCCCCCTGACAATATATGCTGATATGGCTTTTGCATGATAACTTTTTTTCTATCAAGCTTAGAGTCATGATTTAAAAATCGACGAAATGACGAGAACTGGGTTTTAGACTTAGATTAAGGTCCCTAACGATACCTGAAAGTTTCATAAATTTAGTTGTTTTTTTTTACAATAAACTTATTTTTTGAGCCTTCGTTTACTGTACTTAACCAATTGTTATCGATATTTTTTTTGTGTAGATTTGAAAATCTGCATTTGAATAAATTTTATATAAGTGCTTTATTTGTAATCTTGTTTTTAGGGCTATGTTTACCGTATTCAAAAAGCCATACCGTCCAGCACAAATTTATGAATTATTTATAAATTTATCAATTCGATAAATTAAATACGCTTTTTATACCATTTAAATTTTTTACCATTTTTAGCCAATGTAAGGGGCTTTTGTAAAATTTACTCTACAAATTTATATTCTCAAAATAGTGTTTAATAAAATACTTAATGAATTTAATTATAAATTGATTTATAAACTCTCCCATGTTCTAAGTAGAATAAATGATAGGATTTCACATTTTGTAATAAAGGATCATCAATCTTGAGGTTTTTTTTTTAATGCAAAAAAAAAAAAAATTTTAAATGAATCGGAAAATCTTTATTATCAATAGAAAGAACTATTCTTGCCCTAATAATCCTTTTGAAATGTTGGCCGCAACTGCGCCGTAGCTCGTCGATGCGGAGGTTCCAATTTTCGATGAATCCTTAGAGCACAATCGGATAATACGGGTAATGTTGGCCTCTAATGCTTCAATCGTAGCTGGCTTATCCACAAACACATTAAAGTTCCCGTAACTCCAAAGGAAAAAGTCTAACGGTGTGATAACACACGATCCTGGTAGCCAATTCACCGATCCGGAGCGTGAAATTAATTGTTCACCGATTCGGTTTCATAAAATGACCTAAGCGCGCGAAAAACAGTTTTTACAGAAAGCGAATTTTCGTAATATAATTTTACGATTTGTAAACATTGTTCGGGTGTAAGTCTTTCCATGATGAAATGGCAAAGAAAACTGAATAAAAAACACATGGCAACTTGACAGTTTTCGCGCTTGATTTATCAAAAAAACCCTGTTGAAAAAACCTCAAGATTAATGACCCTTTAACCCTCCGTTTGGCACATGGGTCCAGCCAGACCCTTTTCATTTTAAATTTTATTTTTAGCACACTTCTAATTGAGCAATCATCTTGCAATTTTCTGACTTTTCCTAAAAAAGACTTAATGAATAAGACGAATACTATTGTCAATTCATCAAAATTATTAATTAATATACATAATCATCTTCAAAATAAACCGTAAAATGCATAAAAAAACAAAAAAAATTTACCTGTGTTTTAACCATTTTCTACCTGTGTTTTTTTTTTTTTTTTACCTGTAGATCAAATTGAACATATGCGAAAGGCATTGAGTAAAAGAAGTAATGCAAAATTTATACCTGTGCGTGATATAAATGACCGTGAATGCACGTCCAAAATCAAAAATTCCCATACATTTGTATGGAAATATATAGGGGTCTGTCTGGACCCATGTGCCAAACCAAAGGTTATCGGAACATGTGCCAAACGGAGGGTTAAATAGTTAGGAAAATAAATTGTGTTCAATCAATGTGCATTTACTAAGTAATGCAAATAATTTCGTTTCGGCGTTTTCAATTATCGTAGCTCGTAAACAACGCAGCTTATAATCTAAGAGACGAAATACTTTGGTGGCTAAACTTGTTCAATTCTCATTTAAAGCTCATCTCTTCATTTATTTGCCATCTATATTGTGACTTTAAGGTCTGTTCGCACGACCAACGTTTCTAAAGAAGAACAGAACTCTTTTCAAAATGATTCCGAAAGCTTTTACGGAAGCAGTACGCAGAGCTTTGAACAAAATAGGCAAAACAGTGTTGCCCCATGAAATTGTGAAAAATATGTAATATGCAGCAAAAAATACGATGCATAAGCAAAATTGTTGAAAAATATTTATTACAAAGCCATTTGTTGTGTGTTTTTATTATGAAGCGACACAGCAAATTATTTCAATTATTCAACCTCACATAAAAAAATATGCATTACTAACAGCCTAATTCTATACCACAGCCTCAAACTCAAAATTTGGCACGAAATGTAAATATGTTACATTTGTATTGCAAAAAGCTCCTTTGTTTTAAAGGTTTAAAAACAAATGTATTACGTACAGCTATTTGCATTTTAATAGTTTGGCATTATTTACCCAAAAAAATAGGTATTAAGTACGTAATAAATAAATATTGAGCGTTTTTGTTAATTTATGCCTTCTAAACCTATTGTAAACTGAGTTAATTTAATTTGTTAAAAATGTTATTACTTTCTAAGCAGCAAAGACTAGAAGCCTTAACTTTTTATTTTAAAGCATTATAGATTACACAATTTTGTTATATAAAATATTTACACTCCAATAAAAATGCATTCATTGAAGCGTTACAAACGTCTTCACAAGTTCACAATGCTCACACTTTAAAAAGCGTATTGCGCCGTTTAATTTTGCTACAAGCTTTTAAATTGTTTTTCTTGTATTTTTCGTATTTTCTTGTTGTTGCTTAGTATTTATTATAAGTATTTTTTTCTTTTTGTCGCAGTTGCCTGCCAATTGCTTTTAACCTTTGCTGCAAAAACTCTCAACTGTCGCTCTAACCACTTCTTATTGTGACGCGCATTTGTCTCTCGTCTTTCGTTTGCCACTCTCTTACAAGCAGGCGGCCTTTGAACTTTGAGAGAGTTACAATAATAGCCAAAGTAAAACTTAAGCTTTGCCATTTTTTCAGCGATTTTTGTTCATTGTTTTTGCTTGACAGCGTGGGTGAAACAATACACAATAGATGAATAGATAAATAAAAATAAATAAAAGATAATCGGACAGCTGACGCAAGCTGCTAATTTTATTACTTTCCAATTATATTGAGCTGACATAAAAACAATATAAATAGGTATAGCATGTTATATATGCTTGTGACGTAATCAGTTTTTTTGATTAGATATACATATAGAGCAGGCTTGCGAGCAAAACTGTTAAGTCCACTTAAATTATTTCCGGTCGTATATAACCTTCCGGCTTTAGTACATAGTATATATCGATAGTGCCTGTTTACAATTGATATAAATTTGTGCGTCAAGTTAATGAATGAATCATTCATTAAGATAAGTCAAAGGCTACCAATAAGTAATTGAAAAATATTACACTGTGAAAAATCGTATATAAAGATGAGCTATACGGCACGATTATTTCGAGGTTGTTAAGATTAGCGCATATCGTTTGCTTTCAAGGTAGAGTGCCATATAAGTTTAATGACTCCAGTTTGCACTTCTTTTTTTAAATAAATATAAATCAAATATAGGGTGGGCCATCTGTTGGTTTGTTTGTTAATTGCATTTTATTCAATTATTTTCCAACGAAATTGGGCAAATGTATATATATACCAAATGCAAGTTTGAAAATACTCGTCAACGAAAAATAATATGGCCTAAATGGACATCGCGGCTGGCTAGTTTGCGAGCATCGTAATTTTTGATGACTTGTTTTTTGACGAAAACTCATTTAGCTGTTAGCTGTCTCCCTTTCATTGAACAAATAATCGATTTGTTGCGGCACTGGAATCTTCTAAGCGTGTAAATTTAGATCGCAAGTTGGTCCTAGCAAGTTGTAATTCTTGCGAACAATGGCGTTTCGATGTTTCCGGCGATTCATCGATACTAGACTCAACTCTGTTATTCCACAGAACGACCATTTTCATTGTAAGCCTGTAGCACTTTTACGTTTTGTTTGACTGTTAAACGATTCAGCACTATTATTATTATTGGGTGTAAAAAGTTCTGCGACCCAAGTGGATCTATTGTACCCTCTTCACAGCACAGAGCTCTCCCAAAAGTCCAATGGTCTGCATATATTCCACTATCTTGCTTGGACTTAGGGTCCCAAAGAACTCCGGTGGCAGAACGTACACGCCCAGGAGCTTGTTTCCTTTCCTGGCGAGTGCCATACATACATAAATGTACTGAAGTTTCTTCCTCCATGCTGCAGAAGCGACATAGTCCACTTTTATTCAGGTGACTGCGGATCCTACAGTATCCCGTCAAGAGGCCAGTCTGGATCCTCACGGGGTTTTTCCCGTAGGTTATCATAAGTTTGAACCTCTTACGGTTATATTTAGAGAGGTGGGTTTTTGATTGCTTAAGTCCTGGTGTCTGTGCACAGTGGAGCAGCCGATTCGTTTCCTCTTCCGTTCTCAGTAGTTCCCTTACCACATTGGTTACCAATCCCACAGTGTGGTTCAGATCCGACTAGCGGTATTGCTACACCGGTTCTTGCTAGTTTATCTGCCAGCTCATTTTCAGGAATATTGTAATGTTCTGGAACCCATCTAATCGTGAGCTTGTTCCTGGCACCTAATTTGTCCAGTGAAGTTCCCAGTTTTTGACCAGCCTTGATGTGATCTTGGCTCTGCTTAATGACTTGACTAGCACACAGGATGGAGATATTCTTGTCGGGGTAGTTCTTTTGCAGATTGAATTCTGCACACCTTTCAATAGCACAGACTTCAGCTTGGAAAATGGTGGTGTGTCTGCCTAGTGATTCGTGATATTAAGTCCTGGGTCTTACTACCCCCAGGCCACTTCCTTTATCGATGAGGCTTCCGTCAGTATACCACTTTATTGTATGTGGCTTTATTGGGTGAACGCCATAAGAGATGTCCAGGCCTCTTTCGTGCTGAGTTTGATATCAAAGTTCTGATTGAACTTGTACTCAGCTTGCATTTCATGCCTTGGTTGCAGAAGCATAGGCAGGTCCTTTGCTAGATCTGCAGCATCTTTCTTGGTGAAGCTGAAGTCGTCTCCTGCCCTCCCAATTCTTATCAGCGTATTTAGTCCAGGACTAAAATTGAGTAGTTTTGAACTTAACATATGTCGAAGAGCATCCATTTTGGACGGCTATGTTCCGAATTATGAGTGTTTAACAAACCAAAACAACAGTTGACCTACCCTATACAATAGTGCTGGAGAAAACATCGATGTTATATCGATGCATCGATGTATCGAAGTTTAAAATATCTATATATCGATGTTAGCCAACAGAGATGTTTCTCCAGCACTTCTGCATCGATATATAGATATTTTAAACCTCGATACATCGATGCATCGATATAAAATCGATGTTTTCTCCAGCGCTACTATACAATACAGGTTTGTTATTTCAAAAAAAAAAAGGGAATATTTAAGTTGGAAATCTAAGTTTAGGCTGAAACTAATAATTTGCTTGGTTGTTGCTCTGACTTGTTTCTGATAGCGACTGAGTGCACCAAAGGTTTTCACTAGATTTCCGTTTCTAAAGTGTTTTAAAATAGAGTTGGAGCTGTGAAAGTCTGCACTTGGGCTTTACTTGGTATTCATGGAGTTGTTGCTCTGAAATGTTGCTTAGTGTGGTTACGAACACCAAAACGTTTCACTTAATCTCCATTTCGAAACAAATCGCTTCCATATAAATCTTATTTAAAATATGTAAAAATAATGAAAAGGTGGAGCTGGAAAGCTTATCCTAAGAATTAAAAAATGTTTCACACAAAACTCCTAGCAAATACGCCTAGAACTTTCTAGCGCAGCACTCTCATACTGGTTACCTAAAGTTGACTGACTCGTCTGCACAGCTCCTTTTCTCATCGGACTGGCGAAACATTTCGTCTGCTCTGCAATAATTTGCTGCTTTCAAGAAATCATCCAAAAATAACATCGTTTGGTTACACGTTCTTTTGAGTGCACTCTTAATTGGCTGCCACACGCAAAAATTGAGTTATGGTTATGACTTTAAATAGCACCGCACACACAAAGACCATCCATGTAGCTTACTCTTATGTATGACCCAACTGCAAGTGCATAACCAAAGTTCGAACTCCAACTCCAAGTGTATTTTACATAATTCCCGGGCAGCATATCGCATGTTGCAAAGGCCTGCCAAAAGCACAAATACCAATACAGCGAGTGTCGCCTTGGTGTACTCCGCGCCAAAGTCTGGAGTGCGCAGAGCTCCTTTGCGCAAAATTTTAATGAGTTGGAAATTTAATACTCTTTAGAGCATAACGCCGTAGTCGTCAGCCAAAGCAGAGAGAGAGAGAGAGAGGGGCCCACGGAATCGGCTGTCACTGTGGTGGGTCGAGCTGCATGATGATGGACGCCATGGCCAGACATAACGTCAGAGCGCGTTCGAGCGCATACAATTCAATCTTTATATTTTTTTGTTCTCAAATTTAAATTTGCATTTAATTGAAAAATTAATGAGAAATTGCGCACTGAGAAAATTGCCAAACCAAACCGGCACACACACGCACACTGACACAAAAACTCACAAAAAAAAAAGTGTGTAAAAAAAATTAAAGAAAAACCAACGTCAGATGAGTTTGTTCAAAAGTCTCACTTAGTTGTCAGTTGCAATGAAAAATGTGTTTTAAATGAGTTTCAGCTTGGGTTAGTAGTGTCTGAGTTTGTTTTCATGTGCGCTCTCACCTTGAACTTGACTTCCGTGACAGATTGCGGCGGGGGTCTGGAAATAATAAAGTCAGCTGAAAACCCGCCGACATTGTCAGCGGCTACAACGTTTGATTTTGATAGAAACTAATTTGATATTTGCGCTCCCTCTACTCCGCTCAGCTCATATCAGCAGTTAAGTTTTACTCTGGTCTTTGTTGTTGCTTATATGATGATGATATTTTCTTTTTAGAATACTCTGTAAGGGGTATATGTTTATTTTGTGCAGAGTAATGATACTACAAAGTAAATCTACGGAAATCCCATTGCGAATTTCAATTAAAAACTAAGATAAGTTTTTTGACATTTAATGTGGTATCGGAACTTGAAGTCGAAAAGTGGAATTGTTCAAAAAAGAGCCATTTTGAAACTAAAAAGACAAAGAGAAAAAATTTTTTGTGCCTAAATTTATTGGTTGTGAAAATTTGCAGAAAATTTGTTTGTCAGGGTTGGCCCATTTGAAGGTTTGGCCATTTTAAATACAAAAAAATAAAAGTTAAACATTTTGTACTTCATTGGTTTATAGACGCAGCTTTGCAAAACCATTTCAATTCTTGTTGTCAGGGTTGGCCCACTGTGCAAATATGATTGCAAGCAAAAAGCGCAGGCCTTAATGAAAAAAAGATAAGATCAAGAAAACCATCCTTTAAGGGGTAACTCCAGTGTGAAGCATGGTTCTTTAAGTTAATTATAAGTACCTATATATAAAGAGAGTTATGTTAGTTGCACCATTTATAACTCAAGAACTGGCTGGGCCGATTTTGATGATCTATGGTTTGTTGGATTCGTCTCCGCACTGTTTAACAGAGTAACTCATAAAACATCGGAAAAAATCACATAAAAGGAAGTTGACCGCGAAATTCTTTTACGAAGGCATGGTGCCAGATGTCGACATAAACTATTATGCGCATCGTTTGGTAAAATTTCAGCTCCATAGCTTTTATAGTCTCTGAGATTCTTTTACTCATACGGACAGACGGACAAACAGACATGGCTATATCGACTCGACTGATGATAGTGATATGGATCTCTCTGCCTTTCTCTATCTTTCTGTCGAAATCTTCATGGTATTTTGTCTTTATATCTGTCTGATTTTCGCCCCTCAGAGTTAAGGGCCTATTAGTCTGAAAGTGCGTCAGTCTGCCCCTCTAATCGTAACTTTCTGTTCAGAACTTTTATTTTAAGTTAGAGCTAAAGATCTTTAGCTACAGATGTGCTTATTTTTTTGAAAATTTGTCATGCCGTTTGTCCGGAATACTTTCTTTTCAAACAGTTAGGAATCATTATAATGGAATTTTGACCAAGGTTGCGTTTTTTGCTTTGGTGATTAACTTTCTCAAAGCTTTTCAATATTGAAGCTTTAAATCATTCCAGCTAAACCTTGAAACTTAAAGCAGACGGGGTTCCACAAAAGTTTTTAAACTCGTCTCAAAAATTTGAAGCTATGCATATAGCCGATCTTATAAATGGTTGTAGGTAAATATGGGGTATGTGTGCAAAGATACCTTGACCCATCTTCTAGGCGGTCTTATTCGTCCTAAGCGTATTTTTTTTTAAGAAATATCATTATACCAAATATTATATTAATATCAGATTTTAATAGATTTTGATATGGGAAAACATCAGCATTTTGATAGGTTTTTTTTTTCAACAAATTTTCGGTTTTTAAGGAAATATTATAATACCAAATATCATATTAATTTCAGATTTCAATAGATTTTGATATCCGAAAATACCAGCGTTTTGGTTGTTTTTTTTTTTTTAATTTTAAAGTCCTTTATCAAATCAGGAATAAATTTTGTTGTAGTTCAAAATGGATAATCCTGCGGAGTAATTTTTACTTCGAAAAATCTTTTTCTATTACACAGCCACAGGAAAAAAATCGATTTTTATGTTCGGAGACCCTATAAAATTGACATTTTGGGCTTTCAGAATGAGTTTTCTTAAACTTTAGATTCGAAATCACCAAAAAAAAACCGAAATCGATTCATTTGTGTGGCTGTGTTTTTTGGATAAAACTTTATAATCTTATTCGAACGAGAAAGAACTTGTTGCTGTAGCGTATCTTCTAGTCGGTTTAACCCAACCCACAGCAGCTTGTTCGCTTTTTTTATGCTTTTTTGTTTTGGTACAGAAATGAGTATTTCCGTTTGGAGGTCTCTCAATGCCCCAATGCGCAGTTTTTCTAAGATAAACTAAATAAAAAGTTTTTGTAGCAGTCGCAGTTAACTGCCTGAGTTATTTTTAGCTACGTTTTATTAACTGTATATGCATAGTTATTGCCATTTTATTAATTTTTTTTTTCTCGTATTTGCAGCTTATACAATCGACGTCATCAAATACCCAACGAGATTTGCTAAACTGTAAGTTTTATGAACTTTTTAACTGCCAACTATTATACAAAGTGCAAAGTTTTATGTGACATTTTCATGTAATTTAGCAATTAAGTTGACTTCAACTTTAAAACCATTTTCAAACATTTTCAAGTTTAAATCCTAGCTCATTATCATTAACAGTGTCATTGCATAAAGTCTGAAAATCTTTGACTTAAGCTTATTTTACGATTTGTAATAATATTTGAACTTGTTTTTTATGCTCGTTTTCAGTTTTAAGTGTTGCACTTTGTTTTTTGTTTTGCTTTACTTTGACTTGGGAGTTGAGTAGCAGAAGTCTCTCAGAGTCTACCAGGCCAACTCTTCCACTTCAACTTCTTCGTATTCTAATTGGAATTTCACTTTTGACATAATTTATTGCACTTTAGTGACTTGAGCTGCTTTTAACTGGCAGCATCTTTTTTTCTTTATTTACCTGCTGAGCAACATACTACATAACTTTGAGTGGGTTTTAAATTCTGAGAATTTCTACATTTTATAATGCTTGGGTCTATCTCTTGTATAGCTGCAGGCATGCCTCTCAATAGCACTTGATTTATCTGCTGTCGTATAAACATAAACAAACCAAGTTTGGGCTTGTCTAAGCGAAATATTTTTGCTAATTCCAGACGCTACTCTGCTGAGCAAACTATTTTGAGTACAAGGAAATTTGATATTTTTTTTGGATTTTTATATCATTGAATAGCTACGAATAGAGCAGATTTGAAATGAGACCCTCGGATTGTAGTTTTTTTTTTGGTAATAATGTCAATGCTGAATTGTGAGTAATGATAGCTATTTCAAGAAGGTGAGATAAAAGGTATTTAAGAAATTTCTATGAAATATTCATCGGCTTAAAATTTCTGTGAAGGTATCATCTGTTGAAGATTTCTATGAAATCCCTAGTACAAAGGAAATTGTAGATTTGTGCAAGGTATGTAACAAAGAGAAGAATCCGTAGTCTTTATTTTGTGACTAAAGTCGACATAGATCTCTACGAAAATATTTTTAGAATGAAGTTTTTTAATGTAGTGAAATAATAGAAAAATCGTCACGTAACGAAATGGAATATAGAGACAAAGTATTTATTTTGAATTCTTTGTCATTCTTCAGTAGTAATCAAGAATTTTAGTTATGGATGTGCTCTAAACCGATTTTTTAGATTTCTCGTTAAATATTTTAGGACCAAAATCACTCAAAGCTGCTTGATGAACAAATCGTCACGTAACGATATCAGCGGTCGATAAAAACTTTTATTTACTTGGAATTTTTGTCTTCATGTATTCGAATTTTTAAAAAAAATTGAAGTGCTTTTTGATTAAAATTTGGTATTATAATATAGCTCTCCCAGGTTAGGAACTTAAAAACCGTTTGGGCCGTTGAACTTCAACTAGGTAGGTCTATGTCTAGGTCTCCACTTGCCAGTTATCGTCGGTTAATTAAGCAGATTACAAAATTTGGAAATCGTAAAAAAGAATATGCAGAAGGAAGTTTGTTGCTGACGGAAGTATCCCGAACGTTCCCAGATTTTTTGTTTTTTAATTGGGAGTTATGGTTAATTCAATTTTTTAAAGTGTTATCTTTCCATATATTCTAAGAATTCCCAGTAGGCTTAAAAAAAATTGTAATCTCAACTTAGATCACTAAATTGGTGACAGAGAATAAGAATTTGGATTGCATATTTTTGAGCTCGGATACCGATCCCATGATCAATTTTTTATTTAATTTAAATATTTTAACTTATTTTCAAACTTGGATTTCGAGTCTGCGAAAGAATTTTTATGTGAAAATTCGTTTTTCATTTTTAAAAAAGCTTATTTTTTCGAAGTTACGATGTTTGAATCGATAGTGCACAAAAAATCATTTCCATATATTTTTTTATGTATTGCCTTGCTTAATTTATACAAAGAAGTTAAAAATACTTTAAATAACACCAAGAAATCGATTTAAATATTTCCTTGATTTTTGTATTTAATTTCTTCAGAGAGGTGTTACGATTTGGAAATAAAGACCTAAAAGTAATCAATCCATGTAAATACATGATTAGAAGTCGAAAAACTTTCAACTAGCATAATGGGCAAGAAATCGAATTATATAATTTTAAACTTGTACTCCGATTTTTGAAAGTTTTTTTACGAATTCGTACTTAGTTTTTCGTAAAGTTTATTTTTTCAATGAAGTATTGTGATGTTGAAATCCACGATCAAAATTAATTATCTGGGAAAGATCACTTTTCAAAAGGCGTAACGATGTTGGAATGAACCATCCACATAAATAATTTTCATATATTTTTGTATGTATTTCCCTACATATAGGGTTTTCCAATAAGAGGTATTCAAAGAAAAATTAAATTTTTTGAGATAAATAATCGGATGTTGAAGAGGAAGGTATGCCGTTAATAATGAAAAAACAACATCAGCCAAATGGCCACCACGATCACGCCTACAGGACCATATCCTTTTCATGAAATTTTCCATAACCAAATCGCAAAGTGGCTGCCCTATGTCCTCGATAGGTCCAATGACCCCGCTGGACCATAAACAGTCACACGTTGAGGATGGAGAGGCTTCTCATCAATAACTCTTGGGTTTTCCGAGCCCCAGATGCGACAATTTTGCTTGTTGACGTAGCCATCGAGGTGGAAATGGGCCTCATCAGTCAAGATGATTTTTCGATGGAAGATTTTTACCATTTTTGCAGTGAATTTTGATAATTTCAGTGCGTTGTTGAAGCGTGTATCGTTCCATTTTTAGTAATGGCGTAGTTTCTACTTGTCAAATCTCAAAAAATAAAAACTTCAAAAGTGACAGCTACCGAAATACCGGGTGATTCAAAATATCACCTCTTGTTGGAAAGCCCTATAGAAGTCGTTTTAAATGTTTAAATAACAGCAAGATATCGATTTACAAAAAATATTTTTTTTTTGAAATTTGTTTTATTATTTTTCGGAAAGATCATTTTTTCGGAGAGGTGTTATGATCTTTTTAAGTATTGTATCATGTTTTTGGTATTGAATTTCGATCCTGAAAGAAATTATTATTTTTGTTAGAGATTTTTTCCTTTATTTTTGGGAAATATTACATTTCAGTAATGCGTTACGTTGCCCAAATGAACCATCCACACAAATTCATTTCTATATACATTTTAATGCATTGCCTCACTAAACTTATACAAAGAATCTTTAAAAATATTTCAATAGCAGCAAGAAATCGATTTAAAAAACAAATTTTTTTTTTTTGAAAGTTGTTCCATTACTTTTCGGAAAGATAATTTTTTTGGAGTGGTCTTATGATTTTTTTATGTATTGTATCGTGTTTTTGGCATTGGATTTGTATTCCGGATGAAATTATTATTTTTTGTTAGAAATTCGTATCTTTAATTTTGGGAAAGATTTCAGAAAGTCGTTACGATGTCGAAATGAACCATTCACAAAAAATCATTGCCTTATACTTTTAAGCGCATTGCCTTAGAGAGTTCATTTTTTCGAAGAGGTGCTACGATTTTTATATGCCAGACTAAATTCATGAATAGAACTACTGAAAAATGTTCAATCAACTTAATGAGCTAGAAATCAAATTATATTATACAATTTTAATCTTGGATTCCGATTTTGCGGGAAATTGTATTTTCGCAAAATTTGTTTCTTTGTTTTTGGGAAAGTGTCCTTTTCGGGGAAGCGTTATGTTGTTGGAAATCACGAATCAAAATTATCAATTTTTTTTGTATGTTTCTTCTCAGGTCGTTTATAATAACCTATACAATAAGGACCATTCGAAAAAAATAAAAGATCGTAAATTTGAATTTCATGTTCATTGATTATATGCTCTCGAAGTCGAAAATTTTTGAGTATTTTATTTGAACCTTACCCAAAAGCTGCTCTTGGAAGAATTTTCAACTCAATTTTGCACCAATTTTCTTAGAACTATAATATTATTTTAGTTATGCCGCGGACGTCAATTACAGCACCCAGCTAGCAACAAGCATCTTTTCTAATCACAATCATCCTAATCAGCGTTTTTGTGTTCTTCCAGAGATTACGAGAGCTCATAAGATCTCCAAGCTAAAGTTAGCTCAACAACGACTGACTTGCAACTTAAGCCATTAGTGGTTATGAATATAATAAAAGCATTCCTATTATTACTAAAACATTAATGAATAAATTTCTATACAACTGATTATAATAAAACTCGTTTATTCATAACTACAAAAACTATTCATAGCAATTAATTCCAATAGTTATTATTATCTCTTATACAAAGTTTCCATTGCATCGGAAAGCTCATTATAACATGCAACAATAATCGTGACAACAAATACAACAAAGATGATACAGCCTTACTTATATAAACAGCTGGCATATGTTTAAGTATTTTTTTCGTTAAAGATTAAAGAGATACGATAGGAGTTCCATGCACAATGCATTCCCCAAATCTTGGTTGATTTGTTTCAAGCATGCAACAGCATTTAGTTGCTCAACAAACAGCAGTGTTGATAGTCATCTGTAGCTTGAGAAGTGTTGGCAAACAGATAAAACATTCATTCACAAATACGTATACATATGTATACTCAAGCACACACAGACACATACAATAATAATTTGCAAATAACCGTAAATGAAGCTTTTAGCGTCACGTTGAATTGAATTGAATTGAGTTGAGTTGAGTTGACGATGGAAAAGTCAAAGGCGACGGGAACTTGTCTGGCTGCCGCTTGATTCTTTAGAACTGCCACAACAAAGTCTCTAAGAGATTGTACGGATGCACGAGACGGGTGTACACACATGTGACCCACAGCAACAAAACCCACAGACGGTTAATATGCGTTTTACGTGGGGTCCATGACTTTATCTTGAAGTTTGTCATTTATTGACAAAGTCAATACTCTTAGTTAGTCGAGTATTTAAAATTTCGATATGTTGCAGTAGACAGAATATAAAAAAATATGACTGAACTAAAATTTTAAAGAAGAAATCCGAAACATTTGGAGACGAGCAATATCTGAGATGACGCAAATCTTCAATAAAAACAATGAGAGATTTGTTTATGAGCTCATTTGGAACATTTTTTAATTTAAATAATTTGGATATGTCGACGGGAAGAGACGGGAAATAAAAATATATTAATGGCTTAAAAAGTTTATGAGTAATTGAGAATGTTCGGGAGACGAGCAACCAAAGACGAGATGATTAAAATGAACCTATAAACAACAAAGAAACGAGAAATTTGGTTATTCAAATATATTGATTGATATAAAGAGACATGTTAGATCGTTTGAATCATTTCAAATCACTATAAAAATTAGTATGCTCTTAAGAAGAGTCAGTGGGACATCTTTGATTCTTCAAAATTATTGTGCTAAAATCCAAGCGCTCTTAAGATATTTATGCCTGAGAAGAACAGAGAATGAAAGAGGTTTGGAAAAATAACAGTTTATTGACACTCAGGTCCAATCCGTATTATATCGTTGGTTTTCTTTTTGGGGATATAAAGAACAAATTGAAGAAAGCATATAATGCTCTTTCGAAAACCGATATTTACAAAAAGTATCGATGATTGAAAAAAAGCTATTGTATAATACGATAATAATGCTTGTTTTGTTGTTAATGAAATATATTTCGAATAATAGGTAAGGATTTCGACTTCGATCTGAACTCTTCGGAGTATATAATATAAGAACTTAAAAGCCTATAACTTAAGGAGCATAACGAAGTAAAAGTACATTGCATCGGATGCAATTGCCTTTAAGCCCATGAAAGAGATTTCAAAGATTTATCGTCGTTCCCTATTTCGATGGTGGAACGTTGATTACCAATTAAACTAGGTAATTTCGGTCAGATGATTTAATAGCCAAACTTTCGAATATGGCTACTTCCGAAGATCTGAAATCTTAAGTGTTCGAAATAACAATAGTTTTAAATGAAACAAATCATTAAAAGAGAATTCGAAGAATAAGGTGCTTTTCGAATTTCGACCGAAATTTCACATTAATACCACAGGGCTATTTTCGAAGATAAAGAAATCTTAAATGATCTAAATAACAAAAGTTTTAAATGAAACAAATCATTTAAAGAGATTTCGATGAATAAGGTACATTTCGTATTTCGACCGAACTTTCATATTTATACCACAGGGCTATTTCCGAGGATCCGAAATCTTAAACATTCTGAATAACCAAAGAAATAATAGCGTTAAATGAAACCAGTGCCGGATTCACGTGGGGAGAAGTGGGGGTGTCGTGTCCGGATCTCCCAAAAAGTTGGAAAAATGGACTGACAATTTTTGAGCTCTGATATATATATACACTTCGAAGTGAAAAACCCCGTGGGTCCGCAACTGAATGAAACACATTAATGAATGAGGTTTCGAAGAAATAGCTTCGTTCTGAACTTCGACCAGATGATGCGACGTTCCATATTTCATGCTATTTCCGAAGATCCGAAATCTTAAAAGTTCAAAATAATCATATAAACGATAGTGTTGAACGGAACAAATCAACAAAAGAGATTTCGAAGTATACTTAAGCTTCGTTTCGGATTTCGATCAGCTGACTTGACTCAATAGCCAAACTTTTAAATTAATATATCACTATAATGTTGCAGGCTATTCGCGAAGATCCGCGTGATAAAAAATTGCAAATAATCCTATGAACAATAGATTTAAATCGTAAAAATCAATTTTTAGAACTGGAACAAAGTATAAGTGTATTGTAGCGAATCCAACTGCTTGGAAAACTGGAACGAAGAAATCTATTTTATAAGAATAAACTTCGTTCCAAATTTCGATACTGGATTTCGGATTTGGAATAGTCGAAATGATATGACAAAATTGACCAAACCTATTTCGATACAGGCTATTTCCGAAAATCTGATAGGATGGACTATTTAAAAAATTTTCTTTTGAATCTTGTTAAAAAAGCTTTCCGAGATGTACACAATTATATTCATTAAAATTTAGTAAATGTTTTCTAATTTGTTATTCGTTCAAATAAATCATATGAATGCTCTAATCCAAATTTTTAATATTTAGGTTCAGGACTTACTGTATTTAACATAGAAAATGATGTCACAGTTACAAAAAAAAAATCGGTTTTTTGGGTTTGGCCATACTTACTACACGTACGTCGCTGAATACGAATCTGCCGCCAAAAATTCCTCAGAATATCACGTTTCGAACATAATCTTAAAAAACGCTTTAAAACTTATTTTTCGACTCCTAGTGTCCGACTATACGTATTTGGAGTCGCTGGGTTTTGATCCAAGATCCCAGAAAAACAGAGCGTCAGGATTCCAGTATAACCTTCAAAAAATCTTGTTTTTTGGAGTTCGACAAAAAAAATAGATTTTCGTGGTTGAATGTCCGATTATGCTTATTATACGTCTTTGGGGTCGCTAAATCCGAAGCTGCGGCCAAAAACTCCATGGAATGTCACGTTTCGTACACAATCTCTAAAAACGCATTAACTTCTAGTGTCAGACTATACGCTCTGGGAGTCCCTGGGTCATGATCCAAGATCCAAAAAAACGGAGCGTCAGGATTTTAATATAATCTGCAAAATATCTCGTTTCATATAGTTCGACAAAAAAAGAGTAAATTTTCGGGGTCGGAAGTCCGTTTATGCTTACTATATGTCTTTGGAGTCGCTGAATCCGATTATACGTTCAAAATCACCCCAGAACGTCACGTTTGGGACACATACTCAAAAAACGCATTAACTTCCAATGTCCGACTATACGTTCTTGGAGTCCCTGGGTCATGATCCAAGATCCGAATAAAACAAAGCGTCAGGATTTTAATATAATCTGCAAACGAGATAGTTCTATGGAGTTTGACAAAAAAAAGTATATTTTCGGGGTCGGAAGTCCGCTTATGCTAACTATATGTCTTTGGAGTCGCTGAATCCGATTCTACGGTCAAAAACACTCCAGAACGTCAGGTTTCGAACACAAACTCAAAAAACATATTCCAATTTTTTTTTCGACTTCAAGTATCCGACTATACGTTTTTGGAGTCGCTGGGTCAAGATCCGAGATCTGAAAAAAACAGAGCATCAGGATTCTATTATAATCTTCCAAATAACCAGAAAATAAAAATCTGAAAAGAAATCGTAACTTAGGATAACATTTTGTAATAATGGAAAAAATTGAATTTCAAAAGAGTTCCCATGCACAGTGTATACAAACTTCGTCTTTCCAAGTGACCACATCCTTATCTTAATATAAACATTCCATACCATATTATATATGCACACCTTAAGATTCGGTATTGTGGGAACAAAAAATGTAAAGTTATGAGCATAAAAATAATGATGATGAAGTTAAAGTAATCTTTGTTGTTGTTGTTTTATTTCGTTCTAATGACGCTCTTGAAGTTTCAAAGCTTTTAAATGCATTCAAACTCATATCATAAACAACTCACCTTGTCGAGCTGACAAAGCTCTTAACTTTATTTTTTTATTATTGCATTTGTTTATTATAAATTATATTGTTTTGGTTTATTTTTTTTAAAGCTTTTCGCACAATTTTTTTATGACATCATCCACACATGCAATTACAGTTTGTTTTATATAAATATATAGCTGAAGTATTTGCGGAAACCATTTATCACGTTTTATATTTTTTATTTTTTTTTTATATATATTTTGTTCAAGTCTTTAAATTTAAGCACGCTTATTTAGTTGTTATGCGTTTTAGTTATTAATTAAAAAAAATATATGTATTTCTGCTTGCTGCAAGATTAATTAAAGGTTTTATTTGGCTGTACATTTGATTTATGATTAGATACGCACAAAGCAAAGTTTAAATAACCAAAATTTGTTGGCCCCGGGTTAAAAAAAGGCGTATCTTTGGTTCAGTATAGATTTCAATTTTCAAACATCAGATGCAGACACAACACGCACCATTAACCCGAAGCTGAGCTCTACATGGCTTTATTATTTGCTACATATATATATCTTTGATAGTAATTAATTAAATGTTTTTAAGCAATTTTTTGTTGTTCAATTTTTTGGTTTTGTTACAAAATGAAATATTGGAAAACGCAAACAATTTGTGAATAGAACAATTTACAACAAAGGTTTGTGTTCATTTATTTTAAGTCTGTACAAATAAGTAAAAAATATTGAAATAAAATTAATGACAGCTTAAAATTTATTTGTGGCTTAAATTAATTTGTTTATTTTATTTGTTTTATATTAGTTAACTAATTGATTTTAAAAATTTTGTGCTACGAAATATTAATACTCTCGCAAAAGAAGTGATAGAGTAGAATATTTTAAAAAAAGACTTCTACTCGCTGCTACTAAAGAATAATTGCATTGAAAGTAAAGGTTTTTTGCATATAAACCGATTTTTGCTTAGTTTTAGCCGATTTTTGTGTACCACGTTAGTATGAGGTTTTATTAAGCAAGTAAAGCGTTAAAATGTTTATTTGTTTGAATTTCACATTTCAAATATATTTTTTTTTAATTTCGAAAATTTTCGCACGAAATGATAAATCATCATATAAAACAAAAATATCCCATTTGGTATTTTTTTCTTCAATGAAGTTTAATTTTCGCACGAAATGACATAACTTCATTTAAAAAAAAATCCCATTTGGGATTTTTTATATGAAATTTTGTCATTCCGTGCGAAAATTTTCAAACTGCGTATGGGCCTTTAAGCAGGAATCGCAAATTTTTAAAAAATTAAAAACAATCAAAATAATCAATTATCAAGTTTAAACCCTCTTTTAGCGTAAAAATAATTTTTATTAAATATTTAACACATATAATAAACATAAAAATGTAAAAATTAGTTTAAATAACCGTTTTTAAAAATTTTATAATAATTATATATAATATATAAAAATTCTTAATTAATTTCATTAAAATTAATTTAAATAATAGGTTTTAATACTTATTACAAAAATTAGACTAATTTTTAATACTTATTAAAAAAATTTTAAAAATTTGTTAATAGGTGCATATAAGTAAAAAAAAATTGCTTTTCTTTAATATGTATTTTTTTGTTGGAAAAATAACTCATTTTAAGACCAAAAAATATATTTTTTCAATTTAAAAATAGTTTTAATTTTTAAATTTTGTTATTTTTCAAAATTGTATTTATTTAAATATCTAGTTTAAAATTGGTTTTATTTTAAATTTATTTAAAAATTACAATTTTCAAAAATTAAAATTACATATTTTCATTTAAAAATTATATAAAAGTATTAATTTTAAATTTATAAAAAAAATTCAATAATAACGGGTTCTTCAATTATTTAATGTATTAAAGATAAAATACATCTTTAATTTAAATATTTAAATAATTAATATAATTTTTATGAATCGTAAAATACACACAGTAAACATAAAAATTCTAAATTAAATTATTAAGATTAATTTAAATAAAAGGTTTTCAAACTTATTACAAAAATTTGAATAATTTTAAATTCTTATTTAAAAAAACTTAAAAAATTTAATAATAGGAATATAAGTAAAAAAAAATACATTTTCTTTAATATATATTTTTTCGTTAGAAAAATAACTCATTTTAAGACCAAAAAATGTTTTTTTTAATTTAAAAATAGTTTAAATTTTTTAATTTCTAAATTTTGTTATTTTTCAAAACTATAGTTATATAAATATCTAAGTTAAACATTTGTTTTATTTTAAATTTATTTAAAAATTACGATTTTCCAACATTAAAATTGCATAATTTCATTTTAAAATGATATTAAAATATTAATTTTAAATTTATAACAAAAAATCAATAATAAGTGGTTTTTATTTTATTTTTTAAATATATTTGACAAAATACATTTTTTAATTTGAATAATTAATTAAATATAACATTAAAAAATCCTAAACTCTAAATATTATAATAATTTTTGTTTTAAAATAATTATTAAATTTAGGTCACAAAATAACAAAACAAATGACAGATTCATTTCAAATTTATTGCAAAAAATGCAATAATAAATCTATTTTTTTATTTTTGAAATATATTAAAAATAAAATAAATTTTCATTTTTAATTATTAAATAAATATTATATTAAAAAATCGTAAACTTTAAATACTTAAATTATTTTTGTTTTAAAAGAAATATGTTTAGGTCACAAAATAATTTTTATTTCCAATTTAATAAAAAAAGTTATTTTATATAATAATAAAAAAAATGTTTACCTAGTTTTACTCAAAGGTCCATACACAGTATGAAAAATTTTGCACGGAACGACAAAACTTCATAAAAAAATCCCATTTGGGATTTTTATTGCCATTCCGTACGAAATTTTTCATTCTGCGTATAGGCCTTAACATAAAAAGCTATTAACTTGCACAAAAACACTTTGTTTAAAGTTAAAATGAAAATCTTTTCGCATAAAAAACAATTATTTAAAAAAAATTATTATAAAAAAATAAAAAACAAAAAATTTTTAATATAAATATGGTTTTTAGCTGGGACGTTTAAGGGCTAAATTCTTTCTACTCACAAAAAAAAACTTTTTTTTTAAAATTAAATTTTTTATATTTTTAAATAATTGCCGTTAATACGAACTGCTTATAGGCCTTTAATCTAAATCCCAAATGGTGGGATATTTTTTTTATATGAAGCTTTGACATTTCGTGTGGAATTTTTGCATGCTGCTTTAGATTAAATGCCCATAAGCTGTTCGCAAATTTGGGATATCCCATTTGGGACTTTTTGTTTTATATGAAGTTTTGTCATTCCGTACGAAATTTTTCGAACTGCGTATGGGCCTTAACCCTTAATTGGTGATATTGCGTTTTTAGAGTGTGGGCGAGCTTTCATATTTTTTAGCTCTGTCTCAAAAAATCCATATAAAAAAGAAAAAAAATAATATTAAAAAAAATGAAAAAAAAAAATTTTATTAAATATAAAATAAAATTTAAAAAAATGGTATCCAAAATTCTAATGCATGTTTACACGTGTACACATTTTTAAACATTTTTTAGATAAATTAAAAAAAATATATATATAATTAAAAAAAAATTATAAAAATGCTTGGGCGTGTCGAACTAGAGTCTATCTGCTCAAGGGGAAACATTTTTTTTTAATTTTAAGTAAAGTTTTCCACCGGAGGCAGCTCTTAATGCTCATAGGAGTATGCTGCGTTGAATTTGGGTAACCCCAACATTCCATATGTCTATGGTCTATGGTCATAATGCATTAAATAAGAAATTCGGGCTTGGGTTTCTCGAAATAGGGCCTAAAAAATATTTTAGATTATTTATATTATAATTACAATATATTATAAAATCTAAAATAAATTAAGAGCTTTCGTGGGAATGCTGTTTTTTGCGTAACATTTACATTCTTTCAAATTAATAAATAAATTCTTTGAATATATGGCCTGTGGTACAACGAATAACAAACTACTCTACAATTCACTATATAGACTGCGCAAAAAACCAGTTCAATTTAAGTATTAAATTTATGTTTATATGTTTTTATTAAGCCAAGTTTTGTTTTTGTTGGCTTTAAATTGAATGAAGTGGCGCGTGTCTGTTTACAGACCACAAATATTTGCAACTTTTTTTTTTGGTTTATGATTCGATGTGAGGCCTCAAAAACAACGAGTGGGACGTTGTTGCAGGTGCAACTTGGCATCGGTTTTGATTGCGGCTTAAAGTTATTTGTGCGTCAATTGAATTGAGCAATAACTTGTTGAAATATTTGTCTGCGTAGCTCTTAAATTGGGTTAAACAACTTACTTGTAACAACGTGCCACCAACAAGTGCAACAAAAAGCGACCACACTGTGTTGGTAAGTAAGGCGTTTTTCACTTTTTGACTATTGAAAATGAAAGCAGCGTCAGAATTCAAGTTAACAAACCCAACTAACTAGGCCGAAAACTCTTAACAAGCCAACTAACATGCACAATTTACAAGACAGATTTTCGCCCGACGTCTATTGAACAAAATTGTGAAAGTGAAAACTTGGCTATTCAGTGAATAGTGCTAACTAACCGACTACTACTACCAACTAACTGTGAACAAAGTGGCACAGACTACTTAGTCCAGAAAAAAAAAAAAATTTGGGCGAGCTTTATTTCCACTTGGTGTAATAAGTCTGGCCCATTCATTACATACCTTGGCTATTTGTCTTGGAAAAAAATAACTTGGAGTAGACTCTCGGACAAACAGTTGACCAGTTTATATTTTTTGTTGTTGCTTATAGCTCAGGTGTCAGCGTGGGAGCTTAATATGCCATAATTTGTCAAATTTTAGAGGGAAAAAAATGGAAGGCATAAATACTGGCACTTGATTTTAATGGATGTCTTGATGATATTTTGGCGAAATTTCTTGATATTGAGATTGTGAGCTTGTGAAAATACTTTTAGTTTTTGTGTAGCTGTCTGGAAAACTTTCGCTCTCGAACATGAGAACAACTCGTGGGAATTTTGTTTTTTAGAAAACATACTATATTTCCATAAAAGCTTAAGTAGTTTAATATCTAAGATCGACTCTGAAATATTTGTTCCCTAAAGGGGTCTACGCAGTTCGAAAAATTTCGCGCGGAATGACAAAACTTCATATAAAAAAAAAATCCCATTTGGGATATCCCATTTGGGATATATGAAGTTTTGTCATTCCGCGCGAAATTTTTCGAACTGCGTATAGGCCTTAAATTGGGAGTTCTTATATTTTTTTTGTAAAGGGCTTTGCTAATTTGTCATGCTATCGAAATAAAAATAGAAAAATGCAAAAGTATTGCTCTTAGTTTAAGTTGCCAGAAATAATATAACATTTCGTGAAATCATGTAAATAAATACCTCCGCACTGAGAACCGGAAGCACGCAGGAGGCAGAGCCCTCTGTTAAAAGTATCATAATTATATTCGTAGCTATAAACGTGATTTTTTTAATACTCTCTGCTCGGCAAGGAAAATAAATCCATTAAGGACTAAAGCAGAACTATGAATTCTAATCGAATTCGGAAGCAAAATGGAATCAAGTAGCTTTCTAGCGAAAATTTTACAGTATTTTTTCTAATAATAAGTCAATACTAGAACGTTTTCATAGGTAAAGTAATCTCTTGTTTTAGGATTGTAAGGCATGCTTAAAATAAAAAAAAAGTGGTTTGATTTCACTCCAAAGATAAGGAAATTTCTTTCAAATTTCTTTTTAGCTTATTATTTGTATAACATGCTCAAAGATCTTAACATAAAAAGCCAAAACTTAAAAAAAAAACTTTTTGGAAAAACAGGATTTAACTTTTTTTAAAAAAAAACCTGCAATATTTTCAAAAATAAGATATTCGGCCTCGCTCCGGATAATAAATAAATTTATTCCGATTCGTTTTTGCGTGCTAATATTTCCCTTACTCTACACCTTTCAAAGGAAGCGCTACATCTATTATGAACCGAAAATAATACGTAACACTTTTATGCATTACAGAAAAGAAATGATCCTAATAATTCATAGGGATTGGTCTAAGCATAATCAGAGGACGTCTCTATATTCTTATTAAATTTTTACATGAGAGTCAAAATATATGAACATTGAACCAGGAAGACTGAAGATCATAAATAGTACGACCTTTCGTATCGCAATAATACCTTAGAAAAGAAAATTTGTAATAAATTAAAAATCTATATATAAATACGTCAACAAAAAATCAGTGTGGTACCAATTGTGTTCGTATGCGTGAACGTATCGAGGTGAAACTTACACTATGTGATAGCCACAGCTCATACAGTGTGCACAATGTTAGTTTCACCTCAACACTTACTAATGGAAAGACTCTTGGATAAAGATTGATATTAAACTTAAGAATCCACGACTTTACTTTTCTTATGACAAGGGAAATTTTTTCATTCGTTTTAAATTCGCTTGCAACAAAGATTCGGTTTCACACTACTTAAAAATTCGTTTTGATGAAATTGGGAGCAACAAACATGTGGTTTCAAAACGAATACGGAAAAAAATGTTCGAATTCGTTTTTCGACGCACGGCGGATTACTTTTGTAAAAAAAATATCAACAATTTTTAAATTAAAGTTGTTTAACAGTGCTCCAAGCGAAATTATTAAAAAATCGTTACTAGTGCTGGAGAAAATATCGATGATCGAAGTTTAAAATCTTTATATATCGATGTTGGCCAACAGAGATGTTTCTACAGCACTACTAAACACCCATTTGAAGAGTGCAGAAGTGCTGGAGAAACATCTCTGTTGGCCAACAACGATATAAAGAGATTTTAAACTTCGATCATCGATGTTTTCTCCAGTACTAATCGTTACGTATCGAAATGGGATATGAGTTGCTAGATTATTGGGCTCAAAATTTTTTTTAGTCGAGCGAAATTTTTGCGTTAATTTTTGTTTTTGGATTTATAATTTTTAATTGTTATTATTTAGTATGTTTATTGCGCCCAACTGACATATTTTTGCCACAGCAGCTAACAATAAACTTACTAAAAAATTTATTTTCGTACGTAAAACAAAAATTTTTAAAAAAAGTCAATAGTAAAATTTAGGTTAAGCAACTGACTAGCTAAAACGCAATAGAAAAAAGCATTTGACAATTTTTTTTTAAATTTATAAGTAGAAATTGTATTTTTTAAAAATAAATACCCTATCGTTTTTTTTTTTTTTTTTTTGACGCCTATTTTTATGGCGTACAATAAACACGCCGTAGTTATGACAAACTTTCTTTTGCTGCCCAAACATTAATAATACTTATTTAAAAATTTAAAATTTTTTACGGCCTTACTTGCCAAAGCAAATGGCCAAGCAAATTGGCAAAAAATAAAAAATAACAAACAAAAATTGAATACAATTTGTTTTATTTATTTTTTTTAGCAAGACCTCCAAATTTTGAAAGCAATGCGGATTACAATGCAAAAAACACGACGAACAACTGACAAATGATTATTTGTAGCTTTTTTTTTTACGATTTTGTCAATTCCTTGGGCATAAGATCTACCAAGTAGTAGGTGTAGATTTGGAGCTATGGCCAAGATTTGTAGGTTCACTCGAAAGACCAAAAGGCGGCTACATCGGCGGCATTGTCAATCAATCAATTTGTCAGTTACTCAGCTCTTAATACCTGGCTGTCGGTATGTCTGTCTGTCTGCTTATAGGTCTACCTGTTTATAGGTCTGTCTGCATCTCCGCGTCCCCCTTATGGGGTTGTTAATTAGCATGCAATTCATTGAGGCGGCAAACAATTGAAATTTTGCACACTGATTTGTTTTGCTTTTATTATTTCTTACTCATACTCATGGCCCATACCCTATATAAGATTTATTTTTAAAAGATAAACAACTTGATGTTCAAGGGCTCTTAAATCGTGCGCGAATTTTAAATGCAAAAATAATAAGACCTACAAAAGGTCAGTCCTACGTAAAGCTTTACTTGGGATTTTGCTTTGCGTTTGAAAAAATTAACATTCATTTGTTAAAAAATATTTATGTGTTGTTTACATGGTGTATACATATGTATGTAAGTTTTGCAGGTGGAAGTCAACTTTCCAATTAACAGGACAGTGATAATTTTTTGCAAAGCAAAGAAAGCAAGTTCTCAGGCAAAAGTGAGCTGCGTGACAGTTTTTGAACTGGGACTACACTGAAACAAAAAACTGCTTACTAAACTAAACAAAAAAATTTTGGATTAAAAAAAGAAGTAAGCTGTTTGACAGTTTTTGAACTGTGGCTGCACTCAAACAAAAAACAGCTTACTAAAATAATTTTTATTTAAAATTTTATTTAATACTTACAAATAAAGTTTTAATATACTAGGTATAATACTAAAAAAAAATGGATAAAATAAAGTGAGGTGTTTGACAGTTTTTGAACTGAAACAAAAAAATTGCTTGCTAAAATAAAAAAATAAATTTTTGGAGCTCATTAAAAAAAATGGAATTTAAAAAAATATATTTATATATGTATATATAAAATTTTAGATTAAAAAAAAAGTTTTTTTTTTCAAAATATTTAAAATTGTTAATTTTGAAAAATTGTATATACAAAAAAAAAAAAATATTTTGGATAGAAAATAATAATTTTGGATAAAAAATATTTTTTTTTTTAAACATTTGGATTCCGAAACTTCATTTGATTATTAAATGTTATTTAACAATGTTTTGAAAACTTGTAAATTATATAAAAATATTTTTTCAAGATATTGAAAAAATTTTCATAAAAAAAAATTGTTTTTTTCCAAAATTTAAAATTAAAAATTTTTTTTTTTTTTTAAATTTGAAAAAAAAAATATATTTTTTTTTATAACAAATATTATTAATTTGAAAAACTTGCTATAAATTAAAAAGCAAAAATAATTTTTTAGCAACAAAATGTTTTTTTCGATATAGATTTTAATGCATAACTATTTTAAAGCCTAAAAACCAATCAAAAACTCGATCAATTCCTGGTTTCGTTTTCAATCAAATTTTTATTCACAATTTTAAAAGTGGAGCTAGTTCATGAACAAAAGTGCTCGCCAAAAATATTTTAAAATGAATGCTGTCAAAAAAATATATTTTTTTTTATAACAAATATTATTAATTTGAAAAACTTGCTATAAATTAAAAAGCAAAAATAATTTTTTAGCTACAAAATGTTTTTTTCGATATAGATTTTAATGCATAATTATTTTAAAGCCTAAAAACCAAACAAAAACTCGATCAATTTCAGGTTTCATTTTCACCTTTAGTTTGTGATGTTCCGAACGCAAAAATTTTGTGATATTTGATACTCATAAAAAATATGACAAATATTTGTTTATTTATATAATTATAAAGTAGAAGTTAATTCTAAATTATAAAGGGTTTGTAGCCAGAGCAACGTAGGCCTACAGGCTGCGATATGACAAATAATATTCTGCAAATCTACCGAATGTTGTAACGTATTAAATCCAGGTTTTGAGTCTTAAGATAATTTGTTCTCAGAACCAAATGACCATGTGACCTGATTTCAACCATCACAAGGCTTCTTAACATTAAAAATAGATTATACTATCCAGATTTTCTATGAGATATGATAAAAATGTTAATAAAATCTAGACATTTTGGCAAACTTGCCTGATTTTTTAACTGTGAAAACCAGATCATAAAAATCAATTCAAATTAAATTCAGATTTTTCAAGCTTTTAAATATTTATTATATGAATATTTTTTACATTTCATTCTTCACAATAAATCAATACCTTTCGATCTAATTGTCTTTCATGACAATATAAAATTTTGTTCACGAGATATTGACGAATAACTGAAATAAGTTCCCAAAAACAATTTTTTCGAAAATATCTCGAAAACGGTGCTTAAGAAAAAAAAAAAGGTTGCCTTTTACGGTTTCTCGACCCCAAATTAACAAATTTAAACACTTTTTTACGATGGTTCACTCGATGACTCATAAATTTGTAAACTAGTGTTATTTATAAATATATCATACGCCAATCCCTTGGATTTGGATGTACCTGCTCAATGCCCCAGCCTCAGCCAACTTACACATTTTTATTCACCGATCGTCCAGTAGCATTCTGACGTCACAATATCTTTTTTGGAGAGCTGAACTTTAGGCGTAACTTCCGATAGTACTAACCCATTCCTAGCTTCTGAAATTGACTACAGAGAGTCCCCATAGTATTCATCAAGCCTTTCCTTGGTTTCGGCAATGGTCTATTGGATTTGAAACATAGCTTACTTCTTTTTTTTTAGTTTCGTTTCAAAAAATCGAACTTTGCAAATAAGTGACTGTTTACTGATTTGGGGTTTGGCCAGCAAAGTGAGCAGGTGGCAGAGACCCCTAGTTTTGGTATTCAAATTTTATTTTCATTTTCTATGCTTACCTAAAACTACATGCACGTCGCAAAATATTCATATGCGCTTAATTATCGATTAAGTGAATATTAAGCATATTCCAGATTTTTTTTTTCAGTGTAAAAAACACAAACCGGCTTAAAGTCACGTGTTTCCTGCTTAAGGCGCAAATTGAGAACCAGTTTCAAACTTACTTAAAGTAAATCAAAAATTGAACTTTTTGTATGGCCAATATTTAATGTAACAATTCACTTTTCTCAAAATTAATTAAGAAAAACTCTTGTTAGATATTATCTGTTCAAAAACTTATCAAGCACCAGCTTCATTCAATTTGATAAATTGGGCAACCTTTGTCCGATAAGCAAGAAAAATATATTTTGTGCTTGCAAAAAAAAATCTAAAAGTTTCAATTTACTTGCCAATTTACACACACACACACACAGTATATAGTATATATGTACCTACATATATAACAACAGTTGCCGGACCGGAATACAATACAAAATATACAACAATTCAAACCCAACCTCAATTTTATTGATGTTGCTGCAAATATCGTTGAGCAGCAGGACAACGCCCTGGAATGATTCCAGGGGGACTGCAGGGTATAAAAAGGCGAAGTGAATTGTTCTGTCAAATTTATATCGTGTCAAATGCACATGAAGTAAATAACAAAAAAAAAAAGACCCAAAAAATTGAGTTGACTTTCGATGTGTACGAAAAAAAAAAAAAGAAAAATCACGTGACAATGCGAAAAACAAATGCGGAGTATCCGAAAAATAAAATACAGGAAATTTCTTTTGTATAAAATATGCCAATCTATGCAAATAAGTGACACATATAAAATGTTTCGGGGGGGTTTATCGATTCCTAGCCACTCTCATTTTGGTTTGCCATAAAGATTTATTCACGTTTCATATTGACAACAGTTAAACAATGCGCCTGTTGTCTGTCAAATGATAGATATCCTTAAAAAGGAGTTGGCTGCTTTTTGGTTGGCGTTTGTAACGCAGGGGAGTTGTTTGTTTTTTGTTTTGGGGCTTTTATTTTTAAGTTAGTTATATTTACTAAAGTGCTTAGAGTTGAAATAATCGGAAACAGTCGAAAATATGAAGTTAAAAATGTTGAAACATTTGAGCAGTTATTACAAGACATTACAAAAAACGAGCTGTAATGCTTGTTTTTTATTTTTTTGGTTGCATTACAACCAGATATAATGATATAAACCACTGAGATAATAGCTTGATATTTAAAAACCTCGTTAATTTTAAAATATTTAATGCACAGCACAGCAGGGTTTTTTTAGATTATTTTTTTTGCTCCAAATTAACTTGAAGCGGATGCTATTTTTCTCGCATGAAATGAAAAAATTTACTACTTTAAAAAAAAATTTTAAAATTTAAGAAAATATTTTTTTTTATTTTTATTTTTTTTTTTTATTTTTATTTTTTTTTTTATTTTAATTTTTTTTATTTTTTATTTTTTTTTTTTATTATTAATTAATGAATCGCTACTCTGCTCTGGTGTTATGGATGATATTAAATCTAAAACAGATTATTTTACAAAATTAACAACAATAAAACAAAAATTATTTACATGTTTAAAAAAAAAAAAAATGGTGAGAAAATTGTGTTTAAATTGTGTAACAATGTTATCCAGATATTATGCAAGGAAATTATTTGTTATTTGAAAGCTTCGTTAATTTTAAGATGTCTAATACGCACTTCCGCAGGGCTATAAAAGGTTTTTTTTTTGCCTTTTAGACGTGTTCCTGAAAACGAAACGAATAAATTTTATTCGTTTTCGTTTTTGCGTGCTACCAATAAAACATTTTTTGCTGTCGAAAACTTCTCAATTTCTTTTACTCTTTTCGATAAATTCTCATATTTCTCTTCAACATTGTTGCCACAGTTATGCATTTTTGGAAAACTTCATATCGTTTGATTCAAATATTATTGGTACTATAAAATAAATAAATTAACATTGTAATATCAGCTTTAGCAAGAATATTTATTGAAATGAATCACGATTTAGCAATTTTCATTAAAAGGGAAATTTTTTTGTGCAACATGTCAACCCTGTCGCACCGATAAGTAATCGATATACCAATTTGTTTGTGTACGTGAACGTATGCCGAAAATCCGTACAATTACATAAAATAAAATGAAAAAATAAAAAAAGAACCTAAGCGATTTTTTATAAAATATAGTTAGAATGAGATAAAGTACGGAGATCTACTGGTTTTTTTTAAGATATCCCACTGTCCATGCTTCGAAATATGCGCTTCTTCTTCTTTCTTACAATTTCAACCCTAGGCGATATTTCAAATACGAGCTGTTATCGCATAACAACTTAAATTTATTAAAGAATTATAATTAAAATTAAATGCACAAGGCAACGAAATAAAAATTCCTTTGAATAAAATATAAAGACTTAAGTCAAAATGAAGTCAACGATTCGAAATCCTGTAAGTAGCTTTGATTTTAAAAACTCGCTTTTTCAAAGATCGCAATTAAAAAAATTAAAAAACTTATTTGCAAAAAAAAAAAAATATATATATATAACATTTTTTTGTCTTTAATTTTTAATACCTTTTTTATTGTATCTCATCAACTGTCAAAGCTGTGCTTAAATTCAAGGCTTATTTAAAATTGTGTATATAATAAAATAATTTTCGTATGTACTTGAAAGTTAGAAAAATTAAATTTTAAAAAATAAACTATCACTTAAAAAAAAAAGAAAAAAAAAACACTTTTTTTAAGCATCACTTTAAGGTAAAAAATTTAAAATATTTTTAATCATTTAAAAAAAATGTAATTATGTTTTTTTTATTTTTATTGACAATTTCGAATTTATTTTCTTTTTTAAATGATTTTTTTTTCACATTAATTGTTTCAGTAGATAAGTCAAAAGAATTAAAATTTTTCTTAACCATCACTTGAAAAAAAAAAAAATTATATTTTATTTTTTATTTTTATTGAATATTTTTTCATATAAATTGGTTCGGTACATAAATCAAAAAATTAAAATGTTTCTTAACCATCACTTAAAAAAATTAAATTATATTTTATAAAATATATTTTATTTTTTATTTTTATTGAAAATTTCTTTTTATTTTCTTTTTTAAATGATTTTTTTTTCACATTAATTGGTTCAGTAGATAAGTCAAAAGAATTAAAATTTTTCTTAACCATCACTTAAAAAAAAATTAATTATATTTTATAAATTACATTTTATTTTTTTTTTTGAATATTTCGTTTTTATTTTCTTTTTTAAATGGTTTTGGTTTTTCACATTAATTGGCTAAGTAGATAATTCAAAATTAACAAAAAAAAGTGAAAGTGTAATCTTTTTTTAAATTAGGCGGTAACGCGTTAAGATAAAAATTAAAATGTTCAAAATTATTGTTTGTTTTACTTACCCCTAAATATCGTTGGGCACTTTTTCATTTATAAACCAGCTGGATGCTTTGAAAAGGCAGTAATAATATAACTGAATAATCAAAAAAATAAATTTTGAAATTAAAAAAAAAAATATCGAAAAATTTTTGTATTTTGGCAAAAAAACTTTATACCCTGTACCGTATGGTACAAAGGGTATATTAAGTTTGTGCAAGCCGAAAATGTATTTTACATACAGAAGGAAACGTCGGAGGCCCCCCAAAGTAACCTTAAGTATGATCAGGGTGACAAGAGAAGTCGATATACCCATGTCCGTCTGTCTGTATGAACGCCTAAAACTCAGAGATGGTAAGAGCTAGAGCGACCAAATTTTCAAATTAGATGCGTAATTATGTCAGGGGAGACAAGTTAATTTTATTTTTTCGATATCGGGGTTACATTATATAGCTCCCATAGGGGTGTTTCAGAGGACCTCGGAAAAAACCAAAAGTTTTTGATGGATAATTCGTTTTTTAATAAGGATACCATAACCAAATTTGGCACTAGGAAGTTTTTTAGAGTTCCCAAGCACTGAACTAAATTTGAAAAAAAAATCGGTCAAAAAAACATTTTTGGTTCAATATTCATCTGTTTTTAGATGTTTACGAAGGTATCGTAACCTAATTTGGCAATCAAATGTCTTTTGGTGCTCTCAAGCAATATACCGGATTTTATTACAAGGTACAGGGTATCCCAAAGTCGTCCGCGCCCGACTTTAACGTGCGCCGTCTTTTTTAAAATAATTCAGTCGGTTGTAAGTTTTTTGTTTTCAGATTATTCACTAGGCTTGTATATTAAAATTATGTGTAACAAAAAAATGTATCACTTTTTGAAGATTTTTTATTAAATTATTTCGATTTTTTTTTTTTTAATTTCAATTTTCAGAAAGTTTTTTAACCTATGCAAAGCTCTGCAACATTTTTTGGCAGCATTCATTTTAAAATATTTTTGACGAGCACTTTTGTTCATGAACTAGCTCCACTTTTAAAATTGTGAATAAAAATTTGATTCTTGCGCATAATTTTTAATTAACCAGTTTTTTAATTAACTGAAATTTTCAGAAATATTTTTCAAATCATTAGGAACATAAGTTTTTAAACATCTTTGCTAACAATTTCTTCTTCAACAATTTGCTACAACGTTTGCTAAGGAATTGGAATTAGAAAAATATAAACTAATTCCTTAAGGCCTATACGCAGCATGCAAAATTTTCAAACGGAATGAAAAATCTCATATAAAAAAAATAGTCACGAAAAATTCCGATTAAAAATTTTTGACAAGTGCATGCAGATACCAAAAACAAAACAGTGTTGTCTTTCAAAAGCTTAACGTTAGATGGCGCCACTTCATCACTAGGTGTGTTGGTTCCATCTGAAATAATATGCAATAATTTCCAAATGGAAATTTTCGAGCTGCGTGTGGGCCTTTAAAGTTACTTTAAAAAACATTTCGTAAATAGCTTCCAAATCTAATGAGCTTTCATGCCAAAATTGAACTTACTTGCTACCAAAAGAAGCTTGGAAGTGTATCTAAACTTCGCCTAACCCATAAGCTATTTTTCCCCGCCCGCTTGTTATGTTCGCTGGCTTTTATGACATGGCTGACATGGCAACTGTCAGCTCTTATTTATGTAATTTTCTTTTTGGTTAGTTCTTTCGCTTTTGCTCTTTTGTTTTTACCGACAAGCAGCTTTCGCACCTTAAACGTGCTACGTGTCGTATACTTGACGCACTTTAATAGCACTCGATTTAAGTTAATTTCAGCTGATATAATGATAAGCAGCAGTGGACCAATTTTCTATATAATTTTCCGAGAGCGTACAAAAAAATGCAGCACAACGGGGCGTTGTCCAATAAGCTAAATTACTTGGAAAACTTGGTAATCGTGCCGGGCCAGATCAGAGCCCACAAAAAAAAAAAAAAAAGCCACAGCTACCAACTATGCTTTAATTAAAGTAACAACCAAAAGTTGCGCATGATTACAGTGCCAGAGACAACGCCTTGAAAAAAAAAAAAACCCAACTGCAGGTCCAAATCACCCAATAACTGAATTCGGAACTTTCCCCCTCACAGACCACAAAGCTGTAGAAATTTTTTCAACGCAATTTGTTTAAAGTAAAATGATTATTGCCAATAAATCTCAAAACTGGTTGGCCAATATAGAAAGCAAACGCAACTTGGTCAGTCTTGGTCTGCATAAGCATTGATTATCAGAGACCAAACCAACGCCCAAATGCAAGTTGTCGTTGCTCTTGGGAAGTTATATATATCGGGTACGTAGCGCTGAAACAGGTAAAAGTGATTTGTAAAAAAAAAAAACAAATACCAAAAATCATGTTAAGCTGCATTTTTGTTGGATGTTGCATGTTTTTGGACGCGGATTTGGGTTTCAAGTCTTCATGCAGCTTCCGACAGCTTGTCATGCAAATTAGCCGCTGCAGCTAATCCTGTTTAGATTGCAGTTGAGAGACGTGTAAAGTGTTTACACTTCAAACGAGTAGAAGTTGATGGCTTGCTAAGAGCCAGAAAACTTGCTGGCTAACTAATTATATTTATACTTAATCCTGTGCAAGTAAAAGTTAGGCTTAAAAAGATTAACATTTTCTAGCGGTGTAAGTTATTACGAAAAATGTAGTTAGTTTTTTCTTTTTTCTTATAACTACTACTTCTGGTTGCATCGTGTTTATAATTTAGAGATTTTCCTGTGCGTCTGGCTTGCAATTATGGAGTATGACATGGTAGCAATAAAATGGGTAATGTAACTTGTTTTGAATAATTGTTTTGATGGAGGCAATGATCAATAAAAAATTTAGTTGTGACAAATGAGCAATGAGCAGCGTTCAACGATCATTGATCACTGATCAGTGTCCAGTGTTACCATAAATGCTTAATGAACACAGAATTGAATGCTAAACAGAATTTAGAAGGTATGAGTGCTTTCAATATAAACATGCGGGTCGCTTACCATGTGGTACTCTGAACCTTCATTACATGATTTGAAGATCTTGTTGGGTTTAAAAAATTGTCAACATTTTCTTTTTGTAGCAAAGTTTTCCGTTCATGCTCGTTTGTTAAGCTGTAAGAAAATATTGTCAAAAAGATGGCGTACGTTAAAGTCGGGCGTGGACGACTTTGGGATACCCTGTAATCCCTTATTAATCCATAGGAGACAAGTTTATTTTATTTTTTTTGATATCGGGATTACATTATATAGCTCCCATAGGGGTGTTTCAGAGGACCTCGAAAAAAAGCAAAAGTTTCAGATGGATAATTCGTTTGTTTATGAAGATATCATAACCAAATTTGGCATTAAGAAGTTTTTAAGAGCCCCCAGCACTGTTTGGTTGACTATATCATGTAGATCCCATAGGAACGATCGGTAAAAAAAACGCTTTTTTTACCAAATTCGTTGTGTTTCGTTTGGTTTTGAAGATATCGGAACCAAATTTGGCAGTCGGAAGTTTTTTATAGTTTCCAATTAGTGTGCTGAATTTGATCAAAATCGGTTGTCTATATCATATAGTCCTCATAGGACCGATCGGTCAAAAAAATTGTTTGGTGCAAAATTCGACTGATTTCTGTTTGTTTATGAAAATATCGTATCTTTTGGAGGTCTTAAGCAATATTTCGGACTCAATTGCAATGTGGTGGTACAGGACATCCCAAAGTCGTCTGCGCCCGACTTTAACGTACGCCATCTTTTTTTTCTGTTGGTACTAGTAAAAACAATTTTCCAAATATGTTACAATCCAAAAATCGTGCGAATTTCCTATGGGGAAGTCTGACTTTAATAATTAAACTAGTTTTCTGCATAACAACCAAATATTATAATATTATTTTAATCGCTGCCTACTGTACATATATTTTTAATTTTTAAATAGGCTACAAAAATAAATTGAAGTTATGAATGACAACTCTAAAACTTTTTTCACTTTTATTTCTTTACAGACTGCTGTCAGTTGCACGCTCTCTAAGTAAGTAATAAATATTATTTTGCGTAAATTTGTGAAAAATATATTATATACCTATATGACATATCAAAAACACTAAAGAGAGTAGAAAAAACAAATAAAAGTGTAAATAATTTGACATATAGCTAACGCCCAAAGGTGTCATTGGTGTCTTGTGCAGATGTCGCTGGCATTTTTATGGGTCTTATATGAGTCTTTTTTTTTCGTCCAAACATATTGGACTTTCACTCTTTTTGTTGTTGTTGTTGCCATTTTATAATGCCGGACAACAAAATAGCAGCACTTTGATGCGAGATGTTGTTGTTGTTGGTTTTTTTCAACGCCCGCTCTTTGAATGAATTTCTCTAACTGAGACTAGGCTGTTTTTTACTGAGAAGTTAATTTGCTTGATGTCATTGGCATTGAATATGCTTTTACTCTATGTGAGGAATTTCACTTTTGTTTTTGGGTTTATTAGTTTTTCTGGCTAATTTTTGTTATTTTATTTTTTTTTAAATTACTGCATAATTTGTCAGTTTTTCGGGTACATAGCCCCAAATATCTCAAGATCCTGACGTGATGGGCCAATTTTGGCCCCGGATTCGGACTCTACGCAGCAAATTACTTCGGAAATGACCCTTAGCTTTTCAACAACTGACATGATCCCGGTATTTGTAGGCCTGTGTAATTGTCCGTGAACTTTTCATATGACCAAGAGCATCTACTTTGGGCGGGTATATTCCGAATAATTAGTGTTTAACAACCATACCAACAGATGGCCCACCCTGTATTTTATTAAATAATATTTCCTGATGACTTTTGAACTGGTTTTAAAAAAGCCTCATTAGCTAATTGTCGTTGTACTTATGCACAACTGCATCGTTTATAGTTTTGCTTACGTCATTAGTCGCGCACCTTTGCATTGCTGCCCAAAAAGGCCTAATCTAAGCGCCTTTAATTTTAGTTTAGCTTATTTCGCTCAGTGTATTTAATGCTGCTTACTCGTGCCATAAAACAACAGTCGTAATAATTGCGTTATATATCAAGGTGCTTCCCTGTCTTTAAAGATAGACCTTGATGCCGCTACTCACGCATTTCGAACATAATTACTACTCAATTTTCGTGTCTGAGTGAAATCTGTTAATCACAGCATGAATTTGTGTAGATTACAATTCGATACATGAAATTAACGCTGCTCGTTAAGACAATAAAATTTTCGATAAACTTCAGCAGAGCGCTGTCGGGTCTGTTTCTGCAACTTTTAAAGCATCGTTGCCGCATTTTAAAGTTCACTCTAGCATCCTTAACTAGTTTAGCTTTGCAATCTTCCAATTTGTCTGCCTAAGCTTAGGCTATTATGCCACATTGTTAGCTTCCAAGAAACTGCAGACAGTTCCAGCTCATAATTCACTTCTAGACTAGTAAGTCAGCTAAGCAGAGTTGAGAGACATTTCCACTCGACCCCGCTCCGAAACACATGCCACCAAAGTTAAGATTGACAAAATTTTGCTGGTCTGGTGTTGCTGCATGTTGAAAATGTCAAGTTGTGCTGCATGTATGCAACATGCAGCAGCTGCCTCTTAGCTGAACTCATCCGTCCAAATCTAGCCATGATTTTTGCAATCAGTTGGAAAGTACAACGCGTGGGTTTGGTTGTTGTTGTTGTTGTTGTTGACGTCATGACAGTTTTCTTCCGCCTGGCAGCTTCGCATCAGCGTGCACATAATCTACAAAGGTTTATAGGGTTTTTGGGTTTTCATGTCACACGCTCTGTGGCAAATGACGTGCAATTTATGTGGCAAACAATCTAGAGCTGCAACGACCGGGCCCTTATAGTACCAAAGACAAGTGAAACTAATTTGCCGGCAAGTCTTTCTTTTTAATGGCAGCGCGAGTGTGCCGCTTGCCCCTGTCATAAAAACATTTAAATATGGCGTAGAACCAGCTGTGTCAGCTTAGGTACTACATATACGATAATGGTCAGAGAGCGTGCACCCGTACCCACTTTGCCACAATCCGCTCCTGTTTAATTTTGCCTAAGCCAAAGTGTCAACAAAACTTGGCAACAGCGACAACAAAGGCAAACTCTTAAATTGTGTCAAACGTTGTTCAATTAAGTTTCGCTTGCACAATGATAAGAACTAGACAGTGTTGGGCAACAATAGACGACGCAAAAGGGCTGATTGGAAGGGGCCACTGATAGTTGGTACTACTTATATGTACTTTACGGGTAGCGCTGGTAGGTGTGCCACGGATTGATAGCAGCCAACAAAAAGCCCAACGGGCAACAAGCCCAAGCTCTAATCAAGCACGTAAATAAAGTTAAAGTTTATACATAGCCATATACAAATACATGACGTTAAACCCTAGGCGTTGTAAATGTTAGTTGCACCTACACTGAGAAAAATTAATGACATAATAATAAGCATACGGTAATGCTTGAGCCTAACAATTTGGGCTCAATTTTTGTAATTCAAATTCATCCAATGTAGTGTAAAGTTTAAGATGTATTTTGAACAAATGCAGGTAGTTTTGGTTAAATTTAAATTTTAGTTTATTTTTTTGTGCAGAAATCTTGCAATTTTATGTGCATTTATGCATATAATCGCTTATATGCAAATATTATTATATTTATGCAAATAACCGCTTCCATGCAAATTACTTTTTTATTACAAAAATTTTTGCACGTAAACGCTTTAAGGATAATTTTTGTTTAAACCATAAATTTCAGTTTATTTTACTATACCAAAATTTGTTGTTTTTACACCATGAACTTTTTATGTAAAATTCTTGCAGTTTTTGTTAATTTACGCCAATAATCGCTTATATGCAAATAATCGAGTATATGCAAATAACTGCTTATATGCAAATATTTTTTTTATTCCCGAAATGTATGTACGTAAACGTTTTTAGGTTAATTTTTGTTTGTAACTTAAACTTAATTAGCCGAAGGTCTAAGATGCCAGGGCTTGATCAAAGTTACCTTTAGTTTTTAAGCTAATTTGTAACTAATAAATAAATAAATAAACTTCAAATTAAGTTTACTCCATGAACTTTTGTGTTGAAATCTTGTAATTCTGTGCTCATTTATGCAAATAATCGCTTATATTCAAATAATCGCTTAAATGCAAAAAATCGATTTTATGCAAATAGCAATTTTTAATACTCAAATTTATGCACGTTAACGTTTTTAGTATAATTTTTCTTTTTAACTTAAATTTAAGTTTTTTTTATTGTATACAATTTTTCGTTTTTGCACCATAAATTTTTTGTGTAAAAAATCTTGAAATTTCAAGTTAACTTATGCAAATAATTGCTTATATGCAAATAATTGCTTATATGCAAATAATTGCTTATATGCAAAAATTGGCTTATATGTAAATAATCGCTTTTATGCAAATATAATTTGTTATCACTATAATTTATGCACGTCAACTTTTTTTCAATTTATTTTTGCCAACATATGCAACTGAATATTTTGACAGTAACTTTAAAGTCGCGCAGCACTCTTTTTTTCTGAGCTATAATTAATATACAGACGAACTTAACTATAGCGAATTTTCAGTGGAGAAATTCACTATAAGGAGATCATAATAGCATTCTTCCTGAAAAATATTCGTAACATGGACAAATTTGTTGTAGAGTTGTTCCTTATAGGCAGGTTTGGCTGTATTAGTAAAAACAAACACAATTTTTAATATACTCATTTTTAAAGCGTGAAATTTGTATTTCTTGATTAAAGTATCGATATTTCCAGCAGCGTTCGCTGACTCTAACCCTATAAGGCTAGAATATTTTCTGTCAGTGTCTGCGGTTTTGCCTTTGAGGCCACCGACAAATCAATGGCTAAACTCTGAATATACATTCACCAACTACTTGGCTATGTCAAGCAGTCAACATATTCACTCAACATGAAAGCAACCAAATGACAATATTGTCAACTACAACATATACTCTATAGTAAGGCTATCTATTGTGGGAGTACATATACGTATAGCTCTATATATGGTTAGGGGCTGCACTGAGTGACGCCCTCCAGTCCAGTAACAACAATAAAAACACAAAAAAATAAAAAAAATTGTTGGCTTGTATGTAACATTTGATTAGCTGGTGTATAGGGCAAGTCGAGTCCCCTATGTGTGGTATGGCCAACGGTTTGGAAAGTTGTGAAAAAAAATAAACATACTCATAGATGCATATATGTATGTACATTCGTACTTACTATAGTACTAGAGCTATGTAGCACGCTCAGTGCACTTGGGGGCCTAGGCCCTGCGTAGTACTTGGGGCAATTAGAGGTTAACTTGGCTGACGACTTACTTGCTCATTCCCAGTTGCATAAACATGGCAAAAACGAGTGTGTGTAGCTTTGTTGCTTGTATAATATATATGACATGCAACATAAACTCAAAGATACGCAGTTACAGTAGCACAGTGCCCAGCTCTGGTGCCTCAGATCAGCTCCACTTCACTCAACTCGACTCTGGCTTTTGTGGTGCTTCCGAGTGCAACCATGTGTGAGAACAGAGACGACTCTCAAGTTGCCAACGAATATGGTCAGCTGTGAAAAGTAAAGTTTTTGGATGACACAACGTATGTAGCATAGTGCTACATATGTACTAGGGGAGGCTGCAATTGGGCGGCCAAATTCAAAAGAATTTTATGTTCTCACAAATTATAAGGGAATTGCTTGAGAATGTTAAGAAATTTGAAACTTGGTTGAAATTTTGGTAGCAGGATGTGCAACATTAATTGCGAATGATAATGTTTAAATTAGAGTTTTACTCAAGCTGCTTGCTAAAAGTTTGTAATTTTATTCTTTAAGGCTTTAAGATTGCTTGGTAACTTTTTGCTTACCTAAATTAGGGTGACCAGATAAGACGATGGGAAAAGAAATTTGAATAAAACAACAACGGTGGAAGATAAAAAATCAATAATGGCTCTCTTTTGAAGCTGTATTAAGACTTAATTTTTTAATCTGCTAAAATGGGGCAATTAACAAATTGTATTACGAATACATTACATAAATATTTAAAATTTGATGTATGAGATATTAACAATATGATGTACGAACTAATTTGATGAATGAAATTAACGAAAAATGCTTGATAAGATGCGTATTGACAATTAGAAATTAAGGATGCGAAAGAAGGCAAGCTGACTTTTTAGGACAGCTTAAAGAAAAGTCGAGAGGTTGAAGACGATTTAGACCTCTTACATGAAAGCTGTTACGCAGCAGATTGGCAATCAAATGGGGATAGCATGTTCTTCAAACTGGCAGATGTACGAATTGCTAAAAGTATTGAGATCCTTCTTAGGGTCCAGGGCTGGAACAATTGGTTTATGTTTACATAAGTCTCATCAAGACAAGCTGCAGATCTGTGTTCCATAGTTCGAGATTAAAAGTGTAGAGTTTCGCAATTAACCTTTGTTTTCAAAATTCTGTCCTGATCTGGTTCTGCTTAACCATAACCAGTTTGAGAACTGTATTCCATAGATTCAGATGGGCTAGTTATAGACAGGGCCGTAGAAAGAAAATCCGGGTCCGGGGGGAAAATGTACCGGCCCCTCTTTTACACCTTTACCTTGACAGTAGTTGAGAATACTCCGTGACCGGGAGAATCCTCCCCCTCCCCCCCCCCATTCGACGGTCCTGATTATAGTCCTTATATTATATAATTCAGATTTGTGTTTGAAACTCAGTCCCCAACTGGCTCTGAATAACCATTATCAATTTCAGATCTATACTCCTTAGCTCTAGATTGTCTTAATTATAGGTCTAATACAAACGGACTTCATTTTTCAAAATTAATACCGATATACAAGTCTCTAAATAACTAGTTTATTGTCCTTTTACTTTGTGTAGAAGAACCGAAGAAAAAATTAATTTTTCAAAATGTTGACTCAAGTATCCTTTATAAGAGTTACACTCTTTCGATAGCTACTGTAACAACCGAAATAAAGCTGATTACAAATAATTTCAATAGTCGATAAGAAATCACTCAAGAGTTAAAGTTCTATATAATGGGTCATCAATCTTGAGGTTTTTTTTAAATAGGATTTTTTTGATAAATCACGCATGAGTACTGTCAAGTTGCCTTGTGTTTTTTATTCAGTTTTCATTGCCATTTCATCATGGAAAGATTTACACCCGAAAACTTTTTACAAATCGTACAATTAGTATTACGAAAATTCGCGTTCTGCAAAAAGTGTTTTTGGCGAGGCCCTTTTTTGAAACCAATTCGGTGAACAATTAATTTCACGCTCTGGAGCGGTGAATTGGCCACCAAGATCTTGTGATATCACACCTTTAGACTTTTTCCTTTGGGGCTACTTAAAGTCTAAAGTGTTTGTGGATAAGCCAGCTACGATTGAAGCATTGCCCGTGTTATTCGCGAGATACCGCCGATACTGTCATCAAAAAGTGTAGCCTCCGCATGGACGAGCTACGGTGCAGTTGCGGCCAACAATTGAAAGGGATTATCTTTAAAAAGTGAATGGCAAGAATGGTTCTTTCTATTGATAATAAAGACTTCCCGATTCATTTGAAATGTTTGTGTTTTTGTGCATTTTTTAAAAAAAACCTCAAGATTGATGACCCTTTATAAGAAATATTTATTGAAAATTTAAAAAAATTCCAGATTTTTAAAAATATTTTTATTGATTTCGAGTACAAAATTCTCTCACCCCATAAAATAATAATTTTCAACTATGGAAGGGATCCAAATACAAAAAAAAAACTCACACTTTGCATGAGAGGGGCAACCCATATGGGTTTTAAGCCGACTGATTCTAGGTAATCTTAAAAAGTTATTTGAAGGTTTTCTCAGAATCCAGACTTGCTGGTATTTTTTTTTTTTTTTGACATCGGATTCGAAAGATGTGTCTCAGAAACCTGACGTGCTTGGTTTTTTTTGACAAAGGATTCGGACTAAGCGATCCCAAACACATATAAAAAACAACGTCTCGAAAAAAATTTTGTTTAATTTTTTAAGTTATTTTTTAAAAAAAATCGCATTTTCAAGTGCGACGATCAGACCTTGTTTTTGAGATGAAATGAATTAGAATCCGAGATCTAAAAAGACCAATTACGTCAGGTCTCTCACATAAACTCAAAAAAGAGTTATTGTGGAGAAAGACTTACGTGCTATGGGTTTTTGGGCTCAAAATCTATAATGGTGAAGTTTATGCCACTTTTTTTGTGGCTCTGTGTTATCGATTACTTCAAACTGTAGTGCATTTCCTTTCGATAAACTGTAACCAAATACAACTCTGCCTCGGTGAAACTGTAACTTTTGTCTGGTATTAACCTCATGACCCACAAATTAATTCCAAAATGAACAATTGCAATAAATTTGTAGCTTGCCACCATAATTTGTGTACATTAGCCATAAATTGTATACGCCACATTTAATGGCAATTTATTATTTGATTTATTACTTAAAATGTTTACATTTGTTTTTATAATTAATTCTCCATTAATTTTTATTAAATAAGCTGCATATTATAATTCGACTTCTTAATTTAAATTAACATAATTCATGCAAATTTTGTTGCAATTTAATTAAATTGAAAACAAAATACAAAAAAATTTTAAAATTGTTATTTCATTTAAACCAAAGCGCATAAATTAATAAACATAATTTACACCTGTGTGCAACACGCAGTTGAACAAGAGTCAAAGCTTTCGTTAAATTTGTTTGGGGGCAAGCTTATCCCACCCAGAGCAATACATAAAAGTGAATGATATGAATTTTAATTCCAAACAGATTTTTACATCTGCCACGCGTCTGGCAAAAGCCTAAGTGCCACATTGCCGCATCCGGACTGCTGGCTCCGGGCACGGACCGGGGGCACACATGCGTGAGCATGCATTCGGGCGTATTATACTGGGGTTACTCACCCCCATAAACGGGGCGCAAAAATTGTTGCCAAAATATAAAATTGTACATCTAAATATGGTAACGCGTGTGTTTTTCAAGTTTATTATTATATTACATGCATATATACATACTTTCATTTTTTTTTTTTTTTGTATTTTTTTGTTCTTTGTTCAGCAATTTCCGCCCCACTGTCAAACGATGCGGAAATGTGCCCGATTTAATTTTGGTTCTCTGCAAATTAAAGCAACGACATTATCTTCTAGGTTAAGATTTGATCTAGCTTGATAATTTTACGCTTGAGTTTGTTTTTAGTTCTGTTTCGGCTGTAAATCCCCCACCCTGCTGCCTTTTATTTACTTTTATCACTTGGTTGCTTGCGCTTTTAATTAGAATTAGCAACTTGCCACAAAATGAATTACATACTGAAAATGCGATGTTGAAACATGACAAGGGGCAGACAGATAGACAGATAGACTTATAGAACTAGAGACTCATATCACATATACATAAAACAGACAGACAACCGAGTCAACTTGTTAAAGATAATTTTTGCCGTGAAAACATAAATTTAACTTGTTTTTATGCGCACGCACACAAGTTACACGCATGCACTGTAAGAAATTTCTTAGCTAGAAACTAGAGCAGCTACGCGTACGTGAAATATTAGCTTACTTCGGTAACATAATATATGCTTTGTTTGCAAAAAAATGAAAAAATGGAAATAAAATACATATTTTTAAAAACTGTGCTGATTAATTTTTTAAATTAATTTTTGCAAGCAAGAAAATGCGATTATGATGGAACTCAGCTTATTATTTTTCAAGACAAGACAAAATTATATAATTTTCAAGGAGAAGAGTTTATTCACTTGAAACTAGGCAGAAAATATTAATTTAAAGTTGTACAAAAAATAATGAATAATATATAATATTAAGTAATAATATAGACTAAACTTAATATTTCATAAAAAAAAACGTATTTATTAAAATTTATAGCAACAACATTAATTCAATAATATACGCAAAATAAGAAAAAATACATATTATATAAAAATTAAATTAAAAAAAAAATAAATAAATAAAAAAATTAAATACAAATATTGATAAATAAAAAAAAAAATTCTCGATTTAGAACCGAACCTGGGTCGCGAGACGACTTTATAAGTTTTAAGGCCAACAAAAAAAATTATATGTAATATAAAAAATAATATTGAAAAAAAAAATAATATTAAAAAAAAATACATAAAAATTTTAAATTACATATAATACAAAAGAAAAGAAAAAAAAAAAAAAAAAAATGGGTCTAGTTAGAACCGAACCTGGGTCGCGAGACGATTTTATAACTATTAAGGCCATTAAAAAAAATAATATATAGCATAGAAATAAATATTAAAAAAATATATCGGCGAAAATAAGTGAAGCGGGCCACTTTTCCCGCGACCTTCTCCGATTCTGATGATTTTACCAGATTTGGTAGAGCTACTAATCAATAGTAACCACGTCAAATTTTATTGCAAAATTCCGATTATTTATCGAGTTATAGATAGCTGAAAATTGCGTTTTTCATTTTTAGACTATTCTTTGACATGCCATATCTTCTAAACCAATAAAAATATTGAAGTGATTTTTTTTTCCATGATAGATAAAATATTAAATTTAAAAAAAAAAATAATAAAAATAATTATAATAATAAAATGAAAAACGCAATTTTCAGCCATCGATAACTCGATAAATAATCGGAATTTTGCAATAAAATTTGACGTGGTTACTATTGACTAGTAGCTCTACCAAATCTGTAAAAATCATCAAAATCGCAGAAGGTCGCGGGAAAAGTGGCCCGCTTCACTTATTTTCGCCGATATATAAAAAACTTTAAATTACATATTATACAAGAAATTAGTAAAAACAAAAAAAAAAAAAAAAACTGCCTCGGCTTAGAACCGAACCAGGGTTGGGAGGCGACTTTTTAGGTAGGAAGTCCAATACTCTATCCTCTTTCAACTTAGCTCTTTTACCAAATATTTGTGGAGCCCACTCAACCTTCTCACAAAGCATCCATAATTTCGTTACGTGACGATTTTTTTCAATATCTCGCAAATTATAAAGACGTCTTGTAGTAAAAATCAAGTGAACAAGAAATTTTAAGGCAATTTCTTTTAGAAACTCTGAGCATAAATCACCGTCTGATTTCTGAGTTATGGTACAAACAACGATTTTTGGAACATGTTTTAAAGGGTCAAGGTGGATAAAGTACTGGTGGTGATGCATATGGCAAAAAAAAAAAATTTCGCAAAATTTCTGTTTTTTAACTTAACGCGTTAAGGCTTAATTTAAAAAACGTGTTTTTCGTTTTTATTGAATTGTGACTAAACTACTGAATATTTTTGAACCAATTTTTTCTTTTAATCTAAGTTGGCAACAGGACTCTTTAAAAAAAAATATTTCATTCTAAAAAAAATTGTATTATTATTATTTTTTAGCCAACACATTTTCTTAAAAAAATATATGAAATTTTCTTCTTTTTTTTTCAAGTATGTAAGAAACTTAGATATTTGGCAGAGGTCCAGAATCCCAGGATTCATACTCTAGACTTACTTGATTTGGTATCTCATGATTTCTGACTTAATAATATAAGCATTCTAATGCTACATAAAATATGTTTACCTTTTTTAGGATTCCGGACCCTTAGCATTCATAACCATGATTAGCAAGATTAAACTATATGTTACTAATTTATTCTTAACATATTTTGTGGTCAATAATTATCTATTATCCCGGGAACGGATATCATTGCAGGGCAATCAGAGCTAAATCTTAAGTTGAGGTCCAGAACACTTAATACAAATTTTATTATATTATTTAAACCCAAATTAGATTGAATTATGCTGAAACCTGCACAATTTGTAATCTGAAAAGTTCCAATAAAGCCAGAAGGCTAATAATATTTTTTACTACGGAAATGACTAAAACATGTTGAGGGTACATTTTGCTGTAAACTAGTGTTATTAT